>QUSF01000098.1:259359-332197 GCA_003676055.1 Chloebia gouldiae | reverse complement strand
CAGCGGAGACAGGGGACAAGGGACAGGGACAGCAGGGACAGGGACAGGGACAGCAGGGACAGGGACAGCGGAGACAGGGGACAGGGACAACGGGGACGGGGACAGCGGGGACAGGGACAGCGGGGATGGGACAGGGACAGTGGGGACAGGCGGGTTAGGGAACAGGCGGGAATAAAGAACAGGCGGGAATAAAGAACAGGCGGGAATAGGGAACGGCCGGGTTAGGGAACAGGCGGGAATAGGGAACGGCCGGGTTAGGGAACAGGCGGGAATAGGGAACGGCCGGGTTAGGGAGCAGGCGGTGTTACGGACAAATTCAATTGGGGAGGCTAAATATAGATAAATCAATTAACAAGAATTTATGAAGCAAGCGGTAGTAAGCAAAAGAACAGCGCTGGGCGGCCGGGGAGTCTCCACTCTGCCACGGCGCACCTTCCCTCTTTGACCTTTTTGTTTTTATAGTCCCTTTTTTTTTTTTCTGGTTGACGTATTTTCTCTCGATGCACTCTGCGCTGGTGCAATTAGTTGCTAGGGGGTCTTTTTTTTCTCTGACCTTGGTGGTCATAGGAATGAAGGCTCCTCATCTTCCTTGCAGATTGTCCTTCGCTTAAAAGTTAACTTGTAGATAATTAGTTACAGAGTCTTCTATGCTTGTTACCTTCCCTACTCAGTTCGAATTCTTATCTCCTTCAACGCTCGTTTTGATGAACAAAGACCTTTTTATTTATTACAATCCCTCCTTTTTCTCTTTACCAATTTATTCATTAAAACACTTTAACTCTTGGTAGCTTAAGACCAGGGTCTCTTCTACTTCTGAATCCCTGGGCAATGCTTCGTACCTATCTCTAATAAGCATTAAATGAGCTGCCTCTAGTCTTCCTTTTACAATGTCTATGATTTTATTAAAAATGCAAGGTCCAAAAGTTAAACTTAGTAACAACAATATCACGGGACCTGCATTGGTTGATAGTAGCGTGGTAAGCCAAGGGGTGCTATTGAACCAAGTCTCATACCAGCTTTGCTGTGCCTCTCTCTCCTTTCTCTGTTGGAGGCCTTCCCTTAGTTTAGTCATTGTGTCTCTCACAATTCCCGTGTGGCCTGCATATACACAGCATTCCTAAGAGCAGCGCATAATCCTGGGTCCAGGGGGTTAGGGGGGTTTTCAGGGACCTGCAATCCCCTTTATACAGAATTTCTCCTTGAGTGCCATACCACGGAGCTTTGCATCCCTCAGGGTACCATGAGACCTTTAAAAATTTATCTGGATGGGTGACAGCCCAGGCGGTTGCTATGGTTTCACAGCCCCAATACCCACACAGATATTCCCCAGGATAATTACAATATCCCCTCCCAGGATTGGAACTAGGACACCAATAGGTAGCATGGAAGTCAGGTTTACTCCATCCCCACATAGAGTTTACCAAGTCCTCATTAGTAACAAAAGAAATGGGAGCTACGGTGGTGACAATATGCTTAACAACTTTCCCTTGGTCTATTTTGTCAGAGTCCAATTAAATGGCTGGTGTGCATAGCCCCCTTGTACAGGCCTGGTACAACACATAACTAATATGCACAGAATTTGCCAGCAAGGGTGGAGTCCAAACCGACCCAGAATTTGATTATCATTATCTCCCCATTCCCAGTGTTTGTTTTGACATGCTATTGCCAGGCTCACCTTTACCCTTGGGAGATCAGTATCCTTGAGGCAGTTCTTGAAATACCTTTGAACTGTCCCAGTTTGAAGGCTCTTTCCTCCACTGCTTCTTATCCCTCTGCCTCGCTCGCCGACTCGGTTGCTTTGAGCTGCGAGGCGTACCATCTTCTCGGCAGCAAGGATATTCTTCAGGAGGACCCTTCCTCTGTTTTTGTTGCCTCTTTTTAAATGATTCCCTGTTTTTATCCTTCACTTGTGGTGAGTTACACCGAATCCCAGGTAAAGTTTTCCGGAAATTCCCTTTTATAATTTGAACAATTAGGGGAATTGGTTCATTGGAATGGAAACAACAATTTTCAGGCCTAGCCCCCTTAGTAAACACCTCCCACCACTCTTGGGATTCTTTTGGTAGGGTCCCGTTCTCTTCTCCAATCCTTAGGACTGACTCTGTCAGTTCTCTTTCTAATTGATAACTCCCTTTACAAATACCCCTAGGAGGAGTGCCTCTATAACTATGGACCCACCACCGTTCCTGGCAAATTTTACAAATATAGCATACAAAATGGTAACAATCACAATCCTTATTTGTACAATATACTCTAAAATCATTAGTTATAGGATATCCACAGTCCAATATCTCACTATACCAACTGGTTCATACCATTTTTACTGAGTCCATTAAGTCAGTTTAAATGTGAACTTAAGGTCCCCGGGTTGGCTGGTTATTCTCCAGGGGTCTTCGGCAGCAGCAGTAATCGGTCCCTTTATTTGGCTCGCATGTGTCCATCCCTTCTCGGCGGTTCTGACTGCAGTTTCTGCAGTGAGTAAAACAACATAGGGGCCTTCCCAGTTTGGGATCAGTGAGGTTTCTTTCCAGGTTTTTATTAACACCTTATCACCTGGTTTTATATTATGGATTGCTAGGTCTAAAGGAGGTCATTGCACTAGTAACCCAGCTCTTCTAAGCCCTTCCCAAGCCTTCATTAAGTTGCATGACATATTGGTGAATTTGTTGATTACTTATTTCAGGGTGATCTATAGGAGAATCCATGTCATAAGGCATTTCAAATGGAGAAATTCCAATATTGGTTCTGGGCTGAGTTAATATATTTAACAAGGCTAAAGGTAAACATTTTACCCAAGATAAATGTGTTTCATACATCAATTTAGTTAGTTGTTTCTTAATCTTCCCAATTTACCCCTTCCACTTTACCTAAGCTTTGTGGATGCCAAGGAGTATGATATTGCCACTTTGTTCCTAGAGCTGTAACTACTTCTTTAATTATTTTGGAGGCAAAGTGTGGCCCTCGGTCTGAGTCGATTACTTCTACTAGTCCATAGCGGGGGATTATGTCTTCCAATAGTATTTTTACTACTGTTTGTGTAGTTGCCCTGGAGGTAGGGAATGCCTCTATAAAGTGAGTCAAGTGATTTATTATCACCAATAAGTGTTTATACCTTCCTACTTTAGGCAAATCAGTAAAATTGATTTGAATGTGGGAAAATGGTCTATGTGCCAATTCCCGTCTCCCCATTTCCCACATCAATCAGGATTTTTCACACCTGGGTCTACTCCTGGGTCAGGGGTCTCATCAGCCCCTCTAGAAATCTCAGCCTTCATTCTAGAGAGCCTGCAGACTGTACAGAGAAAGCTTACCAGATTAAACACCAGAAAGATGGTCTCTTTAACAGTCAGGGGAAATGGGACATTCTCTAATAGGGAGGTAAGAGATTCAGAGGAGAAGAAGGAAAGCAAAAGCTGAAAAGCCTCATCCCCTGCTTCCCCTCTAACAAACTGGCTGTACGACCATAACCATGAACCATACATTCCAGGAACAGACCTCAGCACCTTTATAAACCCCCTGCAAGCCATTACACCCAAGCCCAGCCCGATGGATATTCTGGTCAGTGCCCTTCTACTGCAAAAACTATGTATTAGGGACAATACCGGAGCTATTCCTAAATAAGAAAATAAACCTAGGCACCACAGAGGGATTAAGATCTCAAAAAAAACCCAAAAAGCCCTAGGGACCAGAAACACATGTAGGCCTTCACCCCACGAGACACTATGAATTCAAAGAACATAACCAGTAACTGCTCCCTACCAACACAAAGTAATTGGAACCAAAATATGATTAGAACAGGGGTTTTTCCCACTCTCTCGAGCCACGAGTTGGGCACCAAAATATTTGTCCTAGTTTAGGGCAAATTTGGGAGAAAAACCTCTGGAAAGAGCCCCAAGAAAACAAACCCCCACAGCCCCTCCCCACCCACCTGATTCAGGAAGAATTTTCTCCGAGAGAAGTGGAAAAGAACCTGTTTATTTAACAAACAAAACCCTTCCCAGCACCAAAAAAAATGAACAACACCCGATGACAACAAAACTCTTTCACCACTCTGAAGAGATGAACAAATGCAGGAAGTCTCTCCTGGGAGTGGTCACCCAGGTCTGGGCACTGGGGATTGCTCTCTGGCACTGGGGATGTCTGCTGCAGATCACAAAGCGCAGGCTATTGGTGCTCCTCGGTGTTTCCCAGGTCCCAGTCCGGAGCAGGTTGGAGTGATACTCAGGAAAGGGAAAGAAAAAAAAAACAACAAAAAAACAAAAAAATCTTATCCAGGATAAGAATTGGACTGCTTAGCTAAACTAACTAAAAAAGCAAAGGCAAAAGCAGAAGTAAGCAAAAGCAAGCAAGCAAAGCAAAAGCAAGCCAGCCAGCACTAGCCTCTTGTAGGTAACAGACCATTTGGGGGAGGTGTTATCAGCCGGATGATAAAAAGACAAAACAAACCTTCACTTTCCCAGTCAGTTCAGAAAACACAGAACATAAACAGAACACACGATTGGGGATACAAACACCATAACATCACCCTAGGACATTCCACCCCTTATCTCTATATCGTCAACATCATGTAAAAACTTCATCAAGTAAAAACTTCCATCTTTCACTTACTCATACACATTTCCTTCTATTTCACTTGCTCAAACCCTTGACACTTTCACATTTCCTTCTGTCTCATGTCTGTGTGTTTTCGTGTACAGACACTGACAGTAACATCCAGCAAACAGTGATATTTGCACATGAGTCTCACCCCACAATCAGATCTCCCTGAAGTACACATCATGTTGTTCCATCTCTGCATTATCCACCATGTACAACCTGGTCCCTGAGCAAAGACCTGCATTCTCGCTGAAAATGCCCTCTCTTACCACAATAAAAGCAGCTTCCCTGTCCACCCTCCTTTTCTCTTCTCCCTCCTTCTACCCTCTGGCCGCTTGGCTTACTTCCCTGGAAGCGATCAGACGTTCCCTTCTGCCCTTCACGTACCACAGCCATCATTGCACTCGCTTGTTTTCTATGTCTTTCCTCCTCTCTCCGTACATACACTTTCTGAGCTTCCTGCAACAACTCATCCAGGCCTCTACCATGCCAATCCTCAATCTTTTCCAACTTTCTCCTAATGTCAGGCCAGGATCTGGCCATGAATTAGGTCTTTAACAACATCTGTCCTTCCGGAGTGTCAGGATTTACTCCCGAGTACAGCTGAAAAGATCTCCGGAGCCATCCTAACCATTCCTTGGGGTCCTTATCTTTCTTTTGACTCTCACAAAAAGCTTTATTCACATTCTGCCCCTTAGGGACTGATTCTCTGATCCCGTGGATAAGATTTGTTCTTAAGTCTGACATATGTGTCCTATGCAGGGGATCCTGCTTATCCCAATTAGGACGCTGTAAAGGCCACTTATTATCTGCTTGGGGTCCTGCCTGATGATATCTATCCCAAGTCCTCATACCGGCTGTCTGATCATCCCTCGCTCCTCAGATGTGAATAGAATCCCCAGTATTGACTGCATTTTGTCCCATGTATACATGTTGGGCCTCAGAAACTGATCCACCCGTTCTGCAGCTCCGAGGGGGTCTTCCAATAGGTGTCCTATTTGTTTCTTGAACTCCCTCACATCTCCTGAGTTGAGAGGTAACTCCACATAACCTATTCCTGGAATTTGGGCTGGTTGTCCCTGTTGACCAGCATTGGGGTTAGGGATCATTCCCAAAGCTACTTCCCTTAATGGATATAGAGCTTGCCCTTCCCTTTCTCTTTCCCCCCTTGTTAGGCTACGAGTAACACGGCGATTTTCCTCAGGGACCGGCTCTGGGATTTCTATCTCTAGGTTATCAAACTCTCCCCCTTGATCTAAATCGGGGTAGGCTACAGGTGGCACTGGTGGGGGTGGAGGAGGGGGATGTATGTATGGTAGAGGGGGTGCAGTTGGAACTTCCTCAGGCTTTTTGTTTTTCTTTTTTTCTCCCTGGGTGCTTAAGGCAAAAAGTTTTGCCCTTGTTTCCCCCACTATCCAGAGAGCAGCATACTTGCTCCCTTCCATGTCAAAAGGTTCTTTAGAGTTTACATAAATGTTTAATGCCTGGCAAATCCAGTCCTCGAAGGGTCTGGGAAAGAAAAGCCTGCACCAGGGATGCTGAAAAGGCATTGGGGCGCCTCCCTTTCGCCCTTATCCGAGTCACGGCACCAAATTTGTTATGAACAAATTCAATTGGGGAGGCTAAATATAGATAAATCAATTAACAAGACGTATTTTCTCTCGATGCACTCTGCGCCCGTGCAACTGGTTGCTAGGGGGTCTTTTTTTTCTCTGCCCTTGGTGGTCATAGGAATGAAGGCTCCTCATCTTCCTTGCAGATCGTCCTTGGCCTAAAAGTTAACTTGTATATAATTAGTTACAGAGTCTTCTATGCTTGTTGCATTCCCTACTCAGTTCAAATTCTTATCTCCTCCAACGCTTGTTTTGATGAACAAAGACCTTTTTATTTATTACAGGCGGGAATAGGAAACGGCCGGGTTAGGGAGCAGGCGGGAATAGGGAACAGGCGGGAATAGGAAGCGGGAGGTGTCGTGGTTTGACACGGAAAAAGAATCTTCTCGGAAGGAAGAGGTCAATTTGGATATTGACACTTGGGGTGACCAATTGAGGGTGGACACGCCTCTGAGAACACAGAGGGGTTAAAAGCAGAATTCCCAGGGGAACTCGCTCTCTTTGGTTCCGGTCAGGGTGCAGTGCAGGACTCTCCCCTGCCCGGCCCGTGGCTGGGTGGGGGAGGGGAAGGCCCGAGGCCTGGCTGAGGTAAGGCCGAAGGGTGGAGGGACTGGAACCGGGCTGGCCCCTGCAGATGGAAGGGTGGAGACACCTGGATGCCTGCGTTCCCCCTCAGAGTCTCTCTCTCTCTCTCTGGAGAAAGAGAAGCGACCGTCTGCCAGCAGTACCGCGGGAAAGGAGGAGAGCTGGGGGGCCCTGCAAGGTGCCCAGCTCCCAGGTGGGAGCCGGAGATCCGGGCAGAGAGCCAGCCAGGGAGTTGGGACTTTTAACCCTTCCTTGAGAAATGAAAGCTTTGTAAAATTTTACTCCTCCTCGGTTTGAAAGAGAGGAAGAGAGACAGCCTGGGACCCGAGATGTTAGAAGGAGAAATTCTGGGTGGAAGGAAATGATGGAGTGGCTTCTGGCTGGACTTTTTCTTGTTAGCCATAGACTGAACTGATTTTCTCCTCCAAGAGAGAGACTGTATTTTAGGAGGATGCCGGTGAGCCAAGAGACCTGCTTCAGCAGCTGAGGAAAGACAGGAGTGGAGCGAACAGAGAAAAGTTGGGGAGGTTTGTGGTGGTGCCCCCTGTCTTCAGAGAAGAAGAGAAGATCTCTGTTCCTGAGACAGCCCCAGCCCCAGGGGAGGAAGAAAATGGGGGGGACTGTGGTCCCAAAAAATGAAAAACTGAACTGTTGTTTTTTCCCCTCTTGGCAGAGCATCCTTGAAAGGAAAAATCCTAAAAGCAGTCTGTCCATCCATGCATTGGTGGTGAGTGCACTGTGCATGGAAGAGAGAGGGTCACACTGGCAAACTTTTTTTCTCCGGGCGGTGCCATATGTGACATGGAAACACAAGGAGTGGCAGTTGTGTTTCCTGGGGGTCTATGGTGCAAGGGGGACTCCTCTCTCCCCTGATAGACTTAGTATTGATTATATTGAAGGGTTCAAATGTGTCTCACTGTGGTTTGTTGGAGTTGGGTGGTGGGAAGAGGAATGTTTTGGAAGGTTTTCATTTTGGATCTTGTGTGTGCTTTTCTTTCCTTTTTTTTTTTTCTTTTATAGTAGTACAGTGGTAGTAGCTTAATAAAGTTCTTTTCCTTTGTTATTAAGTTTGGGCCTGCTTTGCTCTGTTCTCGATCGCATTTCACAGCATTCAACTGAGAGGTTGCATTTTCATGGGGGTGCTGGCATTGTGCCAGTGTCAAACCATGACAGGCGGGAATACAGAACAGGCGGGAATAGGGAACAGCTTGGTTAGGGAATGGCCGGGTTAGGGAGCAGGCGGGGCCAGGACCAAGAAGGACAATGAACAGCCGGGTTAGGGAGCAGACGGGGTAAGGGCCAGACAGGATGCCTGCACTATGTCTGC
This sequence comes from Chloebia gouldiae, assembly GCA_003676055.1. Lineage (NCBI taxonomy): Eukaryota > Metazoa > Chordata > Aves > Passeriformes > Passeridae > Chloebia > Chloebia gouldiae. The sequence goes on along the minus strand of QUSF01000098.1, from coordinate 324,076 downwards.
ACGCAGGTCCCCCACAGGAGGGAGCCTGGGATACGTCTGTTTCCAATACCTGCACATCCTCTTGTCCTGATTGCCTCTGCACCTTGCTTCAGGTGCTTAACCAGTATCTCCAAGCTTTTAGGCTGGGAGCATGCGCAGTAACCCTAACCCTTATTTAAAAACACTGTTAAATTACTGGGCCTGGGAAGGTCATAACCAAACATTTTATAAAATCTCATGAAAGTGACATCAGCTCTGCTTACCTGGCACATTTGTGACATCATTAGCGGCTCCTGCTTCGCCCCCTGGTAAGAAGCAATCAAGTTGCATTTCAAGGATTTATCCCTGGAATTTGCAAACAGTTTGAAAAACCCAACCAAACAATCCACAAGGGATGCATCGTTGAGGTTTCCTTAACAGCTCTGTCTGCAACCAGACTAAGTTGGATGCTCCAAGCCCTGTCCAACTTGGCCTTAAGCCCTTCCAGAAATGGGGCAGCCACAGCTTCCCTGGCCAACCTGTGCCAGGGCCTCACCGCAGCAGTTGGAGCTGGTTTTGGGGGGAAGAGTAGAAGCTTTGGGCAGCATTAACTCAGGGAAAGGCAAAGTGAGAAGGAACAGGTTGGCTTTTCCTGAGCAGGCATCAGGCTCTCAAATGGTGGCCCATGGACATGGTGTTTGCCAGTATTTCATGTTTCCCTTGGACAATGGCCCACAGACGAGATGATTTCCACAATCCAGTGGTCCCAGAGTATGGTGGCCCACTGAAAAGTTTCCCAGGATTCAGTGTCATCTGTACATAGGATGGTGGTCTACAGTCATGGTGTTTCCCAGGATTTGGGGGCCTCTAGGAAGAGCAGCATGTGGTCACAGTGTTTCCCGGGATTTGGTGTCCCCTGAGGATTGCGGCCCAGGTGCATGGTGTTTCCTAGGATTTAGTCTCCTCTTTGGATGGTGGCTCACGTGCACAGTGTTTACTAGGACTTAGTTTCCCCTTGTGAGGTAGCCCTTGGGGCTGTGTTCCCAGGATTAGGGTGTCACCTAGGGACAGCAGTCCACGGGCATGGTGTTTCCCAGGATTTGGTGTCCCCAGGCAGGGCTCCCCGGGCATGGTTGCCACTGAAGGGCGTGGCCAGGGTGTGGCCGTGCCCGTGCCCCGGAGCCCTGCCGGGCGCGGTGCCATCGCTGCTGCCACTCCGGTGGGCGCTGCTGGTGTCTGGGAATGTACGCGGGCAGGAAGAGGAAGAAGCCGGTGCCCAAGAGGTAGGTGCGTGGGACCGGGCAGGACGAGCGAAAGCCGGGCAGCGAGAGCCCAGCTGGTTCTGGGGAAGTGCCTGGAGCCGCTCTGGTGCGAGCGCTGGGGGAGCAAAAGGGAGTAGCATGCTTGGGTTGCTCGGTTTTAATCAAGGTTAATTGGAGCTAACGCTGTGTCGGCTCTGGCACGCTGGTGGGAGAACAGAAATCCCAAAGATACTTGTCCTGCATCCCGGTGAGGAAGCTCGCCAGAGTTTGAGCCGCTCAGCAGTGATTCGCAGGCTGGGCTGTTTTGGTGCCCGCCTAAGTCAAACATACAGAAATTAGTAACTACCAAAACATCTTGATTTCTTAATTATTAATTACCACGCTGCTCAGTAGCTGTTGCATAACATCCCCCTCTGTGTCCCTGGTGTTTCCTGCCTCCTTCATGCCTTCCCCAAGTCCCACCAGCCTGTTTAACCTCAGCTTTTCCAGGTGTATAGGAGCTAATGGGGGAGGATATGGATGAGCTGAGTCCAAGCCCAAGATGAAGGAGGGAGCATCAATACTTTAAACCTGTGGTGAGGTGACCCTGAGCCTCTCTTGCGTATTTAATTGGGAGTCTTGTTGTGTAAACATGAAGGATAGCGGTTTTGCCACAAACCTGTTCATATTGGAGTGGTGATTCCATCCTTCTGGCATACCAGCCTGAGGGTTTGGGCTGGATTTATATGGCTCAGGGTGCAGGAGAAAGTATCTCTTTGGAGCAGAAAGGCCCTTGTTGCCTGGTTCTGCAAGTTCAGCGTTGGGAATGGGAAGAGATTCTTTTTCTCTGTGGTGGGTCAGATCTTGGAGCGGGAACCTGCTGAGAGAGGCCAGGCTGAGCAGGGCTGGTGGCAGTGGGAGATACAGCCAGCTGGAGGGGACAGTGAGGATGGGCTGAGGGGCTTCTCCAGCCCCTTTGCAGTCTGCTCAGGGCTTTTTACTTACTAAAAAAAAACCTACATAAGAATTAGGAGACAATAGATCAGCTCATGCCAGTTCCACTTTTGGGAATAATCTCCCTTGGTACTTGCCAGCTTGCAGAAGGGATATGCTTCCTACTGGGTTGCCATTCAAAGAGCAGCTGGGGAAAAACAAACCCCAGCAGCAGCACAGCCTTTGGGGCTGGGAGCTGAGCTTTCCCTCGGCATGGGGGCCACTAGCTTCACCATGAACCCCATGGCACAGTGTGCTTCATAACCACTGGGCCAAAGGGAAGGGAGATTAGACAGGTTTTAAATGTCTAGAGCAAGCTTCACTGTTTCCATGAGGCATTTTCCTCACTGGCATCTCCCCTCTCAAAGCTGGCCATGGAGAACCCTGCGTGCTGCAGCTGGGATGTGCAGGAACAGAGGTGTTGGGGTGTCCTTCTTGGGCCTTGGGGTGCTGCTAGCTGTGTCACCCTGTGTGCCTCAGCCAGAGGATTTTGGCCAGGCTATCCCAGTGGTTCTGTTATACCTCAGTGTTTTACCTACTGCTGTGCTCATCTCCAGTCTCATTTTCTCTTCTTTCTGTCTGTTTGGAGCTGGATTTGGATGGTGAGTGACCAGAAGACTGTAAAGGATATCTGAGGAATCTCAAAAAATTTTTCTTCACCCTTTTTTTTTTAATCAAAGGAAAACTATTTTAATTTTTCTCCTTCCTGGTACATGACTGTGATTTCAAAAGTGTTTAAGCTTTGTCAAAGCCCTGGTGCCAGTGTGTTTTACCCAGCTTGTGTGGACTAGTTTGGAGCTGGGTTGTGCCAGCCTCCCTGTGAGAGGGGATATCCCTCCTGATGCTGCTCTCACAACCCAGCAGGCTTGAGCTTTCTTGAGGAAATGCTGCAATTTTCCGTTTGGCCTTAAAAGACCCCTCAGTCTCTCTCTGAGCTGCAAATTCAACAGGCACTTCAGTGTATTTTATTTAATGCTCATTTCCTCTCGTGTCACATATGTGAGCAGCCCATATGATTGGAGAGTGGTGGTGGAGGAGAAAGTTTAAACTGCTGCCAAACAGTGGCAGATCCTGTTATCCAAAGCTCCTTCCTTAAGTGAGGATGTCTGCAGAGAGGGAGTTTGTGGTTAGACAAATTACATCAAACCAAACAAGATGCGTGTTAGGGGGATGCAGCTGAGTGAGATACAGATCTGGGGGGGACTGAAGGGTTTGTCTTTGAGCTATGAAATTCAGATTGGCATTAAAAAATGAAGGACACAGGGTGACGTCCAGGACTTGTTAAAGTCATTAACTGAGCTCTTACTGCTGTACTCGGGTTTTGGCTGGGGTGGGTGAAATAACTGCAGCTCACAGAGATGGGACCTCGTGTAGGCTTCAGGCTGCTCTCCTGGACACTGTTCCTTTTGCAGGCTGAGGGTTGCCCCTGGTGCCTAAGTTTGGCATCAAATGCTGGTTTAATTTGGAAATGTCCATCTGAAAGAAACAGAAATCAGAATATTGGAAGAAAACAAAACTTTTTACATCAACTTTTTTTTTTTCAAGAGGGGCTCTTTACATAGTGCAGTGTCCTAAATCACCTTATATGATATCCCTTTGTTTAAGTCATAGAATCCCAGAATGGTTTGGGTTGGAAGGGATCTTAAAGCTCATCTCATTCTGCCCCATGGTTGCCCCATCCCTGGAAGTGTTCCAGGCCAGGTTGTACAGGCTTGGAGCAACCTGGGATAGTGGAAGGGGGGTGGAACAAGATGGGTTTTAAGGTCTCTTCCAACCCAAATCACTCTGTGATTCTGTGATTTCTAAGAGATCAGGGTGTGTGTGGAAAAATATAAACCATTTCACTGCTGTGCTGCACCAAAGCCAGTACTGCTGGGTTTGAAAAAAGCCTGTTGGACAATCCCAAAGTCAGGGACCTTATAAGTCAGAAGAGCTGGACAGGACAGAACGCACATCCAACCAATATGATCAATGCTACGTTCTTCCCTTTATTCCAGAGAAGATGGCAGTTTATATACACTTCTATATAGTTTACAGTTTCCAAAGGCACTCTGATTGGCAAGCTAACATTGTTTACCTTTGCCTTAAGGTGGTCAGACTTTTCACACTGCAGCTGTACTCTAATTCACACTTGGATAGCTCATTACTTTGTAGTTACCTTAACATAATTTCTAACTGCGCCACAAGCTCTTAATTTCTAACTGCGCCACAGGCTTGAAAGGCCTCACCAAGGCCGTTTATCAGGGGCCTCATCTGAGGGGTAGCTCAATTCTCACTCCAGACATAAATCATGCTCTCTCTCTCATAAATTCTGCAACACAATCCCAGTTTGATTAACCTCCCCTCTGCCCCTTACATCCCCGAACCACCCCTCCCTGAGGGTGTGAAGTCCAACCCCTCCAAGCAGCACAGGGACTGGCTGAACCAGGAGCTGAACAAGCTGATGGGGCTGCTGCCCTTCCCTGAGGATGTGCGCTCCAGGCTGGATAAACTCTCCATCCTCCAGCTGGCCGTGGGCTACCTGAAGGTGAAGAGCTACCTGATGGGTGAGTGTCCATCCATCCCCAATGCACAGCTTGTGTTCCACCCCAAGCTTTGGGATGGGAAGTTGTGTTTCCTGAAAGAAACATGATGGTGAGTTATGGGAGCAGGCCCTTGAATGTTGATACTGGCAGGAAAATGTCACCATGGATTGTGGGAGGCACTTGGGAGCCTGCCCAGCAGCTGAGACCTCCTGCAAATTTCCTTCATCTCATTAGCAACCATCCTTTATGTCCAAAACTCCTCCTGTGTTGCACTCCCAGCACCCTGTGAAGAAGAGGTGGGTAAAACAGTGTGTCTTGAACTGCAACAATGCCTCATCTATCTGGAATGGCAATTTAAAATTAAACTCACTAAATAATAGAATGTTCATAATATAATACATATTGCATGGTCTCTTTTATTATATTTCATATTCTGTATTTTCTTATTTATTCCATATTTGGTATTCTTATATTTCCATATTCCATATTCCTTCTCTTTCTCTCCCTATTGTTCTTCAACCCTTTATTATTATTAGAGTTACAGTGTGTTTAATAAATTTTAACATTACATATGGTGCAGAGCCTGACTGGGAGCAGTCATCACATTGCCAGAAGTCACCAGAACATGCCCTCTTTAGTGACTTGGGCCTGATGGAATGGGTGATGGACACTGGGGAAGTCAGAGCATGTGGGGCAGGAAGGCAGCAGCAGCTTTTTATATTTAGAGGCTCTTATTACGTCTTCTCCCCGCCACAGATCGGATAAACTTGGCTCCCTCATGCCCACTCCTCTGGGCTCTCCCAGGGCCCTCTCCAGCTGGGATGCTGGGCTCCAGAAGGAGACTCCTGTGCCAGACTCTCCAGATGGGACCTGTGCCTCCAAGCAGGAGCTGGTTCCCAGTGGATGTGCTCAGCGTGTGCTTCCCAGCGAGAGAGCTGCTCTGGAAAAGCATTTGGCATTGCAGGGGTTCTGGAGTCCTGTTCTGCCAGGTCAGTTATTCCCATCTGGTCACCACTTGCCTGTGATTTCCAGCTCCTCCCCCTTGCTCTGCCCTGAAGTTCATCTTGTTTGACTTCAGATCATCCCAGGTACATCAGGGTGGGACTGGGTCTCAGGCATGCCTGATGAAGACCCGTGCCAACTGCAGGTCACAGCAGCCTGCTGCTGGTGTGTCCTGTCAGGTATTTTGGGGGGACATGCCGGCACCCCTTGTGCTCTGCTTTCTGCCTGAGGTTTGCTGTCCTGTGCTTTGTGCAAGCTCTTCTCCCAGAGCAGGAGAGCATGGCATCCTGTGAAGAGCATCCCTAGCCTCTCCCCTATCCACAGCCCAAGCCCAGCCTTATCTCCAGGCAGGAGAGAGACAGATGTTTTGATAGAGTGGTAATTGCCTCATCTCCAGGTAATTGAGAGACCAGTTTCTCAGTGGGCTCAGGGTGATGCCTTGAGGCTCCTTTTTCCCTTGTGCTGCATTTCTCCAGCCCTAGAGTGGGGCTTCCTGGTGTTGTCTGCATCTTGTCTGGCTGCTAACGCCAGGAGAAATCTGAGAAGGGGGTTCCAGCCTTCTCCACCTTCTCTGGTATTTCTGAGGTGTGGGTATTGTGTGCCTCTGGCTTGGGAACAGACCTGTTTAGTGGGGTGTAGGAAGCCAGGCATCAGAGCATGAGGCAGTGTTTAGGGTGGGACAGAGCAGAGGATAACCACAGTGGGTTTGGGTGCTCATATCAGTGCCTGCTTCCACAGCGGATATAAGGAAAGGGATTTGTCATCTTCATGGGATCCTGGTTTCTATAGAAGGATAGTGCCTCACGGCATCATCCTTTGAATCTGCTTTGCTTTTAAATATTATTTGTCTGTGCTTTAACAAGAAACCAGACTAATTAGTAGTTTGCTGGAAATGTTAAGCTTCGAGCCTAGAGAGGGACACTCTGGGAGCTCCCTCCAGGCCTCCAGGGGCTGATTCAGGGTGTGCACATCTGTAACTCCTCTGTGCCCTGGGACAAACACTGCAGGTGTTGCACAGCTGTCTGCTGCTTGGGATCTCAGCCTTCCCTGTGCAAAATCAGGGGGCTCAGGGCTTGGTCTCCTCAAGCTTTGCCCATCAGGTCCAGCCTGGGAGCAGTGCTGTGTAGTGGTGACAGCTCAAGCGCTATCACTGCCTGCCTCAAAGGCACTTTAAAGGTTTTGCCACTCTTGTAATCAATGACTGAACCTCACTGCCAGATGTGTGCTGAGCTCTCTCTGCAAACCAATTTGCAGTGGTTGCTACTTGGACCTGTGTCTGACAGCCTCCCAGACAAATCTGGAGTGACTTTGCTGATCCTGTCTCTTTGAGAGCAAGCGCCCAAGGAGGAAAGCTGGTGTCTATGTTGCTGACTGCCACGATCCTCTGGCCTCTCTGTGGTGTGACAGGAGCCCCACTTGCTGCAAAGAGGGAGATCTCAGGAAAGCTTGGATGGATTTTAGTGACTTGGTAAAGCTCCAGGTAGCTGGAGAGCTGTGCTGGGATTCGTTTCCTACAGTTCCTGTAACAAAGGAGGCAGATGTTGGGATTGCAGATGTGGCTCTGCCAAGGGTGAGCAAGTAAATGGGGCTTAAAATGCTCTCTGAGGTGGAGAAGGTGTGATTAGGAAATGTGCTGCCATGCTTTCTTCCTAGGACTCCAGGCAGGGAGGTCTGCAAGAGGAAGGATCACAGAGTCCCAGACTGGTTTGAGTTGGAAGGAAGTTTATCCCATTTCACCCCCTGCCATGGGCAGGGACATCTCCCACTATCCCAGGGTGCTCCAAGCCCTGTCCAACCTGGCCTGAAAATCTTCCAGGGATGGAGTACCCACAGCTGCTCTGGTAATCTGTGCCAGGGCCTCACCATCCTCACAGGGACTAATTCTTTCCCAACATCCAACTTAACCCAATCTCTTTCAGAACCCATGTAAAATCCTGTCGTGGTGTGAGACCACACTCTGGAGTCTGGCAAGGCTTGAGATAATCTAACAGCTCCTAGCAAACAGTGAACAGTGGGCTACCTCCCCATGCAGCTGACCTGGCTGGAGCAGGAGCTGGGCTTAGGAGGTCTCACTAGGTCCTTTCCCACCTCTGGTGCTGGTCTCACCAGTTCCATCCCCAGTGCTCTGCTGCAGGGCAGCTGACAGCAGGTCTCCCTGGGTAATCTCACTGCAATCAGCACTAAATTAGCTTTGTTATTCACCTCCTCTTTGTTGTTACCAGAGCTGGCTGTTGGGCCAAAGGTGCAGGGCTCTGGGCCTGAAGTAACTGAGGCAGTGAAAGGAGTCAAGCTCAAGTCTGTCCCCGGGCAAGATCCTGCAGGACTGTGTGGGATGAAGATTTGCAGCAGCAGGCTGGAGAGGCTGATGTGGACTTGAGGATGCCAGTGCTCCCCAGAGCAATTCTGTACTCCTTGGAAAATGCTGAGTGACTTTTCCAAATAGTTTATAATCTGTGGATTTGGCATTTGTCTGTTTCACTTGGATGGCATGAGCCTGCTCTGCTTGGCACCGTGCCTTTGTTAAACAGATGAGGCAAAGGTTGGTGCTAATTTGACAGGGTTTGGGATTGGATCCAAGATGAAAATGGTTGTGCCTGGCTTGGTGTTACTTGAGGAGTTGGGAGCTCTTGGTTTTTGGATGCCAGGCACCTCTAGAGCCTGTTCAAAGAGAAGTGTTTGCCATGCGTGAAGCTTATCAACTCCCCCCAGTGTAATCCAGTCTGAGAGAGAAGATCTGGCTCTGGGGTTGTTACCAATAACCTTTTATTTTCAGCACCAAATCTATGCCAGAGGCAAGGGATGTGTTTTAGCCTCCATGGCTGCCTTGCCCATCACATTCCCTTTCTTTGGCAATGTGATGGGCAAAAATGTGAAGAGATTAGATGACTTTGGTCCTTTTTCCTTCTTTTTCCTGCTGGATTTTTTTCCTCCATTGCAGGGCTTAGGAACCTGCTTGCAGAGGCAAGAAAGCCAACCCATAGGGAGGTGCTGTTAGGGATGTATGGGACACATTCTGATTCATTGATGCTGGAAGCTCTACTGATCCTGTCTGTCATCTTCCCTGGCTGAGTGAAAGCCTTGCAGTCTTTGGGGATCACACCAGCAGCAGGAAACCTGTAGTGCTCTGGCTGGTTCAGGACAGAGCTGGATTGTCTCCTACTGTCTTAAAAATTACACAGAGCCTCTGTCCCAGCACTTTGAAAATGTAAGTGATCACCACACTGCTCCAGCACATGCCTGGGACTTACCTGGTAATGAAGATGGCTTTTGCCATGGTCTTTTTCATAGAATTACAGAATCATTAAGTTTGGAAAAGACCTCTGCAATTTTCAAGTCCAACCATTAACCCAGCACTGTAAAGCCCACCACTAACCCATGTCCCTAAGCACCACATCCATCTAATTCCCATGCACTGCAGAAGATTGAAAAAAATTGGGCACAAACAGCAAAAGTGAATTGTCCTATTACCCAGTTACTTTTGTTGTTGTGGGTATATTATAGATTGGATACATGTTGGACCTGTTTCCTTTAATGCCATTAATTCATGATCTCAGCTGCTTTGTGTGGGAGTCTGAACTGCTCCATTAGAAGGAGTGTGTTAAATGGGATGAATTAACCAGCTTTTAATACAGCTCTTCACCTGCTTTGTCCTGCAGCCAGCGGGAGTCTCTTTCTCCTGCCAGCCACTGTTTCCAGTCCATCTTAGCCACTGGCCCCTTGGAGACCTGGCTTCAGCAGGCTGAGGGATCCATAGCTCCAGGTGGGATTCCAGAGGGTGGCATCTCCCCATCTTGTTTCAAGCAAGTGGATGTTTCAGGAGTGACCCCTCTCTCCCATGAGGTCTCCTGTGCTGTAAATGAGCTGGGATATGGTTAAAATGTTGGGTTTTCCCTTCCAAGTCAAAAAGTGACTGGGAATAGCCTCTGTATCCTTGGTGGTTGTATGGACCTGGAGTCCTCTGCCTGGAAGTGCTTGGGTTTCTCTTGGGATTGCTCCCAATCCCAATAGTTCTTGGCAGTTTGAGTCCTGTTTGCAGGAGGAGACCTGTTTGCAGGAGGAGAGCCACAGGAACAACGTGGCCTCTGGCTGTGGATGGTGAGGACTGGGCTGGATATGACCACTAGCTGCTCCACACCATCAGAACTTTGGTGGCAGACAACATCTCTTTGAGTTTCCTCCCCTCTCTCCATTCTACAGACCTTCTCCCTAGGTCAGGTGTATCCCGTGAGAGTCAATTCTGGAGGATTTTTGAGCTCAGCTCTGCAGAAATTGACTCCTCTGTGTTTGAGAGAAGGGGAAGTGAGCACCTCTGGTGGGAGATTAAAAGCCCCTTGCTGAGATCAGTGGGAGAGGTGAAGAAATTTTGCTGGAAAGCACAAAATGGATATTTCTGGCTGGATTCTGAAAGCCACGGCAGCTCTCCCCAGCTTTCCCTGCAGATACTGCTGGTGGATGCTGGGAGAGAGCTGGAGACCAAATGCTGTCAGGATGTGCATGCTCTCAAAAAGTTCTGTGCCCTTTTGGAGCTATATTTTGGAAGAACTTGCTTCTTTTTTAAATCCCCTGCTAGCCTGCTCATTTCAATGCTTTAGAGAGGAGTGAACCCTTCAAAGGAAATCAAAATTTAAATGAGAATCAGTGTTTCATTTTGAAACTATTACACTCCATGAAGTGCAAATTGAAGCCATGTGGTCCAGATGGGATTTTTTCCTTGAGGATCACTCGGCAATCATGTGAGGGGGCTTTTTGCTTGGTGTCTCCAAGCAAAGATTCTGTTGAATCTCATCTTTCCCTACCTTTCCCAGAGGTCTCACATCCCCTGAGGAGGCTGGTCTGACAGCACAGGATGGAAAAGAGCAGAAGCCATGGTTGATGGATAAGGTGGAGATGTTGCCTGAGCATCTCCAAGGAGTGCTGAAGGTTTGAGGGAGCAAGAAGTATCCCAGCTCTGCCAGCAATGGAGATAGAGGCTGACTCTGCTCCAGAGCACCCTCTCCACTGCTATTTGTGTCATGTTATGCGAGACCTGCAGCTAGTTACCCTAACCCTACACGTATCCATGTCCTGGTTGATGAAAGCCTCCATGGGTGGGTGCTTGTTGGCACTCGGGCTCTGGGTGTAAATACATCCCAGGGATGCTTTGATTCTAAATTAGTTTTAAATTCAAACATGCCAGTCCATCAGGTTTGCTGCAAAGCAAAATGTCCCAGATCAGCAGTTGCTCGTGAAACTTCTTTAGACTCCAAATTTGGTTTTGAACTTCGTGTTACCAGGGAAGAAACCAAACAAACCTTAAAAGCATTTCAGTGGTGAAGTGAGAGCTTCTGCCATGGATAAAATTAAATGTATGGTCAGACTTGGGATGGTTTGAGGTTCTTCCTCATAGCCAGCATTCAGAGGATCTTTTCCCTTTGGATCCAGCACCATCTGACCCCTGGGGCTGAGATGGGGCAGGCAGTGCTCTCTGCTGGGATGTGAATTATGCAGAGTACATGAGCTCAGTTGGACCTCAGGGAGCTGCACAAGCTGGTGGTGGTAGTGGTGGCAGAGGTGGGGTGGTTCCTACATGGGAGCTGCTTTGAGATTTTCTGTGATTTTCCTTTTTTTGTGTATGTGTGAGCTGGCACAAAAAAATGTCTTGAAAATCATCCTTTTGCTGGCAGCTGAGCTTGGATTGAGTTTTTTCAATGATAATCCGCAGATAAAGGATCATGCTGGGGATTTGCCTGGGAGCCTCTGTCCTCATTCATTTTCCCTGAACAACTGGTTCTGTGGGAGTCCTGTGATGCTTGAGGTCCCATGAGCAGGGCAACAGGAGGTTTTATGCTGGCTGCACCCAGAGGTGTTGCCTTGAAGGCATCCAGTGCTGAAACACGAGGCAGCTCCTGAATCAGCCTAGGGAGGTCATGGCAGCAAGTCCTGGGAGCCGAGAGCTCTCGGGTGTCACTGGGAGTACCATGGCCACCTGCTCTTGATCTGCTTCCAGGCAGCCAAAGGTGGAAGGGAGAAAACAAGTATGGGTGCTTTGATGGCATCTAAGGTGCTTTGGGAAGGTTTGTTTCTGACATTCTCTAACCCTGAAGGGCAGCAGAGCAGACAGAGCACCCTAAGTGGGGTGGCTTGAAGCCAACTCCAGCTCTGCCAGGCTCTAACCAGAAGCCTCCTGGCTGTGTTGGGTGGTGTTCTCCAGCCTGGGCAGCACAGAAGCACTCATCCCCCCTCTGTCCTTTGCATCTCTGCCTCACACCCTGGCAGGAGTGAGGTTTCCCAGAAATGCGATCAAGAAGGGGAAAGAATCTCTTGGAGGAAGCCTTGGGCAAGCTGGGCATGGCTCTGTAAGTGGGCTCTGTGCCAGTTCCCATGGATGGTCACACCTTTCTTCACACTGTGCTGGGCCCATGGCATCCAGTAGCTGCATCAGCAGCCCTGGGGTAGGAAGGAGGAGTGAGAGGCTCCTGCCTCGCCTCTTCCACATTAATATCTTGCCATCTCACTTGCAGCTATAGCTCCAAATGTTGGTAACCGCGTGGATCAGCCCAGACCCCGAGGAGGGCACAGATGGAAGGAGCCACAAGGTGACAGGGAGCTGTTTCCTGAGGGGGAGCTGCTGCTCCAGGTATGGTGCTATGGCTTGGTCATTTGGGGTCTCCCCAAGCTACTCGGGAGCTTGTGGTCGCATCTGCGGAGCAGGAGGAGACCCTGCCTTGCCCAGAGCTGCTTCACTGTGATTCCTGCAGGCAATGAGTTCCTGGGGACAGAGACCAGGGGCACTGCCTGGCTGGGATGGGTCCAGATCCCCATTCCCACCATTCCCTCTCATCCCATAGCAATTTTCTGCCCCTTTGTTTATGTTACATCTCATAGACACAAGCTCCATCATCCCAACCAAGAGGTTCAGAGATGCCATATGGTGGTGTAAGGATTGATCCCTGAGTAGTTCCCAAGGTGCTGGGTTGGTTCATTATCTTTAGCAAAGGCCAAGAGGAGAATGTTGAGAGCTGCGGGAAAAAATATCCCCCAGGAACTCCTTGCCTTACCTGGGGCATTGTGTGAGCTCTGTAGGGATGAGTTCACAGCCTACCTAGGATGGGAAAAGCCCAGCTTTAGTTTGTAGGTTTTGGGGGAGAAAAGAAGAGCAGGATGTTGGACAACAGTGGTGGACAAAACCAGTGGGAAATGAGAGCTATGCTTTGTAGAAAGGGCACATGTGTCTCATGAAATAGCTAACAGTGAAGCTCAGAGCAAAAGGGCCTGGTGAATTGGCCTCCCACAGTGCTGCTGGTTTGGGCTGCCATTATTAAATGTGAGCTGGAAGGGCCTGGCATGGAAAGTCACATGGAAAGGCTGACTGCTGAACAAGCATCTGGGCACATCAGCTGAGAAGCATGCTTACTGGGGCTGCAGAACGAGTCTGTACAAGACCTTCAATCATTCTGTGTTCTTGGCATCTCCCATGCCTGGGCTTTCACAGAATCCCAGAATGGTTTGGGTGGGAAGGGACCTTAGAGCTCATCTTGTGACGAGCTGCCATGGGCACGGATGTCTTCCACTATCCCAGGTTGCTCCAAGCCCTGTCCAACCTGGTCTTGGGCACTTCCAGGGATCCAGGGGGAACCATAGCTTCTCTGGGCACCCTGTGCCAGGGCCTGCCCACCTTCTCCAGCTCTCCTGAAGCTTTCTAGGCCTTCAGTCCTCTTCTCCCGCCTCTCCAAACACCAGCAGATGAATGCTTGGCTTTCTTTAAGCCTGGCTTTGGTTGCTTCAGCCCTGCTCCTGCAGAGCCCTCCAGGCAGCAGGCAGTGTGAGCAGACCCCCAGCAGGAACCTTCATGTGGGATTTTGGTGAGGCAGTGATTCCTGGGAGCTCAGTGTGACTTTTGGCAGTGAATGTTGGACCACACCAGGTCCCCCACGGTCCCAGCTGTGTGCGAGTGTGATGGTCACAGAGGAGCAGCTGGATGCCAGGAGGGAACCCGTGACTGCCCCAGCATCCCGAGTACTCCCTAGGGCTTTGGACTTGGACCATATGATGGCAATTTGTTGAGCAATCAACATCAGAGCATTGGCAGGCTGGGGTGATTGAAGGCATATGGAGAGCTTATGAGGTGTTACTGTGACAGAAATCCTCCCGCTGAGCTGTCTGGTGGCTTTTTTTCCTCCCCACAAAGATAATTTTAAACATATACTGTGATTTGCAGAAATCTCTGACTTGGGATCCCTGAGAGGCTGCAGCACACAATGGGAAGGGACTGGTTCCAGCAAGCTGGATCTATAACGCTTCCATTTAGGGTGTTCTTTCCCTGATTTTTCTCCTTCCATTCACTAATAAATTAAACATATCACAGTGAAGAACAGGGGGCATGAGTTACTATCTAGTGCAGTGCTTTGGGGGAAATCAGCCTGAAATGGTCACCAGAATCATAGAATGTGCAGAGCTGGAAGGGACCCACAAGGATTGTCGTGTCCAAAGCACAGCCCTAGGAGAATATAGCTATTCCCAGCTGGAAAAGAGGACTCCAGATCCTCCATGAAACCTCTCCTTATCTGGTCCCTCCTAATGTAGGAGCTGCCCTGCAGTGAGAGGGGGTTCCATGGGAGGTTTGGAGAAAGTGGTCAGTCCAGCTTGGATTATTGCTTTTGCTAAGAAACTCCACAGAACTGAATCCTGCATAGTTACCAAGTGCTGTCCTTCTTTGTGGGGCTCCTTGTTGAGGAAGAAGGAGCTTCCTGTCCCTGGATGCTGAAGAAACAGCTGGGGGATTTCATTGTTCAGCAGCTGGATTGAAGCTGGGCAGAATAAGTTTGGACTGAACTTCTGCTTTCAGGCACTCAATGGATTTGTCATCACCGTGACTGGAGAGGGCTACATCTTCTACATCTCCCCTACAGTGCAGGACTACTTGGGCTTCCACCAGGTGAGCACCATGTTTTCCTGTCTGGGAGCAGATGGATGCAGTCCTGGTGTGGGAAGGAGATGCTGATGGAGAGCAAAGCTTCTCAAAGCTTCCCTGCCCTCCTGTGGCAGGGGAAGGAGCTGGAGTTTGCCTCTTCTTTACACTCAATCCTGCACTTCTGGTGCTCAGGAAGGGAAATCTTCTGCTGTGTCCTCCTCCCAACACCTCTGCCAGGCTGTCCAGGAGCAGACACTATGCTGTTTTGTCATTCCAGTTGGATCTCATCTACCAGAGCATGTACGAGCTGATCCATGCAGACAACAGGGCCATCTTCCACCGCCAGCTGCACAGGACCCTCGCTGCATGCTGCTGACAGTGAGTGCCAGGGTGATCCCTGCAGGGGTTCACTTGAGCAGCTCTGATCCCTGAGCTCAGGGTGTGCAGCACAGTTTGGAAAACTTCCTTTTGCTTTTGCTTTTCCAGCTTTTCCTCCTGAGCAGCTGCTTCTTGCCAGATGCAGTGCCACGTCCAGCCCCCAGCACCTCCATGCTGAGAAGCAATCCTTTGTGGAGAGGAGCTTCACCCGCTGCTTCCGCTGCCTGCTGGATAATTCCTCGGGATTCTTGGTAATGTTGTGACACCCTTCTGCTCCTCCTGTGCCTGCAGGGTGTTCCCCCAGAGCCACTTGTGTCCCATAGGAATAAGAGCGCAGCCAGTTCCCACCACCCTGTTTGCTTCATGCCCACGTTTTCTAATCCCTGCAAGGCCTTGAATTTCCATGGGTGCCTGAAGTTCCTTCTTGGGCAGCAAAAGTCAGCAGCAGACAAGTGCCCAGTTGCTCTCTTTGCCATTGCCACACTCCTCCAGCCTCTTTCCATCCTGGAGCTCCGGACCAAAACACTGATCTTCCAGACAAAGCACAAACTGGACTTCACTCCAGTGGCCTGTGATTCCCACTAAGGCATCTCTCACTTTCCCTGTGGCAAAATCCCTGGTGCTGGAGAGAAAACAAGACCTGGTGGGGACAAGGAACACCTGACCCAGCTCCCATGGCCTGATGTTTTTGTCCCTCTACTGCAGGTCCCCAGTAACACAGGGAGTAGGTTAACGGGCCACCAGCACTTCTTGTTTGCTGTGGTTTATGGAACAGGGGATGCAGCTCAGCCCAGGGTGGAGTGTTGCACCATCCAAGGTGGGGGTCTGGCCAGTGGGGTGCAACTGTGGGGGATGCATCCCTAGTGTCACTGCATTCCTGTGCTGTTTCCAGGGGGAAGGTTGTCCTGGGATATACGGAAGTGGAGCTGTGCAGGAAGGGGTCCGGATACCAGTTTGTTGATGCAGCTGACGTGATGCACTGCACAGAGCACCATGTGAGAAGTGAGTGCTGGGGGGCTGTTGAGTGGATGTCTATGGGGTCCCTCAATGCTCTGGCTGTACTACTGCTCCTTGGTGCTGTCCATCCTGGGGCTGGAGTAGCTGTGACAAAGGGTCTTCCTCCTGGATGCTGGAGCTGGCAGAGAGACAGCACACTGCATCTCCTGCCCCCGTGGCACAGCCACGAGGTGATACTCAACCTTGTAGCATCTTGCATGTGTCATTTGTCTGCCTCTGTGGAGGAACTCTGTCTGTGGCACTTCTTTTGTGTCCCTGTGCCAGTGATGAAGACAGGGGAGAGTGGGCTGATGGTGTTCTGGCTCCTGACCAAGAGGGGCAGCTGGCTGTGGGTGCAGGCCAATGCACAGCTGGTGTACAAAGGAGACAGGCACAACTGCATCATCGCCTGCAAGCAAGCGCTGTCATGAGTATTGCTGGCCCCCTTGTTGCTGTGCTCTCTTAATTGTCCTCTTGCCCAGCACCCTCAAGCACCGTGGGCAGCGGGGGCCACCTCTCCTGGCCACAGCGGGCAGGGTCAGTGACCCGTGGGTCGACAACCATCAGAAACAAAAGAGGCAACAAGCGACTTCGGCAGAAGTGGGGGAGTGTCCTCAGGGACGCACCCTAATCCAAGTTTACTGGGTACACACGCGGCAGCCACCTTAGCTCGAAGGGAAGGTGTGACCGAAAGGCAAGGAGCACACGGTGCAGGGGATTATAACGGGGTGGAAACTGGGGGTGGGGGAAGCAGCCATCCAATGGGAAACACGGGGGGCGGCAACCAGGGGAACAGGCAGAGGGATTGTCCAGTGGGGTATGGGGGAAGGAGGGAACCCCAGAGACCAGCCCATCACTCGAGGCGCTGGATGGAAGATTCTAGATGGACAGGAGGGGCCTCGGAGTGACGGATGGGCCCCTGGAGCGGGGTCCGGGGATGATCTTAACACAGGTTTTCCATTTAGGGAGGAGGGAGGGAGGATTGGCAGGTGGAGAGGGAGGAGGAGGAGGGAGAACGGACTATTTCACAAAATCAGTGGGGGGAGGAATTAACCATAACTGGGGGGAAATGCTAAACACAACCCAACACCCCCTTCGGCTGCTCACAGTGTGGGGGGCTGCCCAAGGTACGTGCAGAGGCCATGAAGGTGGAGGAAAGGGTAGGTGAGGTTGGCACTTTGCAGCATTTGTCCTCCTGTAGTGTGAGTGAAACAGCTCTGAGGAGGTGGTTGTGGACATGCTCCTACCTGGGAGCAGCTGCCCTTCCCTGAAGCATGCAGACCTCCCTGTGGGCTCCCCAGAGCTCTCTTGTAGCCAGCCCAATCTAGCCCCCTTTTACTCTAGAAAAGCCAGGGCAGGGCTGTGAGTTCCCCTCATGCTGTCAGAAGGGTGGTTCTGCCTGGCCTGGAGGAGCTGGTCATGCTGTTTCCATCCCTTTTTGCCTCCACACCGAAGGAATGAAGAAGGGGAGGAACATCTCCAGAAGAGAAACCTGCAGCTGCCTTTCAGCTTTGCCACAGGGGAAGCAGTCTTGTATAGGAATGACCTTCCTGGGTTCTTGGACTCGTTCCAAGCCAAGGAGGAGTTGCAGGTGCAAGCAAACTCCAAGTCAGAGCAGTGCTTGGTAGACCCCAACTCTCTCCTTGGGGCCATGATGAAGCAGGATGCATCCATATACAATTCCCACGTTGATAACGTGCCTCAGTTCTCCATGCCAGGTTTCATCCCTGAGCCTGATGGGCTGACTCAGAATGAGGGTGTCAGCAGTGCCAAGGAGGACAGCGACTCCCTCCTGGTGTTCATCAAAACCCTCTTTGAGAAGAGTGAGGTGGATGGAAACGTCTGCCAGACCCTAAATGTGGACAGCACAGAGCTGCAGCAGTGGGAGGAAGCTCTGCTCAGCCTGGGGGCAGAGGAGGACCCACTAGTTCAGGGGCTTGGCCAGAGGCCGGGCACCAAGGTGACATCCTGTATGGAGCAGATGTTCCTTAGGGAGAGTGTTGGAACGAGCCTGGACTTCCCACACTGCCATGAGGAAAATGGTGCTATGGCTCACTTCCAGCGCTGCTGGGCAGCTGGTTCAGCATTCCCAGCACAGCCCCAGGCAGCGGGCACATGGGGAGGCCAGGGGGCTGTGGGCTCCGTAGCCTCTGTTACCTCTGAGGGCAGCTTTGCCCAGCCAGAGCAGCAGGTCCTGTTTAACCCAGCTGGGCCTGTGGTAGGGACTGTGCTAGGTGTCCCCATCTCCAGCAGCAAATCCTCTGCAGCACTTCAGCTGGCAAACCAAGCATTTCAGGCAGAAGCTACCCCCTCTGGTCCTGTAGATAATACTCTTCCTACTGCTCAGAGGCAGTCTGGGTGCCAGCTAGTGGGCTCAAGCTGCTCACCCCCATTGCACTCAAACACATTGGTGACTCTGTGGCACAATGTTTTCCTCCAGGCAAACCCAGCCAAGTGCCCATTGGAGGCTTTGCTGGCCATAGTTCCACAGCAGCTGGAAGCTGCAGGAGCATACATGGAGTCCCAGACTCTGCCAGATGGCAGTCCTGAGAATTCCTCAGGGGCTGGGCTGTGGTGGCCACCCCCCTCCCAGTCTTTTCCTTGCCCTGTCCAGGGCTTGCATGAGTCCCTGTTCTCTAGAGATGGGAAGGTCTATGATGTGGAGGCTGCTCTCCTTGCACCCTTAGGAGCCAGGCAGCTGCCAGGGCATGGCGGCTTTCCCAAAGAGCCCCTGGTAGCCCATGTAGACCCCAGCTTTTCCTAGGAGGGGGAGCAGGCAGTGCTCCGAGAGGACAAAGGGTTCTCAGAGGCTGGGGCAGCTCCTCAGAGGAGCCATGGGGCAGGGCCAGTGCACCACAATGGACTCCTGCTGAGATCCAGCATGGATCCCAGCACCCACCAGAAGGACTGCTTTGTGCTCTCCAAGTGCTAGTATGGAAACAGCCTTTTTAGGCATGAGAGCAACTTTCTGAGGGATGCTGCTAAAGTACCCCTTCCACAGCAGCCAGATGCCTTGCCTTGCCCGGCTGAGAACCACCCTGGAGCACCCTCCTCCTCACCGGGCTCGGTTTCAAGGTGCTCAGCAGCTCTCCTTGTGAAGGTGGGTGCAGGAGCATCCCTGTGCTCCAGGCAGGGTCCTGGCTGCCCATCAGTTCCCTTCTCAGCTGGGCAGCCCCTCTGTACCTGTGAGATCCAGCTCAAGGTGAGGTGTGAGGGCTGCAGGACCTGAGGGATGCCCAGCTCTTGTGGAGGTCTATTGTAAAAGCAGGTGAACCCAATGGGAAGAAATGACGATGTCTGACTCAATTCAGGAGGCTGAATGATTTCTCTATTATAACTATGCTAAAATACATTAATATACTATATAAAAAGGAAGATACTAAAGATACTACTTTCTCTAACACAACTCGTGACCCTCTCCCGAGAGTCCAGACACAGGTGGATTGGATTGGCCATCAGGCTCAAACAATCCTCACCAGAATCCAATCAAGCACTCACTCCAGGTAAACAATTCTCCAAACACATTCCACATAGGAAAAACAAGGAGCAGAAATAGAAATTGTTTTCTCTTTCATTTCTCTCTGTACACCTCTATGAAAAATACTGAGAGTGAGAGAAATGTGCTTGCCACAGAGGTCTCGATCCTTTTTGGGCAGCCTGGTTTGGAACTTCATGTGAACCAGGAGCCCTGTCTTGGAAAACCAGGAGCAGCCGTGAGCTCTTCTCATACCTGCCAGCTGTGCTCCATGCTCCCTGGTCTGTCAGGATTTTGTCAGGCAGTCTAAGATGAAGCGGTTTGGACTTTTTGTTCCGTGAGAAGTCTTTCAGGGAGATGCAGCTGTGCCACTGGGGAGGCTTGTGGGCTTCTGGGGTACAAGGAAGGACATTGCTTGCTGGCACATGCGTGTGCTTGGGGCAGTCTCTTGCAAATGGAGCTGCTGCCTCACAGGCAGGTAGCACTGAGCTGCTGTTTCTCAACAAAATAGCGTAGTCTCCTCGTCTCTTGTGTCGGACCACCTTTGTCATGTTGCTGTTTAGTTAGTCCCCTGCATCATCTCGGCTGGCCTGAGCCTCTTTTCCTCCTGCGCTCTCCATCTCCTCCAGAGACCATCCAAATCCTTTGGAAAAGATGTTACCAAGCACTTCAAGATGCTCAGCAGCATTGAAGGGTCTTGGTGAGAGGTGAAGTTGGTGGGAGTGGAGGCATTTTGGGGATCTGGGCTCTCCAGCAGCCTCCCAGGGGAATTTGGGAGAGGTGGGTAACAGGCATTGTTGCTTTTCTGGGATGCAGGGTGGGGAAGGTCCAGCCAAGCTCCCTTTGGGTTTGTCACTGGCTTGTCCTTGTCGTCCTCTGCTCCACAGTGCCATGGGACAGAGAAGACAGGATTCCCCCTGTGGTTTTGCCAAAGCAGTGAGAAGGAAAGGCAGGGAGGAATGCAGTGACCACTGGCTGCCTCTCTGCTTCAGACCCACTTGGTGCCCCTCAAACCATTGTTCTGCAGCCCAGAACAACCACTTTGTTGAATTCTCTTCCTTTTCTATATATGTAACCTAAGATGTGAATGAGTTGCTTTTTCCCCACCATGAGAACAAAGCCTTGCAGATCCATCAGGGAAATGCACAAAAAAAGCAATGACTTTTTTTTTGGAGGGGGGAGGGTGGGGATGATTGGAGACCACACTGACTTGCAACATTGGGTTAGAGAGACCAGAGTTCTTGGGGACATTCACACCTTCCCCTCATGCACTCATCACCCTGAGCATCACATCTGCCTCACACACCAGTGGTAAGCATTTATAGATCAAATTAAATCAGGCAATTAGCGCAGGGCCAGCAGCAAGCCCACATGTCCTGGTGTAGAGTGGCCTCATCTCCCTGGGTCTCATCCTTCATGCCCAGCTTTGCCTCCACTCATGGGGCCTGGGAAAGGTCAAGCTCTTGTCTGCAGGCTGGGAGCAGAGCAATGCTGAAACATGCTGGACCACTCTAAGGTGGCTTCAAGGAGCACCTAGGTCGGGCAAGGAGTTGACTGGCCATGATCCAGATCCAAAAAGCAGCAGGATGGACTGCTCACTAGCCTCTGTTGTTCTGGTGCCTGTGAGACAGTGCTGGGGGCGTACCAGGGGCTCCCCGTGCTGCAAGAGATGGGCCTTGGGGTGGGGGCACTGCTGCTCGGGGCCGTGACAGACAGGGGGTCTGTCTGTCTTCTGTCACTAGTGCCTGATCTCTCTGTACCTCATGGCTGTAGAGATGAAGTCTGTTCTGGTAGCAGCATCTCATTTTCTGCTCTATGATTTCTTTGTGCTGCTGGTGGCAGCTGGAAGGTGCTGAGGAGAAAAGAGCTGTCCAGAGCCTCACCCCTGTGTTTGGTGACGTATTAAAAGGCAATTTGCTTTGTGCTGATGTTTGTTTTGACCCAAAACCATGTCTCTCCATTTCCTCCTTGACTGAGCAAGTGCTGAGAAAAGCCTAGCCCTGGTGCTGAGTGGGTGACACTCTCATTGTCACTGTCCCCAGCTACTGGGGGCATGCACGACAGCAGAGGTGTGACAGTGTTGCCCCCTTTGCACCCCCAAACTGCCCTGTGGGGTTGTGGGACTCACAGGCAGGGTTACATTTGTCATTGACACACGTGGTTGTTAATATCTGACTATTAAAAATTATTACAGAGATGCGTCTACCCAAAATAAGGTGTAAATGACACCATATGCCAATAGGGTGGATTTTTATTTAACAGTAAACATGAGGGGGAGAGATGGAAAAGACAGGAGGGTGGAGAGAAAGTGACTGCAGACTACATCCATCGAGTGGCGAAGGGAAACAGTCCAACAAACACCACATGCATGGGGTTTATATTCTGCTGAGACTAGTGGGAACATCCCCGTACCGCTCCCTGGGGCAGGGAGCTTCACACTGGATAATACTGTGGATCACGGGACACCTGGGGACTCTACACTTTCTGAGATGTTGCAGCTGCCGCCAAGTGAGCGTAGTTGAATTAATTATGGCCCATCAGTCAAGATGGGTACCTTCAGCTTATGTGTGAATGTCCCCGTACTTGGGAAGGAGTTTTTACAGCTGAGCCATTACGTGAGGGAGGACAGTGGCACGATAAAGACTTACTCCACACCGCGTATCTGCAAGCCTCGGGTGTGCGCACCCTTGCGCACCTGGCAGGCCGCTCTGTGCAGCACTGGCAAAGCACCAGGCGGATTGTTCGAGCCATTAGCACCCGCGGTCCAGTCCCCCACCTCCCCATCAACACCGTCACATCCCCACCCACCCATCCCTCCCTGCTCACCCACAGCCCCTTCACGCCCCAAATCCTCCTTCGCCCCCTCCACTTCCCCATCAACCCCCTGCGTCCCTCCCACCCGTCATCCTTTCTCTCCAGCGGCTCCCTCTTCAGCCCCCGAACCCCTCCGTCACCATACATCAGTCCCCCGCAGCCCCAAATCCCGTCCGCCGCCCGTCTTCCCCCTCTGGGGGCGGGCCGTTCCCGCTCCCGCCGCCTCTCGCCCTGAGGGAGCGGCGGTCGGGCGCTGTCGGCCCGGCCATGTACGCGGGGCGCAGGCGGAGGAAGCCGGTGCCGCGGGCGTGAGTGAGGGCGAGGGGGCTGAGGGGGCCGGGAAAGGGCTGAGGGGTATACCCCTTCCCCGGTAACGCGGCCGTGCCCGGCAGGACGCGGCCGGGCCCGGCCGAAGGCGGCGACTCCAACCCGTCCAAGCGGCACCGGGAGCGGCTGAAGCGGGAGCTGGAGCGGCTGGCGGCGCTGCTGCCTTTCCCGCCCGACGTGCTGGCCGGGCTGGACAAGCTCTCGGTGCTCCGCCTCAGCGCCGGCTTCCTGCGCGCCCGGAGCGTCTTCGGCGGTAAGGGATGGGCGCATTCCCACCGCGTCCCCTGCTCGCAGTTCCAGCCTGGAATTGTGTGCTGGCCCCCTCCTCCCTCACCGCTGCGTCCTCCTGCAGCTGTGTCACTCCTTCCCGGGATGTGCTTGCACCCTTCGGCAATTCCTTCCCCCCTCCCCCCGCCTCCAAAATCCTTCGTGGTTCTATATTCCTTCACATAGTATTTTTCACTTAGAATTTCTAGTGGTGGGTGGTTTGGGTTTTTTGGGCTTTGTTTGTTTGGTTGTTTTTTTTTTTTTTTCCCTAGAGTTTCATGAGGTCTCCCTCATGAAACCAAAAACTTGTTTTCTTTCCCTCCCAGAATAGTGTTTTCTTTCACCCGAAGAATGTTTGGGTTTCCTCCGCTCTTTCACGAGTTTCGTGTCGATCCCGCCTCGAATTTTTTGGGATTTTTTTTTTTATCTTCTCGAATTTTGACGGGTTTCCCCCACTTGAATCGTGTGAGTTCTCCACCCTCGAATGCTTGTGTGTCTTAACAGCGTCAATTTTTTTTTTCCTTGAAATTAATTCCTTCCTTCCGCCTCGAATTTTGTAGTATTTCTCTCTCACCCTCCAACTTTTCTGTTGGGTTGGGTTTTTCTGTCCTCGAGTTTTAGGTTTGGTTTCACCCCTCCCCACCCCTCTTGGATTTTGGGGCTTCATCCCACCCTACTTTATTTCTTCTACTTCAAATTCTGGTGGGTATTTTGATTCTCGTATTTTGATTCTTTCCTGTCTTGACGCCTCTGGAATTATGCCGTGCCCCCCTGGAATTTTGTTTTCCCCTCCCCCTGAATATTTGTTCTTTACCTGCCCTAGAATTTAATCTTTTTACCACTCCGAATTTTGGGTTCTTTCCCCTAGAATTGCTTTTCCACCTTTCTAGCCCACATTTCATTGCTGTGCCGTCTGTAGCTGCTAGGCTGGGCTGTGTTTGACCCTGCCGTGGGATCAGAGGGATCTGGAGGGGTGAAGTTAATTTTGTTTGTGGGTTCTCCTGAGGTAAAATACTCTGGTTTATGCGGGAGGGTTGAGGCAGAGCCTTGTGCGTCCCGGCTGGGGAGTTTCCCGTGGAAGTGACTTTTTTCCCCTTCTGTTCCGACAGGCTCGCAGTGCTGGCCGTGAGCAGTAAGCAGTGATGTGCTTGCTGTTGATCTGGGAGCCTTTTATTTTTGGGAATCTTTTCTTTTCGGGAACCGTTCCGCTGCCCTGTAATTGTGATTAAGAGGAGCCCTCAGGAGGGCATTGAGGTATCATTGGATTTTCCTGGTGGAGTAGCAGTGGCTCGAAAATACTGTGTTTTCAAGCCACAGAGTCACCGCAGTTTCTCATTAAATATATTCAATGCTTTCCTTCCCCCCTGCCCCCCCTTTCCACTCTCTTTTAACCTCGCTTATAGGACTGCCAAGTGGGTGGGCTGGGAGAGGAATGGCCACATCTGTGGTCATCAGGAAATTTACTGTTCTGAGATTGTCTTATTTCTTTCGGGTCCTTTCCCCCCCGCCCCCACGTCATTCCATCTGGTTTAATTCCATGACACCGATTTCCAGTTTGTCCAAGGCTGTAGGGTGGCTCTGAGGCAGGTGTGGCAGGGAAGGAGAGAGAGATTCAGCCTTTCAGATGCAGATAGCGATTGCAGACCGAGCTGAGTCCTTCGTGATGCTTAATACGAATTATAAAAGAATCCTTAAATGGAATGCTGGGCAAGCTTATCAACAAAATAATTTATTTTAAGTGACTTTATTTATTTATCTATCCACAATGCTTGAGTGCTCCCTAAAAGAAGATTGTGAGAAAGCAAGGACAAAATCTGGGATGTGCTGCCATGGATTGTGAGGAGAAACAGCTGGAGCAGGTCTCAGGTGCTGCCCGTGATCGTTGACAGCAGTTCACCCAGCAGGTTTTTGCCAGTCCATCCCCTGCCAGAATAAATAAATAATTATAGATTTATTAATTATTAATCAGTTTAATAATGAACAATGCATAATGTTACTTTGCCATCTCAATTTATGAATATGATATGTGGGGAAGATTGTATGGGCTTGAAAGTCTTTGATTGTTTTAAAGGTGTGTTTTTCCTGAGGATGTGAGGATTTTTATTCTTTATATAGCCCAAAGGGAAACGGTCCCTTCTGCCTCTCTGCCTGCCGAAAGGTCTGCAATTCAGTGACAGGAATCGGAGGATTTAAGGCTGCTGCTGCTCAGTGTTCCGTTGTTTAATCTGTGGAGTGGTTTAGTGATCATCAAGCACTGCCTTTGCTGAGCAGGGTTATTTACGCAAACAAAAACCCTTCCTTGGGCTGATGTGCTGTGTTGGCGGCTCTTCTGCCACCCTGGTGCCGGCTTTCTTCAGGGCTTTGGAAGAGCAACAGACAAGAGCATCCTGTTTGTGTTTGTGGACTGATTCAATTCCATTTTATTCCACTCAAATCTCTCCAGTTTAACAAAGCAGGAAGCAGCTCAGTGCCAGCTGTGTTCAGTAGCTCTGGGGGAGGAGGGATCTCAGCCAAGGTCTCCTCCTGATCCATGACAGGTGGGAGAGGCTCCCTTTGTGATGGGGCAGCATCACTGTCTTCTGTGAGGTTTCCAGGTGCCTTTCCCTTCCCTCACTGCCTGACTTTGCAATCCCAAGTTCACACAAGTGCTTCTTTGCCATGAAAGAGGTGAACTTAGGAGGAGAGTAGGATTATGGGAGGGATGAGGACATTGGGAGAGGTGTCCCACCAGGGAACAGGATATCCAGCCCATCTGACATCCATCCTGCCGGAGAAGCAGCACTGACCAGAACCCAGCACCTGGACCAAAAGGGCCAAAAGGAGCTGAGGGTCCTATCCAAACATCAGTAGCAGCTGATTTAAAGGCTTGTACATCCTCCTTTCCCATCCAGGTTTCTTCCCCTACTGCAGTTCTCCCAAATGCCTTGTTTCTTATCTGCCTCGGTGAACAGGTATTTTTAGTTATCATTCACTACCTTGACCTTCCTCCCTGCTCTGCTGGAGGCTCTTTCAGCCCATGGCATTTGGCAGAGGTAGGACTGTGCTGCAGGGCATCTCCATGTCCCCTAGCCCATGTACTGCTATCGGTGGCCATGCCACCGCTCCAGGGATTGTACAGCATGCCACACCAGCTGTGTGCCAGCAGCTTATCCCAGTGGTGCCTGGCCGTGCTGCTCCCCTCTAATCGCTCCCTCTTCTGCCTCTTGGAGCAAGGGCCCAGCAAACAGTCCTGGAGGAAACAAGGAAAGATGCTCCAGGGGAATGTTTGCTGTCTTGCTGTGTGAGAGGATTTCTTATCAAAAAACGAAGATGTCTCAAAGGCACCTTTTCATGTGTCTGTCGGGTGCCATCTGTGTATCTTGGGCCGCTTAAACTTCTGGTGGGAGGCCAACTGGCAGATGTCACAGTGATCAAGGGCTCACTTTAGAGAAAGTGTCTCTCGCAGTTTGTTCCTGCAGAGTGCTGGGACGGTCATCTGAGCAGTGCTTCCCATCCTATAGCAAGACTGGCCCTTCTGGTGTGTGAATGTAGCCCCTGCTGGGCACTCACTTGCCCCTGGGTGTCAGCTGGCTGTCCCCAGGGTGCCCTATGCCTGTCACAGACCTGTGCCTGATGTTCAGTGATTCATCTGTGGGATTTCTCTTGATCTGGATCAAGTTGAGGGTTTATGAGCTATAGGAAGAGGTCAGTCCATGGTGCCAGGAACTGCATGTTTGAACCCCATAGCAATGGGCTAACCCTGCCTCAAAGTGGGAATCAGAGATGGAGATGCGCCTCTGCCTGTATGCAGCATCCTGCCTGGCTCTCTGGGCACCTCAGGTGCATCACTGTCTGGGAGGAGAGGCAGAAACACCCTGGCATATGTTGTGGCCTTATAAACTTTTGGCTTGTTGGCTGCATTGTTGTGGCGCATGGGGTCCATTCTGCCCGCACCGTTAGCCCCGAGCGGCGGTGTGCTTTGGCGGCAGGAGAGGAGGGAGAAGAGTCAGCCCTTCCCCCCTGGCTCTGCAGTCCCAGCTGCTGGCGTGGAGACAGACGGAGGTCACACGGGACTTAGGGGTGAACAGGATGGTTTTAGTCAGTGAGCCCCAAGACCCCCCCGGGATGGGCGGACACAGCTTTTATACCCAAACCCGAGAGGGGGGTGTGGTAGCAGGAGAGCACATACCTAGGGAATGTGGGCAGGGAGGGGGGCAGGGAAAGGGCTGAGGGGGGGGGGGGGGGCAGGGAAAAACCCGTGAGGAACAGCAGCGGGGGGGGGGAGGGGACCAGGGAGGGGCGGGGTAGCAGATAAACACTTAACAAACCTGAATAAAGAGAAAAAACCCACCTCAGCACTGCATAGTCTGTGATTGTGGGTCAGAGAGTTGTTCTGAGCTCTTTGTGGGTTTGAACTCTGCATGGGTCTCTTCCATATGGGAGCTTAAGGTCGTATATCCAAAACTTAGGCAGTTTTTCTGTCCCATGTATCTCTAAAAGATAGCATGCTTGTGGATGTTGCGGGCTTAGGGATTTTCCCAGAGTCCTTAAAATCATTGGCACCTGCTGTAGGATCAATGTGCAGCCTGAACTCAGTGAGACTGAACCTCACTCTTTGAACTGTGATATGAACCCAGATTGTTATTGCTGGAGCGGTGGTGGCCCAAAAAGTGCCTGAGCTGCAGTCAAGTCAGACTAGAAAAGTGCTTTTAATTATATAATTATTATGGGCTATATGACTGTGCCCCTGAAACCTCTGCTTAGGGATGAGGGCTTGAGATGGGGGGGTGCGTGGGACTAATGTTGCTCATCCCTTCACTTGTGTGTCTTCCCTTCTCCTGAGCTGTTTGTCAAGCACGGAAGAGAGCTGTAGCAGTGAAGCCTAAGGGCTGGTTTAAGAAAAACAAAGCCTGGTCCTGTGATCACTGTGCTCTTTTAATTGCCTGGGTAATGAGCTGACCTTGGAGGAGCAATTTAAGGTGGAGAATTATTGTGACTTCCTTAGGTAGGGAGTCTTCCTGCTGTGTGCTTTCCTTGCCAAGTGTTTTTCCCTGACTCTCAGGACAGCAGCTGGTGGCAAGCTGTTGTAGCTCCCTGGGGTTCACAGTGGGCTCCTGGGGTTGCCTGCTCTGCTGCCTATGAGCAGCTGGGCTGTCTCAGGGCTCCTGCAAAGGCAGGTAGGGGAGCAAGACTGGGAAGAAACTCCAGGCTGAGGCTTTGGGGTGGGATGGTCCTTCCTGGTCTAGTGGAAGGTGTCCCTGTCCACAGTAGGGGTGTGGAACTAGGTGGTGTTTAAAGTCCCTTCCAACCCAAACTGTTCTATGATGGACACTGAAGCTCCTGAGGGAGGAGTAGTGGGAGAGAGAGGGTTCAAACAGTTGGTGATGCTGCAGGAATAAGGAAAATCTGTAAGGTCCTTGTCAGTTTTGTCCTTGTTTAAACTCCTGCACATGCTTCTTCCTTTTGGGACCCAATTGACGCAACCAAAAGCTACATGTAATCAAGGCCTCCTTGCTTCTAAAAGTGTAGTGAGATCTTTTAAGAGGCCATCTATTATTAATGAGTGTTCTTGGAAACCAGGGCATCCACACCATTCAGGCAGGGATAAATAATGCATCTGTTTAATGAAATTTTTGCCAACAGGAAGCTGTGGCAGGTACAAAGTTAAGTAAAACCATGGTATTCATTATGAATTAACAAATAGAAAGTCAGGAAGTATTTGCTAGTGGCTGGAAAATGGGCTCTGAACAGCACTGATGAGAACCCAACTGATGGTTCAACAAGGCAGGGAAAAGATGGCTCTGTGGCCTGGTGTCAGCACATCTTCGCCCACTTCCCTCACCATTTACATGATGTTTTCTAAACTTCCAATATATTCTCTCTTGCTAACAATAAAATGTAGGAGAAAGCAATACTGGGGTTATTTGATGTGAGGAGGATGTACCGAGCAGCGGAGCTGCAGGTCCCTCTGCCCATGAGCAAGGAGAAGCTGGAGAAGTGGATGGGAAAGTGAGATCTGGAGATCCACTTGTGGGGGTAGAGACTTTACTGTGAGGTAATGTCGCGGTGCTTTCTTAATGGTCCTCTTGCCCAGCACCCTCCGGCAGCGGGTGCCACCTCTCCTGGCCACAGCGGGCATGGTCAGTGACCCGTGGGTTGACAACCACCAGAAACAAAAGAGGAGACAAGTGACTTCAGCAGAAGTGAGGGGGTGTCCTCAGGGACGCACCCTAATCCAAGTTTATTGGGGACACACGCGGTAGCCGCCTTAGCTCGAAGGGAAGGTGCGCCCAAAAGGCGAGGAGCACACGGTGCAGGGGATTATAACGGGGTGGAAACTGGGGGTGGGGGAAGCAGCCATCCAATGGGGAACACGGGGGGTGGCAACCAGGGGAACAGGCAGAGGGATTGTCCATTGGGGTATGGGGGAAGGAGGGAACCCCAGAGACCAGCCCATCACTCGAGGCGCTGGATGGAAGACTCTAGATGGACAGGAGGGGCCTCGGAGTGATGGATGGGCCCCTGGAGCGGGGTCCGGGGATGATCTTAACACAGGTTTTCCATTTAGGGAGGAGGGAGGGAGGATTGGCAGGTGGAGAGGGAGGAGGAGAAAGGAGAACGGACTATTTTACAAAATCAGTGGGGTCAGAATTAAACATAACTGGGGGGAAATGCTAAACACAACCCAACAAGGTGAGACCAGTTCTTCAGGGGATTGGCACAAGTGATGGAAAGAGAGAGTTGGATAAAAGGCAGTTTTGTTACGAAATCAATCAATCCTTCCCCCAGAGTGGCTTGTACATGCTGAGCTGTTTGGCAGAAGGCTTGTAGGGAGCACCAATACCAAAATCCTTCTCTGTCCCCTCTACAACCTGATCAGACTGACAGTGGCCATGCAGATGGCCCAGCCCTCTCCTGCAGCTCTTTAAGAGTCAGGAAGCAGTTTGGTTTCCTTCTTCAACACCTGGAGCAGGTTTGGGATTGAGTTGTTTAATTTTTCTCCTTTGCAGTCAATGGCTGATGGAAACCCTGTTCCCACCAAGAGGTTTTGCTTTGTGGAGGGAAGGGGCCTGGGAGATAACCTCTCAAAAATGTTAATTCCTGTTTGGTGCTGCAGAGATTTCTCAGGTCTACAAAGCCCTGGCAGGTTCAGGAGTTCACTGGCAAACTTTGTAGGCAGCACGGTGTCCCTGCAGCACCACATGAAGGCTGGGAAGCACCTGGAGATGGAGGGAGGAAACCCACCCCTCGTGGCCCCTCCTGCTCTCCTGGTGACAGCACGAGGCCAGGCAGCAGAGAGCTGGTGAGCACTGTGTGTGAGGATGACCACAGGGCAGGGAGCATTGTCCTTCTGTGGGGAGGCAGGTGTGGGCAGGGACCTTGTTCCCCAGAGACGGGAGAGAGTTTCTTCCTCTCAGCTAAAACGCTTTTTGTGGCCAAATAGCCTGCAGGGCCTGGCAAGAGCTTCTTTCTTGGAAGAAATAGCATGGAAGTTGTGTAAGCCTCACTGCTTTCAGGTGACCAGCTTCTCACCTTTCTCACCTTCAGCAATAAAGATGACACTGGTGGCCAGAGGGAGGCAGCCCAGGAAAAGCCACTTCTACCCTTTTCATTCTCCTCTTTTTTCCCTGTAACTGCCTGTCCCCAGTTGTGCAGCAAGGGCAAAGGCCGCACCTGGTCTTGCTGCCCTAGGTGAAGGAGTGCGCTGTGCCTGGAGTGTATCCTGCCTTTACTGGTGCCCAGCTCCAGGCAGGATGCATGCAGCAGGGAGGATGTGGCAGTTCCCTGGCTCGTTCTGCTCCATCAGTCTGATGTGCTGTGACAGTTCTGCTGAATTGCTGACCCCAGGGGCTGCACGGGGCTATTTATGGACACACAAGGCTGGGGACACCGGGCAGGATGCCAGCCTGGTGTGGCCACAGCCAAGAGCCTGTCCTCTTTGGGGATCCTTTGGTTGGCTCGGGTGGAAAAGGCACTGTTTGGTGAACTTCATGGGGGAGCCTCCCCTGGAATTCTGATTTATCCTTCACACACTGGTGGTTGGATCCTGTTTGGTGGCAGACATCCCCACAGAGGACAGCGCCCTGTCCTCTGCGGATAAGGTGTCTCCTCTGGCCCCAGAATCCAGATGCTGATAGTAAAGCCTGTTTTTAGGCAGCGCTTGAGATCAAGATTTCCATTTGCAGGAGCAATATCAAACCATTAAACCAGAGCCTTGAGCAGAGGGCAGCACCTTTAGCTGCTCTCCTGTCAGCCAGGTTTATTTTTCTCTCTCACCTCCAGCGCAGCAGGCTGGGAGCTCACAGAGGAGGACTGGAGACCTTTAATAATTCATAGCTCCTGCATTTTGCTCCCAGCAACCAGAAAAGTGAGTTGCTGGCACAAACCTGCTCCATCTACACCACAGGGCTCTGCCTGGGTGTTGTGGCCTCTCTCATGCTGTTCTGCCTGATGGCCTGTCCCTCTCCCATATTTTATGCAGGCTCCAATCTGGACATGGGACCCCGGGTGGTCCCTTGGGGTGGGAAAGCATGAGACCACAGCAGCCTGTGCGTGTCCACCCCAGCTGGCTCGGGCCTGATCCACAGTTGTACAAACATGTGCTGTAACCTTAGTTTTGGTGTCAGCCAATCCCTGGCTGGCTCCTAAAATAGTCTGTGCAGGCTGGGCTTGGGGAATCCTTTAGAGCTCCCAAAAGCAGCGAGATTGCTGCTGTATCAGGTGTTTTTCTGTAAGTATTAGAACTGGACTGTGCTTTGCCTTTGGTTATGGAGCAAAGTTGATCTTTGGGATGGTCCTGTGCCTGGTGAAAGAACTTAATTCCCAAAGCCTGGCTCTGGAACATCTGCCTATTGCAGCATCTGAGATCCTTCAGGATCAATTCCCTGCAGGTGGAGGAGCTGAGTTTCAGCAGCTGTTTAACAAGGCACAGGAAAAGCAGAGCCTGTTACAGAGCCTGGCTTTGTTTATGTGCTGGTGGCTGTTGCCTCCTGATTTGCTGTCCAATTGCTTCCAGAATTCACTTGATGCTCCCATAGCCTCTGAGCTTGGCAGCCCTCCTGCTGTCCAGGACCTGGCAAAGGCAGATCCAGGAGAACTCCTGCTTCGTTGGTGCCCTGGAAGGCCATGGTGCTGCAGCTGGTGTTTCACACCTTTCCTCCTGGATCCCAGTGGGAGCAGCAGGTTTACCAGCAGCCAAATGCTGTCCTCTGTCTTCGTGGTGCTGGCAAGAGGCTTCCCAGCTTTCCTGGGAGCTCCTCTGTCCTCTGGACAGGCCTGTCATGCACAGGCTTGTTGTCGTCTTACCCTTTAATTTTTATCCACACCGAAATATCCCCAGGAACCTTTCTCTTGGGGAGTACAGAAAAAAATTTACAGGCACATCCTTCAGTTCAGCTGAGTGACAGATTCCCTCATGCATGTGGATTGTGCATGAACCACTATTAGATCTCGGGTGTCTGTGTCTGGATCTTTGAGTTTTCTATGTTGTTTTTCTCCCACTGTGAGCCGTGGCTTGCCTTAATTTGGTTGAATAAATGTACTGTGTTGCTGAACTGTAACGAGACATCACTGACTGAGCTGTGTCCTTCAAAATGGCACATTCCTCATCCTGGGATTTGCTGCAATGTCTCCTGTGTAGGGCAGACTTCTGCTGCTGTTTGCCAGCATGTGCCCAGGTGGTCAGGAAGGCCATGGTGTGGCCACAAGGCCAGGGCAGTGACTGTCGCCTGTGCTGAGCATTGCTGAGGCCACACCTTGAATCCTGTGTTCAATTTGGGCCCCTCACAACAAGAAAGACATTGAGGGGCTGGAGCATGTCCCGTGAAGGGAACAGAGCTGAGAAAGGGTCTGGAGCACAAATCTGATAGGAGCAGCTGAGGAAGCTGGGAAAGGGGATCCGCCTGGAGAAAAGGAGGCTCAGAAGGGACCTTCTTGTTTGCCACAACTCCCTGACAGGTGGGGGCTGGGCACTGCTTCCAGGGACCAAGGAACAGGACAAGAGGAAATGGCCTCAAGCTGTGCCAGGACAGTTTGGGTATTGGGAAAAATTTCCTCACAAAAGAAGTCAAGCATTAGACCAGGCTGCCCAGGGCAATGATGGATTCACTGTCCCGGGAAGTGTTCAGAAGACCTGTGGATGTTGCACTTGGGCACATGGTTTGGTGGCAGTCTTGGCACAGCTGGGGAATGGCTGGGCCCTATGATCTTTCCCCAACTTTAATGATTCCACAATGCTATGATTCTGATACCTACCTGCTTTAAGGATCCCTGGCTTTAACTGCTTTATACTTATAGGTTGTTAAAAGGGGGGCAAAAGGAGTGGGGGAAAAAAAAAACCCAGACTGAAACAGTTGAGGGTGTTTGAGGGGTGGGAAAACATTCTGTTCAAATCAACTCTTGTGAGGGGTGAAGCAAAGGGCTGCGACTGCATGGTGGCTTCCCCTGCACTGTTCAGCTTGCAGCATTCCAGCTGTTGTGGCAGTGGGTTCCTGCAGCACTGATGTCCCTTCCCTTTTCTTGGTACAGTTGCTCCGAAGAATCCTGGTGCCAAAGAAGCCCAGAGAGATGGAACCTGTAGCACTGGACTAGCTCTGGCCTCAGCAGTGGTTCCAGAGGGTGAGCTACTCCTACAGGTTAGTGCTCCTCACAAATGCCTTCACAGGATCTTCCTCTTCCAGCTCCTTTGAGTTGTATTCCAAAACCAGGCTGTTCTCTCAGTCATGGCAGGTGATTTGTGATCTCACATGGTGTAGCTCACTGTGCTTTTCACTGGGCAGAAGTTTAAGACCTCCAAAGGTCCCTAGGGCAGAAACTATTGCTTCTTCCCTGCTTATCCCATTATTCCTGGGAAAAGTTGTCATTTTTAAATAGTGCATATGTAAGGAATATCTTGTTCGATTTTTGAGCATGGTAATTCATATTTTCTGCTTCTCCACCCTCATGTCTAAGTGTGCCAAAGCTGTAACGTGAGAACCAAACTGAGCAAGGTGATTGAGTGTAGTTTTCAACATGGGCACACTGATCCTGACTCGAGGGTACTGTCCAAATGCTGGTGAAAACAGGGAAGCATTGTGACAGTCTCCCCTGATTTTGAGGAGGTGATGTGTTGCACTGAGTGCGCAGATAGGTGCTGATGGGCCATGTGCTCATCCCTTAAACACAGGGTAGGTGGGTGTATCCCAGGAGCTCTGTTTTCCCTAGTGGTCTTCTTTGGTGATGCTGGAGACAAGGCTGGTGGTGCTGCAGCTGCCATGGTTTGTTCAGAGGTGCCAGGAGGTCACCTTCTTCCCCAGTTGTGCAGAGAATAGGAAGAGGCCATGCTCTGGCAGCATGAGGTCCTGCAAGGACATAGGTCTGCTGTCCCCTGCCTGGCACCTGGGCACAGGCTGTGGCACTGTCCCCTGCCTGCCTGGCTGTCCTCCAGCACGGGCTGAGCATGCTGGGCAGCCCCAGCTCCCATCCAAGCTCTCACTCAGCAAAAAGTGTAATTACTCTCCTGCCTGAGAGCTGAGGATCTCTGTGTCTAGTGGGAGAAGTGCTAAAGCCAGCCTGGTTAATAACCAGCAACCTGAGGGTTTTCCCTCAGGAGATAACAAAACTGCTCAGCAGGGCTTGCTGGGAGTTGATGTCCTGTTCATCAGCTCCTCACACAGTTGGGCACCATCCTTTTAGAGGTACCAAACTGGGTCTGAAAAGCTGGTTCAGCTCTCTCAGGGTCTATCTGTGTGACCCTGCATGTGGCAGGAGCTCAGAATCTGTCTCTGTACCCTGCAAGGAAACATTCCTCCATACTTATAAACATACTTCCGCCTGGTCAGTCACATCTGATGGCCAAACTTCATTTGTTTCTTGGTCTGCTCTGATTCTTCCCCTCTCTTCCTCTGAAGCTGCTCAAAGGGTTAAAGTGCATTTCGCAGCACTAATTAACCTATGCAGCAGATTCCCACACACTGAGATCAACCCCAGTAAATACAGAGAGCATTTGTGCCTGGAATAAAGGGAAGGAGAGGGGGGAGAAACTCTGACCTGGACAATGAAACGGGAGTTGACAGCAACAATAGCTGGACTTGGCTGGGACTACATGCCAGGCCCTAATTAATGCTGATGTCTGTACATTATGAAGTGAGGGAAGCAGGCCAGGGCTGGCTACTGTGGCTTCCCTGCCAGGTTAGTGGTACAGGATGGTTTTGGCCCTGAGAAGCCACAGGGCCCACACTGCAGGAGCCCTGCCTTCCAGAAAAGTCCTGCTTTGTGCTGTTAGTGTCCCCATCAGGATCTGTTCACCTTAGGGAGGAGTGGCCACATGGTGGTGGCAGGGCAGTGAAAGCTCTTTAGCTTCTGGGAAGATAAACCAATGGTTTTCATAGGGTTTCACTGCCTTTGCTCCTTGGGTAGCACCACGGGCTTGAAGGTGCTGGGTGACTCGGGATTTTCAGAGCTGGGGACACTGAGCCGTGATGTCTGACACTCAGACATTGCTCAGGGAGCCCTCTGCTGTGAGGCTGCTCTCAGTCCTGGCAGGGGGATGACAAGGTCTCCAATGCCCTGGGCTCTGTGCCACAAAGGCTTACAGGGGTTGTTGCTGTGCCTGCGGCACTTGAGGGTGCTTCCCTGGATCCAGTGTCAGCCTGTCAGCAGTGTTCTTCCTGTGGGCTCCTGCCTGCTTCCAGAGAGCAGGGATGGAAAGCCAGGGCTCCTGGAAAGAAGCTACACTCCCAAACTGGTAGGGAAGCTTCTCTTCTCTTTCTAGTCTTCTGCAGGTGTGAAGGACACTGTCATCCAGCACCCTGGTCCCTTCTCATGTGTCCTGTCCTGCCAGCTGTGGGGTTTTTAACTCAGGGAAAACACCCAAATTACTTTCCACATTTATGAAACCAGCAGCGATGAGCCCCTCTTGAGTAAGACAGAGTCTCTGATCAGCTCAGCCTATTCCTGCCAGGAAGTCCAGTGCTCCCTTGAATATTGACTTTGCAGTCCTGGAGCTTGAGGAGTGGATGGAAGGGCTGCTGAACTGTGAAATGTCTAAGTGTGTAACATTAAAAATGCAATGGAAACTTCAGATTGATGGCTGCATTTGCTCTTTTCTATGGGGAGGGCTTGGGACTTCAAATCCACACAGGCACAACAGCTTTGGGTATTTATTTTGTGAAAACAGAGGACAGTATTCAACTTAAGGGGTGTGGGGTCTGCATGAACCAGGTAGTGTTCCAGAGGACGCGATCTTGGAGGTGATGATCTTAGAGGGATTCTCCAACCTAAATAATTCTGCTATGTATTGACTGAAAGGAAAAGGTGCTCTGGGGTCACTCAGGGATTTTGTAGTTTTCCCCCAAGTTCAGGCACCAGACTCAACCTGAATTCCCTGCTGCTTTGGAACAAACTGGCTTTTCAGAAATCAGATTGTTTTTGCTGCAATTTCAAATCCAAACCCTTATGCTTTAGCTTTTGGCTTTTCCGTTTCCACTGGTTAAGGCCCTTTCAGCACTGGTCACCTTGAGGAGGGAGCAGGCAGCAGAGACAAGACCTTCTTTGCCACAAACAGTCCAGGTATTCCATGGTCCATCTCCAGGCCACTCCTCTGGAAGCTGGGATGGCCACACATGGCTGCCAAGGACCTCAAGGCTGTTGGAAAAGCTCATCTCTGCGAGAATAGACCTGTTCCTGATGGTGTTCATTTTCATACTGCAAGAAATTCAGAGGCTTTTATCTGCTCCCTGTACAGGATGAGGATAAATGTCCAAAGCTGAATCTGAGTGAATGCTCCCAGGATGGAAGCACAATTTTCCATCAGTCTGGATTAGGATATTCCCAGGCAGCTATGTGGAAGAGCTGCCTGAGCTCAGAGAGGCCATCTGTGGTGGCTCAGCTGCCTGCTAGCCAGGCTTTGGGTGCCCAGTGTCCTGCTGTAAAAATGAAGTGATTGTGGCCTGTACCTGCTGATCTCCTCTCTCCTGCAGGCACTCAATGGCTTCGTGCTGGTGGTGACATCAGAAGGACTGATATTTTATTCCTCACATACGATCCAGGACTATCTAGGATTTCATCAGGTTGGTGAGACTCTGACTTGCTGTGGAGAGCCAATTTTCCCTTGGTGGTGGAGAATAGCCCCAAGTTCCCTGCAGGGAGAAGGTTCTGCAGGGATCACAGGGTCTCGGGAGTTGTTTGGGGCTTCTCCTTGGTCTTGGGAATTTGGACCCTTGTATTGCCTGATGTGGTCACTGGTAGGTGACAAGGGGCTTCATCAGCCCATAGATACTTTCCAGCAGTCATGTTGATGGGCCTTCATGGAGTTCATGGCCATGGTGAGATGTCTGAGGTTACTTGCCTGGGGCACCCACTCAAATCCTGGAAAATCCCGCAAGGCTCTAGCACTTTGGGCACCCAGGTAACCTGGAGGACACTAGATCATATACACAGGGAAGTGGGACTTGCCTGCAGTCCTTCAGCTACTGTGGTTTGATGTCACCCACACACAGCTGGCTGTCCCAAACACCTGGAGTAGATGAGACCTGTCCACCTGGGCACAAAGAGCAAGTCCCAGGGCATTGTTCTCTTGGGGATAATCTAGCGATGCAGTGGCCTTGCTACTGTTTTGTTCCCAAATCCATGCTCTCATCTCATTTCTTAAGTCAGCACTAGGATTTTGAGTTATGGGAATGTCAGAGGGAAGCTGTATTGGCTCTTTAGGCTTCTCAGGGGAGGAAGTTGGGCCCAGCATGGGCAGGGGGTTCTTTAAGCCAGATATGCTGTCTGTTCCCACCAACATCAGTTCTGAGGGAAAGTTTCCAACTTCCTTTAGCCAGGGACTCATTTGAGCACCAGGGAAGCTGGGTAAGATAAAACCAGTTGGGGCCATGAAGGGCTGTTCCCAGGTGGGACATATAAACTGGCACTGGGACAGGCTGCAGAGCTTACAGATGGTGTGTCCCCTCTAGACAGATGTCATACACCAGAGCATCTTCGAGCTGATCCACACTGAGGATCAGCCGGAGTTCAGACGCAACCTCCACTGGGCCCTGGACACACCACACACTCCCGAGGGTGAGCTTTCTCCAGCAGGTAAAGGCAGGCTGCCATCCTGGGTGGCACAAGGTATGTGGCTCCCCAGGGATGCTGGGAGACCAGCTCACTGTCACCACTTGCAGCAATGTGGCTCAGGCCACGGCTTCATCCAAATGTGGCTTTTTCCCCTAGTTTCTGTTACTGTGCTCTACAAACTGCTGCAGTGCCCAGTGCTGGGGACCTCCAACCCTCACTGGGGTGAATCCTTACTTGATTCTTTCAGTCCTTCTCTTCCCCAGCAGGGAAGAATCTGAGCTCTTCAGCTGTCATCTACAAGCCAGATCAGCTGTTCCCAGAAAACTCCTCCTTCCTGGAGAGGAGCTTTGTGTGCCGCTTTCGCTGCCTCCTGGATAACTCCTCTGGCTTCCTGGTGAGTACAGACCCTCCACAGCAGGAGAGGGGCAGGCTCACCACAGAGGTTCATACCACCACTGAAACCACCCCCTGGAAGATCCTGTGCTTCTTTCTGCCATGTGCAGCACTTGCCTGTCTCAGCAAGAGACTTCCCCTGTTTTTCATAGGTTTGGCCTGTACCTACAGTCTCTCCCTGTGAGTTTTGTTCCTCTCTTCTCAGAAATGCTGAATCTTGAATAATCAAGTGCTTTTCTCCTGTGTTTTGCTTGGTTTTTCTGTTAAAAGCATGTCTTAAGATCAAGTAGGTGGTGGTTATCCCTCCTCCTCTCTGCACTGGAGAGCACAGGGTGTCCAGGGAAGCTGTGGCTTGCCCCATCCCTGGAAGTATCCAAGGCCAGGTTGGATAGGGTGTGGAAAAATCTAGGATAGTGGAAGGTGTCCTGGCCCATGGCAGGGGGATTGAAATGAGATGATCCTTAAGGTCATTCCAAACCCAAACCATGTTGTCATTTGATAATTCTATTCACACCAAATCTGTAGACAGATGTCTTCCTTTCCATGCAACTCTCTTCCTTCTCACTTTTCTGAATGGCACTGAGCTTTTCTTCTCTTCCCAGGCTTTGAGCCTTCAAGGCAGACTGAAATTCCTTCATGGGCAGAATGAAAGGTCTGAAGATGGCTCTGTCCTGCCCCCACAGCTCGCTCTGTTCGCCATCTCCACGCCCCTGCAGCCCTCGTCCATCCTGCAGATCCGAACCAAGAACATGATCTTCAGGACCAAGCATAAGCTGGACTTCACCCCCTTGGCATGTGATGCCAAGTAAGCAGCAGAGTTTTCAGTGCTCCATTCCTGACATCCCACCCCAGCCTTGCCTTTGAGCTCAGTGTGCTCTCTGTGTCTCGCAGGGGGAAGATTGTCCTGGGCTACACTGAGGCGGAGCTGCGGATGTGTGGCACCGGGTACCAGTTTGTCCATGCTGCTGACATGCTGTACTGTGCTGAGAACCACGTCAGGAGTAAGAGTCCCCTCCCTGGT
The DNA here is from genome assembly GCA_003676055.1 of Chloebia gouldiae. NCBI lineage: Eukaryota > Metazoa > Chordata > Aves > Passeriformes > Passeridae > Chloebia > Chloebia gouldiae. The sequence continues at coordinate 284,778 of QUSF01000098.1, read as the reverse complement.
CACTTGTGCTGATGAGTGGGCTGGGACTGGGGCAGCTCTGTTGGTTGCTCTGTCAAGCCCAGTGGCTCTTTCCCACAGGATGCTTTGCTGTGCTGCTCCTGTCACTACAGGGAGCTTGGTGTGGAGTGCAGTGAGGGGTGTTCTGCTGCATGGTGTCCCCTGTGCCTGCCAGCCATGCTGCTGCTGTTTCCACTTGGAAAGGACAGTGTGCCATGGTGACAGCACTACTGCTTCCTCCTGGCAGTGATGAAGACAGGGGAGAGTGGCCTGACAGTGTTCCGGTTGCTGACCAAGGATAACTGCTGGAAGTGGGTGCAGGCCAATGCCCGGCTCGTCTACAAGAATGGCAAACCCGAGTACATTGTGGTCACACAGAGACCCCTCGTGTACGTGCTGGGGCTGGCATGGGCACAGCCTGGCTTTCTCTATGGCTCTGGGATGTCCTGAGCAGGGCAGGGTGCTGGATTTGTCATTGCAGCTTGTGTCTTTTAAAGGAGCAGCTGTGGGATTCTGTGCTTGGTGGTGTTCACCCACATCCCCATCTGCAAGGCCACCCCTCAATAGGGGTGATGCTCAGTTATGCTGCAGTTGTTTGGTTTTTGTGTGAGTGTATTTGTGTGAATGCATGCTGGCTGTAGAAAAGGGGCTTTGGCTTGCAGGGATCACAACTGCCCTTTGCAGAAGCACTTATGTGGTGGATTTGTGCATGTCAGCCACAGTGTTCTCTTCCTGCCCTGCAGAGATGAAGAAGGAGGAGAGCACCTTCGGAAGCGGTCCATGCACCTTCCCTTCACCTTTACTACAGGAGAGGCACTTCTATACCAAAGTTCTCACCCTCTCCCAGGCTTCCCTGACCTTTTCCAGAGCAAAGGGAAACCCAGCAATTCCAAGAAGCCCCCCTGCAGCCATGTAGGGCACTCCCAGAAGAATGGCATTGACCCCAAGTCTCTGCTGGGTGCTGTGATGCAACAGGACAAGGCCGTGTACACCTCCCACTCAGCTCCCATTCCAAACCCTTCCTTCAGCAGCACTTTGCAGCTTGAGGGTGTGTGCTTGCCAGGTACAGGAGGGGATGCCTGGAGTGTGGGCACAGCTCCAGCTTCTTCAGTGGGCAGCAGCCTCCAAGAGAAGCTGCTGGATTTGAAGCAGGAGGACCCTCTCTTGGCCACCATGGACTTGCTCTCAATTAAGAGTGACCAGAGCTGTTCCAACAAGTTCTTCAGTGCTTTGGAGGGCCTGGACTTGAATGCTGAAGACTTGAAGCTCCTGCTGCTGGATGAGAAAATGGTGATGGTCAGTATGGACCCAGACCAGTCCCCATCCCTGAACAACAGCCTGGCCAGCAACCAGATTCTCTCCTGCATCCCCAGCCCTCCAGTGGATGGGCATGAGAGAGGGCAGCAGGTCTGCCCTCTTCCAGACGTGGCCCCCAGCCTACAGGGAGGCATTGCTTCATGCCACACAGAGAACAAGGACTCGAGGTGCCACCTGGCAGAGCATGCAGGGCATCCCAGCACTGCCCTGGCCCAGCCCCCCACCCTGCTGTGGGAGCAGCCCCTCAGTGCTGTGTCAGGGCTGCTCCCAAAGCTGGCTGAGCAGGAAGAGCTGTCCAATGGCTCCCAGTGGAGACCAGCTGGGGAGGAGACTATGCTCTATTCCTTCCAGCCAGTGCAGGGCACCCCATGGCACAGGGCCCCCAGCTCAGCCCTGGGAGCTCCCTGCCTGCAGGAGCCACCCAGGGCTCAGCAGCTGCAGGGAGACTTCTCAGCCGTGCAGCCCCTCCAAGAAGATATCCACCAGTCCTTTTCCCTGCCCAGCCAGTGCCAGGACCATGTGGCACCACCCAGCCATCCAAAGCACCATCACTTGCTGATGAACGGGTTATGTGGCCACAGCCCCAGCTCTTCTCCACACCCCGGCCCATGGCAGGACTGTGTTTGCCCACTCCTGCAGTCTCCAGCTCAGCCTGGCATTTATGGCTTCAGCAAAGACATGATTTCCCATCCCCAGGGCTGTTTGGGCCCTGGGGCTGGCATGCCCCCACAGCATTATAACCTGAACGGATTCTGCAGCATGAATGCTGCTGGCACTGGGGACCCCTGGGAAGAGATGGCTCCATATCCTGGGTTTTTTCCCCCTTTTTACCAGCTTATTCCCGAAAAGCAGCTGAGCCCTGTTCTTTCAGTGCCCCAGCGCTCTTCCCCCAGCTCAGCTGCAGGGCACTTCGGGAGCATCAGCAGCCCTCTGGAGACACTGAATTCCTATGGGACACATGGGTCTGCGTGGAGCCAGGAGGGCAGGCACAGGGTAAGGGCCTTGCTCCAGTCTGGGGCTCAGTGTGTTCTGTGCTGGGAATTTGTCCAGCCAGTGCTAATAACCCTCTGCAAAGCACCTCACTACTGTTCTCTCTCTCTCTCTCTCTCTCTCTCTCTCTCCCCTAGCCCCACAGTGCCTGTGGTTTGCCAAGCTCTCCCATGGGACTGCCCCAAGACCATCCAGTGCTGGGGGGAAGGCTGGCACAGCCCTGCCAGCCTCAGCCCCAGGCAGAAGTGCTGCCAGATCCCACTCAAACCTCCAGGAGGGACTTCTATCTCTAGGAGAGACAGGAATGGACAGGGCAGGACTTTTCCCTGGGGGAAGGAGCTACCTTCAAGCTGCAGATAACAAACCTTCCCCACTGCTGTGCACATCCTGCCAGTGCTATTGATGTTGGTTGCTTTGGCAAAAAAACCCTGTTTTTTTTCCTCCATCTCCCACCATCCTGCTCCTTGTGCTGTTCCTGTGTTGGTGTCCCTGGTGTGGGGAGGGACAGCAGCAGAGCTGGAAGGTAGATTTCCCAGGGTGCTGGAGCAGGCCGAGCTGTGGTTGCTAGTCAGCCTATGAGTGTAACCAAAGCTTCACCAAAGCTTTGTATTTACGTGCATGATCCAGCACGGATACCAGCCTCATGAAAGCCTGTCATAAAGAAAGAGACAAAAAATGTTTTCACCTCTGGTACCCAGCCAAGCACCTGTGGCTGTGGCCATGTTGTACAGGTATTGCCTGTTTAATAAGGCAAATAAGCCCTTTGTGGTGTTCTTGTGTTGCTCTGGTCCTTCCCTACCCCAGCTTTCATGGTGTCCAAGGTGTTCCCAGTGTCTGAGATCCAGGTTAGAGCTCCTGTAGCAAAACACCCTGGGCTTTGCTGTACTGAATAAGACATGCCAAGATTGGCTGCTAAACTAGTTTTCTCTGGGTGCTGGCCTTTCAGGTACTCTCAGACTTCAAGTCTCAAGGTTTAAAAACCAGAGGTTTCAATAAGATAGAGAAAACAAGTATAATGCTACTTAATTGTAAGTAATATTTTCCCATGGGGAAAAAAAAACCCACAGCCCATATGTGTATTGACAATCCATGTAAGTTGACATATTTATTTTATGCCACTCTGGTGGAAGGAAAAAACAACCTCCTACCATCCCAAAGCAGCATCCTGTGGAATGGGATGAAAAGGTTGTTTGAAGATCAGAAACACAGTGACCCTTTAAGAAACCTGACAAAGCTCATCCCTCTTCCTGCTTGCCCAGCTTTGGATTCATGTGAATTCCTATTGTTTTTTTTTTTAAATAAATGGTTTTGGAGATCCTCCCTGATGTTTCCCTTGCTAGTTGTGTCTCTTCCCAATCTGGAGCTTTTCAGGGTTTGCTAGCTGCAGCATTGGAGCTCAGGCCTTGCCACTAGTGACCTGAGACACAATGGGTTGAATTGGAAGAGATTCGAAGAAGCACTTGAAGCCTTTGGGATGCACAATCCACCTGCTAGCTCCTGTCATGGATGTTTGAAAAGGATTGAGAAATCTGACAGAGAAGGGTGTTTTAAAAAAAAAAAGTGCAATATTTATATATTATAGTAATATATACATACATAAAGCTGCATGTAGATATATTGAAATATCAAGTATGTGTATTTATAAAGTGTCCATGTGTAGCTTCTAGTTTGTAATAGAAAACATCTTTTAAGACAAATTAGCTGATTCTTTTCCCCTGGACTGTTGTTTTTCAACCTGGAAACTAGAAAAAAACACAGGTTTGTTTGCTCTGAATGCTGAATTTTCCTACATTGCCACTCCTACCTGGCACCTGCTTTTCCTTAGCAAAACAAGGCAGTTTTGTAACATTTCTGATTTTTTTTTACGGAGATATGCTGGGAGTGTTTGATCTTTTATGGTTTCTGTGCCCTACTCTGCTTTTTCATCCCTGTTCCTTCAGAGGAGTTGGTTCTGGGCAGCACCACCTGTGCTGAGGAGGGTGGAGGGATGGGACCAGGACATCCCTGGGGCTGCAGCTTGTTGACTTTCAGCTGAGTCCCAGATGCTGAGTACAACCTGACCACTGCCAGATTTCCTCCTTGAGCCAGGTCCTGAATGTGTGGGCAACCATTCCATGACCAGCTGCCCTGATAGGTTTCTCCTCTTCCTTGCCATGCCATCTCCACAGCACCACGAGCTTCCCTGCAGTCCAGGTGACCTCAGGAAGACTGCAGCCCTCTGGCTGTGTCACCAGGGCTCTGTTTTAGTGAGCACAGTGTGGATTTGTTCAGCACTGCGTCCGTGAGGCTTGTGGAGCACAAGACATCATTTCTGTGGAGGGAGGTGCTCTCTGCTCCCAAAGCAGGCAGGCACATCCATAATTCATGCCCATCTTCATGGCAGCTGCTGCCTGTCTTCCCCTGGGCCTCATGACATTGATTCTTGACACACCAGGCTGGCCTAGGGAGCCTGGCTGAAGGAAAAAAACTTCCTTCTGGAGCAAGGGAGATGCCTCTGTTCATCACCCCAGCGTCTGCAGCCTGCCCTGAGCTGTGAGAAAGGGGAGTTGGGCTGCTGTGCATTTATGCTCTGGTTTGCCTATCTGGAGGGAGCACAGGCCTGTGAGGCAGATTAATCCCCAAGAGCTGGATGAGGCAAAGGAAGGTGTGGGGAAAGAGTTTGGAGACATAGAGAATCATAGAATATCCTGAGTTGGAAGGATCACTGAAGTCCTGGCCCTGCACAGGACAGCTCTGAGAATCCCACAATGTTCTTGGGTTTGGGGCTGTTTGTGTAGCTGTAGGTTCAGCTCCATGCAGGAAAAGCTATGATGCTCCTTGCAGCATGCACATTTGGAGGGGCAGGAGGAGGAGAGCAGAGGGCATTTATAGTTTGCCTCTTTTCCCTTTCCCTTCCTACCTGCCATGTTCCTGAATGCCAGCCAGGATAAGGGCCTGTGAGACACAGCCTGCAGCAAAAAGGGGCTCCTGTCTTGAGCCAGCTGGGAGAGGTGACATCTGATACTGGCTGCATCCGTGAGGCTCAAAGCACCAATCCCCAGCTGGCATAATGGAGGCCAGGATGTCTCCCTGGGTCCCAGGACAGCAGAGAGCAAGGTAAATATTTCTCTAGAAGCTCAGCCTGGTGTTTGTCTACCCCACCTCTGTGCACCATCCATTATAGATGGGGGCAGGAGCTGTGGGCAGTAGAGCAGAACACACTGTGATGGCTCCTGCTTCAAACAGAGATGAAGGAGCACGTGGGGAGGTGGTGTTTGCTCACATCAGTGAACAGCCCATGTCCTGTTTGCTGGCTGCTTCTCAGTGCCAGAGCCATGCTGAGCTCCTGCTCTGGGCCAGAGGAGAGCCATGGACAGGTGCTGCAGTGTAGCTGGGGACACCTGGGACAGCAGGTGTAGAATTAACCGGTGTGTTCCTGCAGAATAGCTGAGATGTGTTTCACCTTGTGTGGGAACCCCTGGGCAGGTGCTGTCATGGTGACCGCCCTCATGAGAGCGATCCCCTCCTGGCCTGGACGGCCAGCTTCCCCAGCCAACCTTACACTCAGTCCCAGAAGTAATAAAGTCACGCTTGACCAGTGAGAGAAGGAGGGCTCTTGACTTGAGGAATCCAACTGGGTTTTATTGTAGGAATGGCAGAAAGTCCGGGTAAGGTGGGATACAAGTAACGTGGAGGGTAGGACAGGCAGGAAGGTCCACAACCGCAGTTGAAGGGTCTCAGTATCAAGAAGCCACAGAGAAGAGGCCATCCTCTCTCACAGGAGCACAAGGCACCAAGACCCTGAACAGGGGTGGGGACAAGGTATATAACCAGGGAAGGGTAGGAGGGGTTAAGGTATGAACAAACCAATGGGGCTAGGGAAGAAGGGAGGAGCTGGGATGGGATGACACAGTCACAACCAATGGGGAATGGAGAGGGGTGTGGTTCTAGACAGAGGCTAATGGGTAGACAGAGGATGAAGAGATTTCCAGAACATGGGGATGGGCACTGTTTAAGTGACAAAGCCATGTTTACATGAGAGAATGGGGAGCCCTGGGAAAAAGCTTCAATTTCTCACCCTGAACTAAAAGGGAGTTTTCTCCTAGGGCATTCCCACTCCAATGTGCCTCCCACAGCCTCCCACAACCTTTGTTTAAATAATTTTAAAAAACCTACAATTTGGACAAATCATAGAGTCTCTTAATAGGGGGACACTTCAAAACATCCCTACTGGAACTCCCACTGCAGAGTTGAGTGGCCATCTATACAGCCTTCTGTGCCCATGGTTTTCAAGTACAATGGATATTAGATAGCAGTCACTTGTCCAAAAAAATATATTTGTGTATCTTTTAGACAAGTCCAAAGACTTTCAAGCCTGGCTGGAAAGATCTAAAGAATGATGAAGCACATCAGCCATCATCCTGGGGTGAAGGACCAGCACATGGCTAGCACGTACTTTGGAATAATGGCATTGCTGTTGGTGGCATCATCATCAGATATTGTTATCATTGTTACTTTCTGGACCTAGGAGACTTTGATATGAATGGGCTGAAACTTTCTGTGTTGTTTGATAAATGTGTATGCCTCAAAAAACAATCTCTAATGTGAAATCTCAGACTCACAGAATGGTTTAGGTTGGAACCTTAAGGCTCATCCAGTCCCCACCCTACCATAGGCAGGGACACCTTCCACTATCCCAGGTTGCTCCAAGATCCAATGTCCAACCTGGCCTTGGACACTTCCAGGGATCCAGGGGCAGCCACAGCTGCTCTGGGCACTCTGTGCTAGGGCCTGCCCACACTCCCAGGGAGGATTTCTTCCCAATATCCCATCCATCCCTGCCCTCTGGCAGTGGGAAGCCATTCACCCTTGTCGTGTAATTCTAAGCCCTTGTCCAAAGTCCCTCTCCAGCTCTCTTGGAGCTTTTTTAGGCACTGGAAGGCTTTAAAAGAAATGTTTTTAGCTCCCATGTAATTATTTTACACTGAAACTTACTTCAGTTTCCTTGATGGGTTTAGAAAGGTTTATATTTTATATTCATTACCTTCTGCTGACATAGCCCTGTCCCTTCTCCTGAAACAGGGGCTGTTGCTCTGCAGCTGTGAGGACTCCTGTCCTTGTTAACAGATGTACCATTGTTACTACGTTGCTGATGTCTCCCAGATGTCTTTCCACTGATCAGAGGAGTGTTCCAGGGCTGTTTGGTGTCATGGTGTCCTATCTCTGCTTTAAATTTTGCCATCCTTCCCAATCCTTAATTCTGCTTTTCCTGGCCAGCTGTGGCTGCTAAACCCTCAAGTGGTTGCTAAACTCTCATATGCATCTAGGAAGATTTCCAAGCTGAACTGGTGGACCAAGTGTCACATATACCTTGCACAGTGTTCTGTACTGGTGCTGGGTTCCAGCCCCAGCTGTTGCAGCCATCTATGGGTGTTTGGCTCTCCAGAGAAGGAAATGTCTTTTTCAAGCTTGCCCAAGAACAGTTTGCCCTTTTGAGCTTGCTGCCTCCTCACAGGATGTTTCATGCCAGAAACTCACTTGGTTTGAGTTTGAAATACCTTTAGTATCAAAAATCCCAGCCTAGGCTGATGGTGGCCTGGCCACACAAGGCAAAGGGAGCTCTTGAGGGAGAAGAAAACCCATTTTCACCTTGGCCCTCTGCACTATCAATAGCTGGGATTACTCTGAAGAGAGCAGAGCCTGGCAGGGAAGCATCAGACAAACAAGCAATGGGAGTTCTGCACACAACATGGAGGGGCTTAAAGGTGGATTGAGCTGGGCAGCCCAATGTGGAGAGAGGCCCTTGCAGAGCAGCCCCTGTGAGACAGGGGAAGCTCAGCCTTCTCTTTTCCCTCAGCAGGACTGAAGTTCCTGCAACGAAGGAGGCTTGGAAGAAACATGGAAGGGAGGCCAGGCAAGGCTGTGGCAAGCTGGGAGAGGAACAGGCCGAACATTATCCATGCTGGCTGCACTCCTGTGGAGGTAATCTCATAGTTATTTTAGTCTCCAGCTGGGATGCAATTCTAATCGCAGCTTTTGCAATATCCTGCCAAGCCCAGGCTCCAAATCTGCCCTTGCTGGCTCTGAGCAAGGTGGGACCACATGGTGAGAACCTGCCAGCATCAATCGAAGGGAAAGACTTTTACACTGCTCCCTTTTTGTGCCTCGCTGCCCACTTTGGGGCTCCTAGGAAGGGGCTCTAAACCTTGGGCTTGGCTGTTTTGTTTGGGGTTCCCCACCCCCCCCCCCCCCCCCTTAATATGCAGATTTAAAGACAAAACTGGAGCATTTGGATCCATGCCTCCCTCTGCAGAGAGGTCCCTTTCTCCCTAAAACCATCCCATAAAAACATGGGAGCTCTCTCTCCTGGAGATGCTTGGTTTGGGTCTGTGTCCTGGAAATACATGAGGAGGCTGCAAAGAAACTTTAATCTGAGCTCCTTCCTGTTCATCAGCCGGGCTGCTCCTCCAGCAGTATTTCTGTAGCATCATTGGGTCTGTAGTAAATTACAAGGATCATATCTCCTGGACACACTGGCTACTTGCTCTGCATGGCTTCAACCTCCCTGATAACCTCAACAATGCTCCTCAAGAAGAAAGGCTGGATTGGATCAGCTGCTAGTCCTCATACCCACAAGGATTTGAGCCCTTGCCCAGTTTCAACTGGACAGTGCTTTGCTTTGGTGGGCTCCAAGAGCTGGATCAACACACACTCTTGGGAGTTTGGTTTGCTTCTTTATTTTAAGGATGGAAAAGGAAAACCCAGCTGGTTTTTGGGGGAAAAGGAGGATGGAAAGGGCATGGTTTAAAGCAAGCTTTGCTTTCCTAGCCAGGTTGTTTTAGGAAGTGTCCACATGCCTTGAAATAGATTAAGTATGGCTCCAGGGGGCATTGTGGAAAGTAAGCACTGTAAAAATACAGATTTCAGGGAAAGCCTTATGAACTGTGACAATTTAAAGTACCCCCGAAGGGCATTCACTCAGGCAGAAACACACTTTATTTTGAGCACATTATAAATGAGACAGGGGAACAATTTGTTTGCTAGAGATGGCAGAGAATCAATTAAGCAGAGCAGAGGGCACAGAGCAAATCAATTTGCAAAAGGGCAAAACACAGAGGAGGTCTCTACATCCTGTCTGGCTTCTGGATGTTCTCTCTGCTGGGATGGAGTTAGGGAGCCCGAGTGCCTGTGACATCCCTGGAGGAGGAGATTTGCCTGCCCTGAGGAAGAAGCTCAGTGTGGTCTGTTCTGGACACTCCTACAGTGTCATTTGGTATACCCTTGCTTCTGTTCTTCCTCCTGGTTATCCTAATCATCAGGGCTGGGGACATTTCCCAGTGTGTTGGGACAGTTGCTGGGACTCAGCTGTGCCACTCTAGGATCAGCTCTCCAGGTGCTAAATAGCTCACTTGGCTGCATAGAAACACTGGGAAACCAAACCCTGAGCATTTTTGGAGACAGAAAAAGGAATTATGCCAAGTCCATTTGTGGGTTTTGGGTCGAAGGGGAGGGCTGACATCTTTGGAATTGAATTCATCTTCTTTTTGAAGGGAAGGGACTTTGCTTAGGTAGAAGGTAAACTGCTCAGAACTACAGAGCCTATCTAAAAGTGGCTGGGGAAAAAGAGCAAGATGGAAGCCTTAAAACTCCTTGGGTGTGCATGGTTTTGTGCTCCATGTGATGTGCATGAGTTAACATCACAACTGTGAGGACCACATATGTCCTTCTGAACTTCAAATTTCATAACCTCAAAGCATATCCTTAATGACCAAAAGCATCCTTCTGAATTTTGCAAAACCATGAATCCTGCTGAGTGCTCATAAGTTAATTGGAATAGGAAAAGTGAAAATAATTTCCCTGTCCAGTTAGTGGTGGGCAACCTAGAATGGCCTGGGGCTCTTTGTGGACACAGTTTAGTGGTGGGCTTGGCTGTGCTGGGGGAATGGTTGTGTTCAAGGATCTTAGAGGGCTTTTCCAACCTTAGTGATTCCCTGATTCTGTGATTCTACTGCCATCCTGTGTCACTTGGTGCAGGTCCTGTAACAAGCATAGCCATTCTGCTGCTCCTTATCTTTAAGGACCTGTCCAGAAGGAACTGAGTGTTTCATTAAAGACAAAGAGCTCTCAGTTTCCCCCTGTGGCACCAGCCCCTAGCAAGAAGCTGCTCATAGTTCTGGGCAAGAGAGTGGGAATTTTGTAAAAGGGCAGCTCTTCTCATTCCCTGGGAGTGCAAATCCTGGTGTAGATCCTTCCATTGATGAAAACATAACCATCATATTATGCTTTGTTCTGTGTTTGCTTTGGCCACACTGAGATTTCAGTCCCTAAAAGTCCTGCTCTCTCCTGCAGTGGTGGCGTATGCACAGCCCCAGTAACTGTCCCACAAGCTTCCCCTCCATCCTGGCCCCTGTATGGTTGGAAGCAGAGACCCACAGGCTTCAGCTGGAATCACAGAGAACAGCACAGCAGTTTGGAGCAGCCTTCCTTCTGAGAGCCACCTGGCTAACGAGCTGTGACATGGACAAGTCTCCCTGTCTGCAGTAAACCCTGGGCAAGCCGCTGCCAGAGCCAATTCCAGACTCTGGGATTTGTGGATAACCTTGTCAGCAGGTTGTTCTGCTTATTTGGGTTTTGTCACTGTCTGTCCTGACACACGGTGACGTTGATGGCAGCGATGCTGTGCCTCACCATCCTCACAGCAAAGAATCTCTTCCTAATACCTGATCCAAACTTGCCTTCTGTCACTTGGGAGAGCTGCTTGGATTTCAAGCAAATGGGGAGTTTTGGTGTGTTTTGGTGTGTTTGAGCAAATAAAAAAAAAAAAAAAGAAAACGCATTTCTGGAGGTGGCAGGTACATTCTGTCTCTGTCTTTCCCTTATCTCAGATGATCTCTAAGGTCTGTTCAAATTCTAACAATTCCATGATTCTGAGGTCCCTTTAGCAGGGAAAATTCTGATTTTTAGCAAACACTTAGCTCTCTGTATTTGGAAGATGTGTATATTATAGGCAGGACTGGCAGGCCTAGGCAACATTTTCCTTCAAAAAACAAAAGCAGAGAGAAAACTGGGTTTCAAGTGCAATGAATGTTAATTTGAGTGTTGTTTTCAGGAAAAATGCTGGCATTTTCATCAAAATAGCAATTTAAAATGTGCTTTGTATTGCAAAGGAAGCTGATTTGGGTTTCTATGAAGAATTAGGTATTTATTTATGCTATCTTCTAGGTCCTGTGTTCTAAACATAGTATTTTCACAAGCTGCAGTTGAAGTCCTTTACAGGTTTTTAATCCTTCATTTCTGCAGAAGTGGTCTTCTCCCAACTCACACAAAAGCTCTTCCCAAAGCTCTTCCTATGATTTCCTTGTGCGGTTTCCTAGAGTTCATTTTGTACTAGATGTGTTTGAAATCCCCAGGAATGTATTGTTCCACCTTAGCAGTTAGAACTGCATGGGGTGTCCGTGGTGTATCCACGTAATGTCTCATACTCCATTAAATATGTGCAAAAGTCTAAGAGAGTGGCACAAGCGTATGATACTGATTTGGTTTTCCCCATAAGCTTTTGCCCTGAGGGAAAGTTCCCTCAGCCCCAGGACCTGCCATTTCCCTAGAACTGCAGTTCAGATCTCCAGGGTAAAATGCCACACACGTGGCTTGGCCTGAAAATCTTGCTAAAGGCATCACCTTCACTGTGGGCGGTTGTTAATTGACTGGATAGCACTAACCCCGCTGTTTGGGAATAGCCAGATTCTCCTTGATGTTGCTCTGGAAGAGCCTCTACAAAGGCTCTTCTGATACTTCCCAGAGCAACACCAGAGGAAAAACAGAGAGTGAAGGAAAGCTTAGTAGGTATTTAGATAACTCACCCCCAGCCACACTCCCGTGGCTGAGCTAGAGCTTGGCATTGCCACCACATGGCTCAGTCACTGGACATCCAGGGCTGAGCTTCAGTGTAGCTGGGGCTGAGTAGAGACCCCAAGTGGAGGGGCTGGTCAGGGCCACCAAGGTTTATTAGTGCCCTCAGGGCCCTAACAGGGATAAGAAGAGACTCCTTGACAGCAGTTTTGGGATTAGCAGCTCCCTGACTGGAAGCTTTGGGTGAGGAGGGAGGATTGTGAGGTGAGATATGAACTGATCTGTTCGACAGGGAACAAGGAGGAACTGGTAAATTTGGATGTTCAACCCATCACACTGGAGAAGTTGCCTCTACTTTTCCAAAAATACACCCTTGAAAAGCTTTCCAAATTGGGCAGCCAAGAGCAAAGCCACCCAGAGCCACCAGTTGCTTTGGAAAGCTGGCACTGTATTAAAAAATGCTACACTCACCTGTCAAGTCACACTGGGCAGTAAAAGATGCTCCCTGGAGCTGTTGTTTGTGTATGGTCCTGTGTGCTTATGTGGGTTTCCTCAGTTACTCTTGCATTACCCTTATGACTGTTGCTATTAATTACTGAAAAAAAAGGAAGAACCTGATTATGTCAGGACAAAGAGGTGAAGATCTCCAAGTTGCTCAAAGCCATTCTCCCTTCTCTTGATGGCAGACTGTAGGTGGCCTTTCCCCAGCTTCCATGTCTTCCTTACATGTGTAGCTGAGGAAAACCTTAAAAAGGGAATATAAGAGAAGACAGAACACGGCCCTCTTGGAGAGAAGGGAATGACATGAACCATTCATGACATCTCCCTCTGATTTGATGTGACAGCAGAGCACTCTAAGCACTGTCTCCCAAATACAAGTATAGGTAAAATGTCTGCTTCCATCTCCCCCAGCCTGTCCCCTCCAGCTACAGCTGAGATATGCCTGCAATTCAACAACTGTGTCATGTCTGGCAAAAGGGTCTGTTCTCAAAAGTGTCTAAGTCCTCTGGAAATTAACTTTAGTAATGGCTCAAAACGTGAAAACTCAGCTCTTCTGCCTGCTCATTTCAGGCTGGCAAGTCAAGAGAAAGCCAATGTGGTGAATGTTGCTGAAGCCTTTTGCCAAAGCATGGGCAATTGTGCCCAGTCTCCCCCGATCTGGCATCCTGGCTGGTGCAGATGCCTCATTGAGCAGGTGCTGGCGTTCAAGGTGCTGCTGTGCCTGGGCATGCTCTGGTGCTGTTTCTGTGGGGTCCAGAGCCACCGGGGCAGCAGCGCCTCCACAGCCCTGGGCGCCTTGCTGAGCACAAGCACCCTTCCCCTGCTCCCTTGATGCCCTGTGGACACTGGGCAGCAAAAGAAAGACCCGTGGACCTCTGTGCATGACAACAGTGATTTTATATTTCCATGCTGAGATGAGGTCTTCCCTGCAGCTCAGATGCCCTGAGCAGACGGAGCTCCTGGGATTAGTTGTTCATAGACTTCCACAAGCTGCCACACAGAGGAGGTTTCATACCCCCCACTCTCCTGGAAGTGGTCTTGCACCTTCTGAAACCTGAAGAATATGGAGCTCTCTGTGCAGCTCTTAAGAGTTGCAGGGTTTGAATTGCCAAGCTTGAGATGGCAGGGCTGATGTCATCAGTCAGGTCCTGAAGGGCTGAAACAGAGAGGAACAGAGCCATGGTCAGAGCCCAGGTCTGCAGGGACCTGAGGAGACTCTCCTGCCAGGGCCATCCCAGCCCACTCTTGCCATAGCCAGGAAGGAGCAGGGAATCACAGAATCACAAGGTTGGAAGAGACCTTCAAGATCAAGTCCAACCCATGCCCCAACACCTCAACTAAACCCTGGCACCAAGTGCCATATCCAGTCTTTTTTTAAACACATCCAGGGATGGTGACTCCACCATCTCCCAGGCAGACTATTCCAGTACTTTATCACTCTTTCTGTGAAAAACTTTTTCCTAATATCCAACGTCTATTTCCCTTGGCGCAGCTTAAGGCAGTGTCCTCTGGTTCTGTCATTTACTGCCTGGAGAAAGAGACCAATCCCCACTTGACCAAAGCCACCCTTCAGGAAGTTGTCGAGAGTGATAAGGTCACCTCTGAGATTCCTTTTCTCCAGGCTAAACACCCCCAGCTCCCTCAGCTGTTCCTCACAGGGCTTGTGTTCCAAGCTCCTCTCCAGCCTCATTGCCTTCTCTGGATGCACTCAAGCATTTCAACGTCCTTCCCAAACTGAGGTGCCAGAACAGGACACAGCACTCAAGGTGTGCCCTCACCAGTGCTGAGTACAGGGGAAGGATGATCTCCCTTCTCCTGCTGGCCACATCATTCCTGATCCAGGCCAGGAGCCATTGGCCTTCTTGGCCACCAGGGCACACTGCTGGCTCATGTTCAGCCGGCTGTCGACCAGTACCCCCAGGTCCCTTTCTGCCTGGGCACTGTCCAGCCACACCATCCCCAGCCTACAGCAGTGCAGGAGTTATTGTGGCCAAAGTGCAGGACTCGGCACTTGGACTGATTAAACTTCATGTTGTTATACTCTGCCCATCCCTCCAACCATTCCAGGTCTCCCTGCAGAACCCTCCTACCTTCCAACAGATGGACACACGCTCCCACCTCAGTGTCATCTGCAGATTTACTAATGAAAGGCTCAATCCCCTCATCCATGTCATCAATAAAAACATTGAACAGACCAACAGGATCAGCCTGAAGCTGCTGGCCACGAATCCCCCACGTGCCCCTGAAATCTCTGTGTGCTCAGCCCACGCCGCCCCTCATCCTCACAGGGAGCAGAGCCCAACGCAGCCAGGGCAGGGCTTGCAGCTCCCCGCCAGCCCCCGCTGGCAGCTCTCACCCTTGTAGATGAGCGGGGTCTCTTCCTGCTGCCTCCTCAAGTACCGCCCTGCAACCCCTAGGAACACAGATCCTGTTATGGACCATGGCCCAGATCCTGCTGTGGCAGGACAGGGAGGGAGCCCGGGCTCCTGGCTCACCCATGAACCTGGCGGCCGCCTCTCGCAGGGGCTCCTGTGGGCTCTGCAGGTAGGGCAGGGCCCGGCGCAGGTGCTCGGCCGCTCTGCTGCTGTCCTCTGCCAGCTGCAGAGAGCGGCAGGAGGGAAGGGTTGGCGCGGGCTCGGCCCCCGGGCCGGGCGCTCCCTGCGCCCCGCCCCGGCCTCCCCTGCCCGCACAGCCCTGAGGCCCGGCCAGCAGCCGCTGGCGCCGGGCTCTGGAGGGGGCAGAGGCCCGGCTGCTGCCCGGGGAGCCGCGCTGCCGCCCCGCAGCCCCGCCGGGCCGCGGCTCCATCGGTGCCCGGCTCGGGCCCGCGGGAGCCTGGAGAAGAGCCCGCGGGCCTCGGGCCGCAGCAGCGGGCAGGGGCACAGCTGCCAGCCCACACACTGAGCACCGCGCTCAGGGGCCTTCTCCAGCCTGAGGCTGCGGCTTCCCGGCCCTCCTTACCAGGCACTCGGCAAACTTGGACAGCTGCTCCTCCTTCAGCAGCTTCTTGAGATTCCTCTTCTTCAGGAATTTCACCGCACGAAGCAGCGTTTCCCGAGAAGCCTGGAGAGCAATAGAGACACGAAAATGGCCCCGCAGCCCAGGGCCCAGGATCAGCATCCCTGTGCCAAGGCCTGGAGGAGGCTGCAGCCCACCAGTCGCCAGGGCAGGAGGCAGCCCAGCCCCTGCCATGGGGACAGCAGCAGCCCGCGAGTCCTCACCTCTGCCACACGGTGGTTCTCATCATAGCAGTGAAAAAAGAGTGGGAGAAGGCTCTTGCTCACATGTTTCTTCAGGGGCTTTTTTCCTATGTCCATTACTAGCTCCATCACCTCTCGGAAGAGGTGAATGGAGAGCAGCTGCACATGGCTATTGTCCTGTTGGAAAGGAAGAGGAAAAGAGCCAGCAGTGGTTTCTCTGGGCCCACCTGGGCACAGGCCTGAAAATCCACAGGGCATCAAGTGTCCGGGCAGCACCCAGTGATGATGGCTGGGGGAACAGAGCTTTACTTGGTCAATGAGTGGCCGTAGCACCTCAGCTAGCTGCAGGGCAGTGGGACTGGATATTAGGGTGGCTCTGTCCTGGAGCTCATTCAGGAATACAGAGAGGATCAATGCAACCCCCTCTCCATCTGCATCCTGCAGTAGGGCCAGGAGGCTCTGTGTCAGACTCCGGATGCCTTCGGCCTGTGTGGAAAACAATGCTGCACTGTGAAACCATGAACTGTAGAATCATAGGATATCCTGAGTGGGAAGGGATCCACAAGGATCATCCAGTCCAACCCCTGGCCCTGCACAGACAATCCCAGCCTGTGCCTGAGAGCGCTGTCTGAACAGTCCCCGAGCTCTGGCAGCCTTGGGGCTGTGACCATTCCCTGGGGTGCCTGTTCAGTACCCCACCACCCTCTGGGGGAAGAACCTTTGTCTAATATCCAGACTCAAACTCTCCTGACACAACTCCAGATGTTCCCTTGAGTGCCGTCACTGGTCACCAGAGAACAGAAATGCCCTTTCACTTCCCTTGCAGGGAAGCTGCAGATTGCAGTGAGGTCTCCCCTCAGTCTCCTCCAGGCAGAACAGGTCAAGTGCGCTCCGCCACACCTCCTATGGCTTCCCCTCTAGATCCTTCACTATTTTCATATTCCTCCTTTGCACAATCTCTAGTAGTTTCATGGGTTTTTTACATTTTGGTGCCAAAAATTCCACATAGCACTTGAGGAAAGGCCACGCCAGCCCAGAGTAGAGCAGGACGTTCCCATCTGTTGCCCAGCTGGTGATGCTGTGCCTGATGCATCCCAGATATCCCTCCTGCCTGCCAGGGCACTGCTGACTCCTACTTGCCATCACAGGATCCCCACAGGTCTCTTTCCACAGCACAGCTCTCCGGTCTCTCATTCCCTGCTCTAGCCACACAGCCAGGCTGCTCATGCCAGGTACAGCATCTGCCACCTGCCCTTGTTCAACTTCACATGGTTGGTGATTGTCCAGTCTGCAAATCTGTCTCTACAGGGCATCTACTCTCAATGGAGTTAACAGCTCCCCCCAATGTAGTATCAGCAAACTTATTTCTTCAGGTACTGTGTCCAAGTCAATTATGAATGGCTGCACCACCAGTGCCACTCTGGCACTGCAACCCCACCCTGCTGCTGCAGGGCCTAGCGGCCAAAGGCCTGTCCCGAAGCACTCGGGCAGCTGAAGCGGGAGGCAGGAGAGCTGGGAGCGGCTGCCCCAGCAGCTGACGCCCAGCCAAGTTCCAGCAACTGCGTTTTCCAGCCCCACGCTGCCTGCATAGCTTCAGCTGCTGCCCCCTCCTTACCAGCAAGGGATCCTTGCTGAGCACCACGAGGCCTCTAAGCGCCAGGTGACGCTTCTCCCTGGATTTGCTCTGCAGGCGCCTTGAAATGATCTCCAGGGCACTGTCATTCCATTCCCTCATGTCAGGGCATTCGAGGACCTGAAAGGCACAGGGCAGTGACAGGGGACCCGGCCGGCAGGAGCCCAGAACTGCACAGGGCGGGGACCAGGCAGCAGCACACGGCGTGGACACCGTCCCAGGCAGCTGTGGCTACGAGAGGCCAGAGAGCTGGGAGGCAGCGCTGGCCAACAGGCTCACCTCCACCAGGAATGCCAGGGCAGGCAGGTCCCAGAGTGGCTCCTGCCTGCTGAGCAGCCCCAGCAGGCGGAGTGCAATGCAGGAACACAAGGGGTTTGAGGTACGGTGCATCTCCCTGGAAGGCAGAAAAAAGCACCAAGACTTTGAGCCAGCAGGAGCAAATGTCTCCCATGACTGTCTCACACAGTTCTTTCCCCACTACCCTGCAAGGACACCTAGGCCCTTTGGGAGGAAGCTGCTCTTGGGCACCCTCCTCTCCCAGCTTTTTTCAGTCTGCTTGGCCATCGCTCAGTGATGAGGCTCTCTGGCCCACAACCACGGGGAGTGTGTGAGGCACCCCAGACACAGAGCATAAATGTCAGAGGCAGTGGGGAGAAGGGGGTTTCACCTGGCCAGCAGACCCATGGCATAGTGGTGGGTGTCAGCACAGAGCAGTGTGTCCCAGCCACGCTTGTGCTCCATAGCCACCAGTAAATCCAGAAACCGTAGATGGCGGAACAGTGCCCTCACAGTCTGCACTGCAAACCTGGAGGCAGAGCAAAGCCCAGGTCACCTTGGGAGAGCTGGCACCTGCCCTGGGGACATGGGAGAAATGGGATGGGCACCTATTGATGCTGGTGGGAAGGCTGAGTTGCTCTTGGCATTCCTTCCAGAAGGTATTGACCTCCTCTGGCATATCTAATGTGCTGACAAAAACTTGGAAGAGCAGAGCCACAAGGAGGCGAGGAGAATATTCCATAAATGGTGCTGGGCACCAGGGCAGGCAGAGAATCTCCCAAACCACCCTGGTTGCCTGCAAAGGACAAAGCCCCCCGAGACAGCGCTCAGTGCCGAGGTGTCCATGTGACAGGGCCTGAGCGTGGCAAGGAGAGGCCCAGAGAGACACAGGGGGAGCAGTGGGCCTGGTGGCCCTGCATCTGTCCCTAGGCCAGGTTTCAGACCAGTGCCTGAGGCAGGGAGATGCAGTGGGGGAAGGAGGATGGAGAGATGCTGGAGAGGCGGCCTTGGGGCCAGCAAAGACCAGAACCAGAAACTCACAGCCAGGGAAAAGACTCTTGTTTTGTCCCCATCAGAGGTGGACACTCTATGCAGTGGCCAGTCCTCCAGCACACAGAGCAGTGTTGGCAACACCTTGTCCACTGCCATTCCTGATGAGGCTATGGTCCTCCACATGATTCTAGCAGCCCTATGGGACCAGAGCTGTGTGTCAGAAGGATCTCAAGCACAGCACCATGGCCTGGGTAGCTGTGGGAGACCAGGTGACAGAGCCATGGTGCCCTGAGAGGCAGGGAGGGAGCATGGCAGCAGGCTGGGTGACTGACATGCCACGGCTGGGAAACAGAGAGCCTGGTGGGTCCTGGAACTCTCTACCTGTCTATCAGACTCCACTGGACTGGCTGTAGAGGGTGATGGGCCCTAAGGGCCAGTGAGCCCTGAAGCCACAAGGAAGGTGGCTCCCATACCTGTCACATGATGGGGCACAGCGCAGGAGGGTGACTGCGACATCAATGGGGTGTGCCTCAGTCAGCCTCAGGATGTCCATTAACACCCTGTCACCTGGAGGTGCACTGGATACAAGTCTCTGGTGCATGTTCCTCACAAAGTCTGGCACCTGGTGGAGGCACACAGAGAGCTGGAGAGCTGCCAGAACAGCAACTTCCCCAGCTTCCTCTGAGAAGTCCTTCCCTTTCCACCACACTCTGATGGCATCAAGGGCTGAGGGGTGCCCAGCAGACCTGGCTTGAGGAGCCTCCAGTTTCTGGGGGGATCTAGCCCTGTCCACAGGCTACTTACTTCATTTGGGTGGGAAACAAGTCTCTCCCCAAAAATATCCAGGTTGGGAGCAGAAGCCTTCATATTTGCTGTGCTCTGAGTGGGTGTGATATCAGTGTTGGCCATGTGGTCAGTGTAATGTCAGGGTTTGCATCTTCCTTCTTCTCCTGGTCATGCTGGAAGGTCTCTCCCTTGTCCCACCAAGATCTGTCCCTAATGGCACGTGGAAAAAAATTGTTTAAAGCCTGGGGACAGCAAGGAATAAGGTGGTTGCACAGGGCCTCCCTGCAGCACCACTCTGTCCCATTGCCTCCTCTGGACACTGTGGCCACCAGCAGCTGTATTGTGATGTATTACAAAGGGCCCTGTGACACAGAGAGACGTTCCTTCCCACAGTGCCCACCGTCACAAAGGGTCCTTGCACACAGTGTTGTGTGCCTTGGGGCCTCCCCCAGCCCAGGCAACCTGCCCTGTTGTGGGGCAGCTCCAAAGGAGCTCTACAGGAGTAAAAGACACGCTGATGTATCCTGAACCCACTGGGACACATGACTGCTGCAGACAGTTTTCTTACCCTACATAACCATTGGGGGACATATGGAAGCCTCAAAATCAGAGTGTTCTGCCCTAACAGATTCCAGAGGGTGATGCTCCTGTACCAAGCAATGAAAAGAATCCACTGCCACTGAGGTTGCCCACAGGCCAGCCATCTTGGTGTTGTGCCTATGACCTAGGCAGATCTAGTGCTGGTTATTACTGCCTGCTTGTTTGCCCTTGTTGTTGATTGGTATATCTCTTTGTCTATTTCTCCTGTAGGATGAGAGGCATTTGTGGAGGTTGCAGTCTGACTCTTTGGGGCAAAAATAAAACGCTGAAGAAGAGTAGACTGAGGGGACACCTCATCGGGGTCTGCATTCTCTCCTCATGAGGAGCAGTGAAGGGACAGCTCCAATCTCTGCTCTCTGTGACCAGTGACAACACCCAGGTGAATGCCTGGAGGTTTAGGTTGGATATTAGGAAAAGGTTGTTCCCCCAGAGGGTGGTGGGGTACTAAACAGGCTCCCCAGGGACTGGTTACAGCCCCAAGGTTGCCAGAGCTCTGGGAGTGTTTGGACAACCCTTTCAGGCTCAGGGTGGGATGGTTAGGGTGTCTGTGCAGGGCTATCCTCAAAACAACGCATCCTCACAATCCACATTCCTTTGGATGAGCATGATCTCTCCATCAATAAACTCACGTTCATGGCCACTGCCTCTCCAGGAGCAGACTCTGACTTTTCAGTCTTGTTAAAATTCACAGAAAGTTTTGCTATGAATATTTTCCCCCTCCTTTTAAATCACAAACGGACACTCCCTGGTGTGCCTCAGTGCTGGCTCCAGGTGAGCACCGACAACACTACAGATGCAGCTCATAAGAGCAGGGGCAGCAGGGTGATGATCCCGCTGCATATTCTGCTGGGAAAAACTCCTATTTTACAGCCTAGGCTGGCTTTCAAACAAGCGGGGCGTGTTCCGGATCCAGTCCTGACTCCAGACTGTGCTAACGTGGTTGTCTGTATGAGAAACTCGTCCTTGGAGATGGCCACAAACATTCTCCCAGCCAGGGGCCGCCGTCTTTGTCCTGCCTATGTGTTGAAAGATCGGCAGAGGGCAGAGCAATCCCACCGAAGGATGGATGAGGACAATTCCCAGGAGCCGGTATCCTACTACAGTGCCATGGGTGGCATGTATGATTAAGAGGAGGCCAGGGTGCCCAGTCGACCTCCTCCCTAGGGAGGGTGCAGCCAAGTGGGCAGGGTCCCTGGCAGAAGATAGACAGGGTTGTAGTGAAAGTGTTCTTGGAGGTACCAGGGTTCCTTCTCTCAGCATCCTTTAGGACACAGTGAGCAAGCTGCCTACCACAGCAGTGTGAGGTCCACGCAGGAAGCAGCAGCTGAGATAAGCTACCTGTTGCACAGGTGCAAGGTCCACCTGGAGACAGAACCATCAATAAACAGACCCTCCCAGAGATCATCTGGGACTGAGCTCAGGTGCTTGGGGCTGTGACTGAAAGATGTGTTGGTGGGGACACCAGGTGAGGTCAGCAAGACCCCTTACTGCCCTCAGGGGTCTAGCACTTGGGGCAGCCCAAGGTTTGAGAGGGAAGCAATGAGTGCCTTGAGGGCACAGCTCTGCTTGGGACTGCTCCTCCGGATGGGGGCTGAGAGGAGCTGCAAGGTGGTGCCTATCCCCATGGCTGGTCGTGACCAGCTCCCTGGGACCTTTTCCTGTGTAGACAGGAGTTTACGGATTCTTTTGGGGGTGACCTCCCGGTTCAGAAAAGGGGAAAGAGCTGGGCACTGTGTTTGTAAAGAGGTTCTGCCAGAGCCCAGAGTACCCCCAACTCTTGGTACCTTTGCTTCTGTGAAATCCCAGGAGCACCTGGGTCACTGAACTTTGGAAAGGGTCATTGGCTGCCCAAGGCTGACTTGCTGTGTTCTCCTGGGCACTTGGCTTTCAGGAGTCCTTGGCACTTGGAGTGTGGATGTGTGCAGAGCGATTTCATCCCCTGGAGATGCTCTTTGCCCTTCCCAGCAGATGGGCAGCAGAGGTAAGTCCCAGCTTATCTATCCAAGAATTGTAGGCAGAGAAATGAAGCAGGTGAGCATCCAGCTGTGCTGCCAGGGTGATGTGCCTGAAAGCCAATTTCTGCCATGGGCTGGGGGCCAAGCAGTGGTGGAGGAGCTTTACCTTCAGTAGAGGCCTTGGGGAGGAGGAGTGGAAGGCAGAAACATTGTGAACCCACAGCCCAGATCAGCAGCCTCCTTCCTGCAGCAACAGCCATGCTCGTAAATATCAGGAAGTATGGAGAAGCAATGAAAAAATAAATAAATCACAGGAGACAACTGTCTGAGACTCCAGCCCTATGGCGCACATCAGGAGCAGAGAGATGCCCACTTCCCAGCAGGAACCATGAGGGGAGCACAGGGAGGTGCAAACCCACAGCTGTGTCTTCTGCTGCATTTGGGGAGAGCTCTGACACCACGAGTTCTCTGGGACAGAACCAGCCCTTTCCCTTCTACACTCAACTCCCGCATGGGAGGGGAGTGGAGAGGGCCCCTTCCTCCCCACCTCCAGCAGACAGCAAGGGCAGAAGTGGAAGAGAACAGAAAGCCTCCAGGGGCCAAATTTGCACCTTGTTTCGATGCTGGGGGCTGGGGGGTGGTAACTTGGGAGCTCTCCTTCTTTGGAAAGGGTCCAGCTGCCTTAGGAGAGAAATTCCTTGCATAGCTTTGCTGTGAATAAAGAGCTGACCTGTTTGGGGGCGTTTGCTGAGCAAGTGAAGACGAGCCAAAGGCAGCTTGTAAGTGCTGGAAGAAAATGGCCCAGTTTGTTCATCACTGGGGTTAGGCAGTTGATCAGGCTCTCTGGGGCAAGTGGTACCTGGGGACAGTAGCTCTGTGTGCCATAAGGGAGCCCACGAAGGTACCCCAATGCTCCCTGGCTTCACATACCTCCAGAGAGATGATCTGACTGCAGCACAGAGGCTGCTGGTGCCCTGCCATGTGAGCATCAGAGCTCACCTGGCAGCCCAGGAAACCCCACCATTCCCAGGGGTGAGACCCAGGGGACACTTGGAGAGCTGGAATCTCAGGGTGAGGATGAGACAGTGGGTCAGGGAGGGGGTGTTTAGCTATGGCTTGACTCAGAGATGGTTGGACATCTTGGGATGCAAGGGACTCACACAAGACATTGATCACTGCAGTGCCAAAGGGGATTTAAAACCAGCAGCAGGTGGCTGGGGGAGAGGGCATGGAGGGACTGGGCTAGGAAATGCACCTTATGTTCACTTCTGAAAATGCCAGCAGGAAAGCAAACAGAGTAACTTCAATAAATATGGGAGGCAAATCCAACCTCTTGCTGTGCCAGGAGAGTAGCCAGTGCATAACTTAAAGAGTGTCAATTTAGTTTAGATATAAGGCAGCATTTTTTTAGGATGATGGTGGTGGAACACTGGCACAACTTGCCCAGGGAGGTGGTGGATGCTGTATCCCTGGGAACATTTAAGGCTGGGATGTACAGGTCTCTGAGCAAAATGGTCTAGTGAAAGGTGCCCCTGGCCATGAGATGGTGTTTAAATGTCCCTTCCAACACAAACCATTCTGGAATTCTGTGATTCCATGAGTCCGTGTTCCTTTGCCTGGACAACAGAGCAAGGGCAAACCTAAATGTGTTTCCACATCAACACCAGACACCTAAACCAGGTACTCACATATTTTAGGAGAGGCTATAATAGGGGGACACTTCCACTTGAAGACTGGATTGAAGTGTTGGAGAATAAGTAATAAAGATAAAACTTTTTAATGCAGTACATGGTGCCATTCCCCCAGAAACAGTCTGAGAACCACCAGGAAAATTTCGGTGCTATCTGGATCTGCTCTGAAAATGAGGAAATATGTAAAAAAAAACCAAAAAAACCCAAACCAAAACAAACAAACAAACAAACAAAAAACAACAAAAAACAACACGCCAAAAACCAACAAACCAGGCCAATTCCAGATCAAAAAAAAAAGAAATTACGAGTACAGGGAAAAATGATGCTGAGGAGTAAAAGTTCTCCCAGAAGAACAGGAAAGCTGAAAGAATGCATCAAGTCAGATATAAAAAAGGAAGCAAGACAACTAGGAGCAAGCTGGAGGCTTGTCCTGCTAAATGTGCTCAAAGCAGTGGTGACCAGCTCAGCCAGTCTTCTGCAGATACTGGGAGGTGGGAAGGGATGGAATGGACACAGTGACAGGGCTTTCTCCTGGGGGGCATCCACACTCCTACCCAATTTTTTTCCCCTCAAGGTGGGAAAGGCTTTTAAATTGTAATTGAAATCCTGGTGGGGTTATCCTGGAGAGACAAGCTAAATGTCCTGGACAGTTTGGAAGTGGCCAACACCAGGATGGGGACTCTGATGGTCAGCAGGAACATGGTCAAGTCCTGTCCTAGGGGAGTACCAGGATTCTTGAGCCTGGGGATACTCACAGGAGCAGTCCTTCCTGGGGGCCACTCCCCCTCCCCAGAAGTGAGCCTGTGCATCCTGGCACAGGGAACTGGGGCAGAACCTTGGGATATCCAGCTGCTGAGGAGCCTAGAGCAGTCCAGTCCTTAGTGGGGAGCTGGGAATTTCCTTTTCCCAGAGAGGAAACAGCTCCTATTTTGAGTCTTGCTGGAGCAAAGAGCATTGTTTTCTTTTTTCTTTTTTCTTTTTTTTTTTTTTCCAGATGAGTCAAAATTGACCATTCCTCTGCAGAGAAGAGGCTGAGTGCAGCCTGGGAGAGAAGAGGTGACAGCCTCAAGGCTTCTGGGACTATCCCCAAGGAAGCAGCGGGAACATGCAAGGATCTTCCATTTTGAGGTTGTTTCCTCTGTGTTACCTGCACACAGGGAAAGCCCAGGTGTATTCCACTACCAACAGCATCCCTAGGGCACTGCTGCTCCCTCATGCAGCCATCACCCTGCACTGCAGCCTGTATCCTGTCCATATCCAGCTCCCTGTGAGGCCAGAGACAGCCACATCAGTGCTGTGCCTGCCAAGGTGCTAGAGATGCTTTCAAGGCTGTCCCCCAAGTGACAACTTGGGCTCAGCTCCATTACTCTCTTCTGGAGATCCTTGTCTTGCTTGGCCGGATTTCAAAGCTCTCCCTTGAGCAAGCACCTGTCTGGCAATACAGGTAGGAGGAGGAACATGTTCTTTTTCTCCAGTTAAAAATGAAGTGCTTTTCAAATGGTCACTCTGGAAGGGCTGGTGAGGGGAAGCAGGAATCCAGATGAGTTTCCTTGCTTTGTGGTTATTGGCCTTGGCTCACACCCAGCAGGGAGAGCAGTTGGTGATGATTTGAATTGAATTGAATTGAATTGAATTGAATTGAATTGAATTGAATT
>QUSF01000098.1:240492-259349 GCA_003676055.1 Chloebia gouldiae | reverse complement strand
TTGAATTGAATTGAATTGAATTGAATTGAATTGAATTGAATTGAATTGCACTTTGTGGGGAAAACAGGAAGGGGCACAGTCCGTGGAAAGGAAGGAGATCCTGGGAAACCCATCCCAGCCAGGACTTGGAGGCTGTGGATAGCTCCCACTGTCCGCAGGAGGGATGTAGAGGGGCTGGAGATGGCAGCCGGGGTGTTCTAGTGTGGGAGGAGAAGGACTCCTCCCTTGAATGAGCAACTCAGGCATCACAGAAGGTTTTGGAAGCTCTCCCAATCTTCCTGAGTTTGGCAGAGGTGAGGAGCAGCTCTTGTTACCAACGAGCCCCAGCCGTGCAGAGGGATGGGGATTTTGGGCAGGATGTGCAGTGGGATGGGGGAAAGGGGTGGTCTCTCCATCCTCTCCAATGGATCCCTCGGAAGCTTTGAGGGGAATAAACCTGCACTCCGCACCTGTGATGTGGATGCCCCGAGATCTGAGGTGGCTGCAGAGTTCTGCCCTCCTCCTCCTCTTGCAGTGCTGGCCCGCGATTGCCGAGCGGGAAGGGAAACAAGTGCCATTTCCCACAGCCAGCCGAGAGGCAGGGACCCGAGGGCGAACCGCTGGGATGAGGCATGCGAGAAGCATCCACCGCGTTCCCTTTCCCACTGAATGCTTTTCCCGGCCCTTTCTCTGATGTGTGCTGAAATACTGGAGTAGATGAGTCACCGAGAAAGTCGGGAGAGAGCGGGGGCTGCCCGGATATCCCAGGTGCCCTGCCGGCTGGGAAGGCTGTGTGGGAGGGAGTAGGCACTGCCCAGGGGAGTGGGCAGAGAGCACAAAACATGCATGTGAACAGGGAAGCTGCGGCTGGCTCTGTCCCTGCAGACACCGCACAGGGCTCCCCAGTTCTGGGGAAGGAAGGGGGGTTCCCTCCTTTGGTCCTCCTCACCCTTCCCCAGGGAGGAGGTCACTGTGCATAGGGGTGAGCTCCTAGCTCTCCCTCTGCTGTTTGAGTGGCCGTGTCTCTGCTGGCTCTGCAGAGCTCTCACTTGCCCTTCTCTCGCTGCAATTTCATTGACAATGTCCAGCTTGGGAACACGCCAGGCCAGCTTTGTCACATCAGAATTCTGCCAGATGGGAGCTCTCCACAGTGGCTGTAGGAGGTGGCCAGGCCTGGAGTCCCCTGCCCAGCAGCTCTATGTGCAGGTCTCAGGGCTGTGGACTGGCCCCTGCTGCGCCAGGAGGTGATGGTGTGGTGGTTCCCCAGCACCACTTACCTCCCTGCTGAGCCTTAGCAATCTGTGCTGTCCCATCCCATCCTCTTCCCACCCATGGGTGAGGTGCGGGTGGGCTCCAGATCTCGAAGCATTTCTGCTGCCAGCCAGGTCTCCCACCACCCCTGGAACACCTCGTGCTCTCTGCAGCCCCTTGCTAACACACCCACCAGCTCTGGCTGCTGAGGCCAGGCGTAGTGCTGCTGCACTTCGAACCCCAGCAACCCAGCCTGGCTGAGCTCATCCCCCACCTACATGGGCAGGTAACTGTGCTCCCGACTCAGCCAAACCCTTGTGCCTGCCAGCTTTCCTCACCAAGGGATTATCTGGATTTCCAGTTGTTTCCACTCCTGCCTGAGCTGCCTGGGTCCTTCCCAGATGCCCACCTTTGTGGCTGTGCATGTGTCACCTCTGGAAAGGAGGGATGGTTTTCATGTCATCCCTCTCCACATCCTCTCCAGAGGTGTCAGCTGAAGGCAGGGCATGATACTGCCCTTTCCTGAGGACATCCTGGCAGGTCCTGGGCCATCAGCAGACACAGAGTTCAGAGCCAGAGCAACAGATGTGACAGCAAGACACAAAATCAGCTACTTCCAGTGGTCCCGAGCACTCACACCCAGAGGCTGCTTTGGGAGGGAGCAGCTTTAACACGGACAAATGGCACATCAAAGTGGCAGCACCAGCCACAGTCTCCCCATGGGGATTGGCCCAGATGGGACAGCTGTGTCTGGCGGTGGTTGTCTGCTTCAGCCTTTGTTTTTTTTCAGGGACACTCGCCAAATATTGTCCTCCGCCTTCTTGTCCTTTATTGCTCCCCTGACCCAATTCCTATGTGCCCCACTGCTCCCCAGCATCCTCACTCGGTGTGCTGGCAGCGGGACTAAGCAGGTCAAAGGAGCCTCCGAAGGCAGCCGTGCACAAGCCACGTTTCTGGGCCCTGGTCACAGCTCGCGGTGCCGCTGGTAGCCCCGCCGCTCCCACAGCTCCCGGCTGCTCGGGCTGCCGGCGCCTGGGGACACGCCGCCCCTCCCAGCGCCGGGCCAGCCGTCCCGCCGAGCCGGGAGGGGGACATGGGCCCGGATAATGCATGCCAGCCCCGCAGCCACTGCCGGGGACGCGCCTGGGCCACAGCAGACGAGTTTCCAACCCCTCCTCTCTGCGCGAAGGAAGGAAAACAGGCCAGTGTCCCGCAAGGTTGCCAGGGTGACATTTTTTGGCGGCCGTGCTGTCGCGGCCGCTGAGCTGGCAGGGGCTGTGTGCTGGGAGCTGGGGCAGCCACTCTGTTCCTGCACCGGGGCCACCCAGCAGCGTGAGACCACCGGCTGCGGGATGCAGGTGGGAGCCAGGCGCAGGGGTGGAGGGACAGCGGGACACTGTAGGATCCACACAGAGATGAAAAATGCCAAAGCTTTGCTGGAGCTGGGAGCCTGCGGGGTAGAAGAGCCTTTTTGGCTGGGACTTGGGAAGTCTGGGATGCAAGCTGCTAGAGCCACCATCGGAGCACCGCTGGTTTCCATTTGGTCAGCTTTTGAAAGAGCTGCCTCCACTGGCAGCGTGGGTGTCCCTCCTCCCGCAGCGGGCAGTTTTTGTTTTCTTGGGAAAAGATGAGCCTCATTAGCTGTCCTTCATGGCTCTTGGACTTTAAAGCTCAGCAGGAGGAGATTTTGCGATGGGAAACCGCCCTGGTGTCAGGCAGGTTTTGCATGGAGGTCAGCTTGGGGGGACCACGGCCCCGCTGTCTCAATGGGGACAGCACCGGGGCTGAGATACAAGCCAGTCAGGAGGGTGGCAGAAGGTGATGTGCTCGAACAAACGTGGCTGGGTCAGTTGGAATCCGGAGGTGCAGCGAGGAGGAAGTGTGGGATGTAATCCAGCTCCACATTCACCTGCAGCAGCGATAGCATTGCTGTGCTCTGTGTGTGGGAAGGTCCGGGCAGGCGGTCAGTGTAGCCTCCAGTGTCTGCACCTCCCGGCTCTGGCAGCGCTGATAACACTGGAAGGGCCAGAATTCCCCCATGGAGCCAAAGCTGCCTTCCCAGAGCTGCTCTCATCCACT
Source organism: Chloebia gouldiae (assembly GCA_003676055.1). Classification (NCBI taxonomy): domain Eukaryota; kingdom Metazoa; phylum Chordata; class Aves; order Passeriformes; family Passeridae; genus Chloebia; species Chloebia gouldiae. Next base: position 256,040 of record QUSF01000098.1, on the reverse strand, counting down.
GGAGCATTTATCCACCCGCTCTGATCCAGCCCACATACAGCCACGTCACTTCACACAGGTCTCTGCTATCAGGAAGGACTCTTCTCCATTATCAAGGAGGTTTTTTTCTAAGCACTATCCTTGTCCCAGGACACTCTTCCCTCTTGTTCCAGGTCCCGCAGCCCATCCACCTCTCCAAAATCCCTTCTCGGAAGTGCAGCCAGGTGACTCAGGGCTGCCAACATGTTGCCTTTTGTGCAGTTCAGGTACTCCAACCTCTACCTGGAGGGAAGGAATCCAGCTGTGGGAGAAGAAAGGGCTGGTAAATCACTCAGCATCCAGCTAGGAAAGCATAAATTCAAGAGTCCTGACCACGTGAAAACATTCTGCAGCCAAACAAGAGGCAGCTTCGGTGTGTATTCATGCCCCCCAGGCCGGGGTTGTGCTGAGGGGCTGCTTGCCTTTGGCGCGGTTGAAAGATTTACAGCCAAAATTTGGAGAGCGCTAGCGTGTCCCTGTGTGAGCACAGAGCCGAGCAGCTGGATGTCATGGTTTATCCTGCTGGATCCAAACTCTGTTTTAGACTAAACACGCCTCTGCCATCTCATTAGTGAATCACTTCTACATCCCCTCGAACCTTCCAGGGCTTGGATTTCAGAAGCTTTTTGCTGCCTCGGGGCACCAAAATGCTACAGAAGACAAAGCAAGGTGTGGCAGCAGGTTTTGTGGGGATTATCCCGATGGGATAATCCTGGGGCTGGAGGAAGATGAAAGCTGGGGTATGGGGAGGAGTGAAAGTGGCAGCAGCCCCAGCTTTAACTCTTTTCCCGCCATGGGCAGGGTGAGGTGCGCGGCGCCGCTGCCCTGGCTCTGGCATTGCAGCCCGCACCCAGGGCTGCCCCGGGAGGGTATCCAGGAACCCCTCGACTCCACACCCTGCCGGGCTGGGCTGGGCTTACGGCACTATGAAGGAGGCAGGATCGTGGAGTTCCCGAGCCCCATGCACACAGTGAGGGCGAACGAAGGGCCAGGAAAGGAGAACTCTGATGCCATGCTGAGAGCGCCGGGCTCTGTGCCCCGGGGCTCGGATAAGTGCTGGGAGAGGGAAAGAGCTCAGCTCGCTGATTCACTCCCTCCTTCAAGACCAGACCTGGCCTGCGAGCCGAAGCCCTGGGCTTGGTGGAGTAGGAGGTGCCAGGGCAGGTCCTGCGGGCGCCCTTTAGAGGTGAGGGTGCTCTCCGGCGCCCCGGGCAGAGGTGGGATGCCCCTCGGGGATGCTCTTGGGAGAACTGCGCCTCTCCCACTCACCCATCCCCGGGGAGTGCAGGAAACCGCCGGCTGCGAGAGTCCCGGCCCCGGGGGCTGGGAGTGGGCTGAGACTCGGCCCCGGCTCACCCGCCCGGGGCGGGCCGGCCCTGCCGCCCCTCCCCTCCCCTCCCCGCCCCCCGGGCCGTGCCGATCTCGCTGAGCCGAGCCGTGCCGATCCCGCCGCTCCGAGCCGAGCCCAGCCCAGCCGCGCTGCCGGCGCCGAGCGGGCACCATGCGCACGGGGTGAGCGCCGGGGCTGTGGGGCGCACCGGGGCCCTGGAGCCGTCGGGGATGTGGGGGCACAGGTAGTGCGGGAAGTACGGAGCAGCCGTGGAGAGGCGGCGCCGGGAACCTGGAGCCACCGGGGAGGGAAGCACCGGGACCCTGGGACAGGACGAGGGAGGGAGCCGCCGGGGAGGAAAGACGAGGACTCTGGGGGGCGGGGAGTCCTCGGTGTAGCCGTGGCGGGGCTCCAGGAGCACCGGTAGCGCGGTAGGACACCGGGGAAGGCGCCGGCTGGGAGGCACGCGTAGCGCGGGGAGCCGGTGCCCCGGCACGCGGGGGGCTGAGGGGTACCAGGACCCTGAAGCCGCCGGGGCTGGGGGTCCCGGCTGTGAGCGTTGGAGAACCTCGGGGTGGGGCTGGGGGCCGGGGGGCGCCCCGCATTCGGCAAGAGGGTGGGTGACCTCTCTCTCCCCTTCCCTTCCCGCAGGTGCCCCCCGCCGCGGCTGCTGCTCGGGCTCTTTGTCCTGCTGGTCCCCGCTGCTTCCCAGGAGCCGGGTAACGTGCACGGGATGCTGCGGGATGTTAGGGAGGGGAGTGCCTGCCTCCGTACCCAGGGTCCCATCCCTCCTCCCTGTCCTGAAGCCCCCCATCGCCTGGGAGGCTTTCCCCAGCAGGAATGGGGGACTGGAGTTTCCCCTCCAGCCAAATGCTGCGCTCAGTTGTGATTCCCGAAGCTGAGGGTGATTCCTTCAATGGCCACATCCCTTTTGGCTCCCGAGCCCAGGGTGTCCTGTGTGCTCCATCCCATCAACGGCCACGGATGCTGGGGAAATCCTTGACTGCAGTTCCCTGGGAGGAGAGTGGTTTGTCAGGTCCGTGCTGGCTGTGGGACAGGCAGGATAGCGTTGCCCCAAAGTGGCCGTGCTTCATGTGTTAGCGTTTTCTCCACGAATCCTCCCTGTGGCTGCATGTTCTTGGAAGTGTTATGAGTGGTTAGGAGCGTATGCCCTAGGGATGCAACACCTCCCATACTCTTCTGGGCTTTTCCCTGCCCTCGGGGCTCCCTGTAACATCCCACTTCTCAAGCTGCTGGTGCAGCGGCTGGGAGAGGGGAAATTCAGTGCTGACTCAGCTCTTCCATGCTTCTTTCCCTACGAGGCACATGAGCCGGTTCTCCCACTGCCTGTGTTTCTGGTGAACTTTAACTCCCTGACAGGGAAGCTTCCTGCCGGCTGCCAGGCGGGATGAAAGCCCTCCTACCCTTGCAGCTGGTCTCTGGACACGTGCCCAGCGCCTGGAGGCAGGAACAGCCACTGCTGGCACAGGGAGCCCCCACTTGGATCCCAGGAACCCAACTGCCAAAGCCGCTGAGCTGCAAGTGACAATCCAAAAACAAGGAGACAGTGGATCTTCTCTGGGGTAGTGGTCTGGTCTTTGACTTGTGCCAGCATGGTGTGAAGCATCACTCATGTCCCTCTGCTGTCCCAGGCTGGGCATGACTTTTCTGTTCGTGGCATCCCCAGGTACAGGAGAACTGCAAGTCGGCCATGAAATTGGTGGATTATTTACTGGAGCAAGGCTTTGTGTCATCTAGGAACAGCTCTGGCACTGTCTGTGGGCAGCGGGACCAGCTGTGGAGGGAAGGAGGCTGGCTGGGGCAGCAGGGATGCCCAGCACTCCCAGGGCACCTCTGGGAACTCTGGGAGAAGCTCTCCAAGTGCCCTGGGCTGCATTTATGATGCTGCTTTCAGTGGCATGGGTGCCTCCCCAGGGACCGCAGGAACAAAGCTCCCCTTGGAGATGTGCAGAGATGGGAACATCGTTCCCATGTGAAATACTGAATTGGCTATTTTAGGTCCCTGGAGACTGTCCAGTGCAGCCAAAATGAGCTGGAGGGCTGGGCACTGCTTTAATAGTGGGTACTCAGAGTTATCCATGCTCTTCCCATCCTCTCCATCAACATCCTTGGGCACTTAGGGCCAGCCAGGACCCTTTGCTAGAGGTGCATCCTCCAGCTTTGATCAGCCACACTGGGGGCCCCCAGGAGGTTGCCCAGGGCACGCAGAGGGGATGAGTGCTGGGGGAATGCAGCTGGCAGCAGTCACCACTGGCAGGGAGGTGCCTGTCTCACCCAGCTGACTTGGCCGTCTCCCAAAGGCAGGCTGCAGATCAGGTTTTAAAGGAATTCAGTGGGTTGGTGTGGCTTTTTTCCTTCTTTTCTTTTTTTCTTTCCCCCCTTCCCTTGGTTCAATGTCCAAGGACTGCAGGGCCTGTTCTGCCAGCCCACCTTTGTGATAGCTCTGGGGAATGTTTGCTGCAAAGGCTGTCCTGGCATGGAGATAACCTTTCTGTTTATCTGCCTGCCTTGCAAATTTAGGGGCTTAGCTGCCCCAAGCTGGGCTGGCCAGTTATCACTGGATCTCTGGGATTCCTCAGGAAGGGCACGTAGCCCCGAGGAATAGTGTGAGGATGCTGCCATAGGTCTGGTCTGGCGAGTGTTGGGGGAATCACAAATGAGTGACCTCAAGCATGGGCTGGGTCAGGTGCTGGGAAAATCCCCATTCCTGGGGGGGCAATCCTGTTCCAGGTCCCTGGATAGGGGCGATCTGCTGGCCAGGCCACTTCTGGTGGTAGATGCAACCATGCATTGAACAGACTGCCTGGGGAAAGTGATGAAATCACCATCCCTGGAAGTGTTTGAAAAATGTGTAGATGTGGCTCTTGGAGATGTGGTTTAATGGTGGAACTGGCTGTGATGGGTGAGTGGTTGGATCTGATGGTCTTGGAAGTCTTTTCCAACTGTAATGCTTCCATGATTTGTTATCTTCTCTCACACTGGATTTCTGTGCTTCCATTTGGCATTGGGAAGAGCCCCAAAAGCAGCCCCAGCTCTCTGCTGTGCTGCTGCTGAGGGTGCAGGCAGCCCCTGGGAATTCAAGCTCCCTTCTCCCACTGTTATGGACAACAGATGCTGGAGTTGCAGGTTGAGAGGCTCATTCCTGATAATTTTAATCTTCAGTGGGTTTTGGGTCCTTCTGGCTGGGATTCTTCACAAGGAATCACTGTGCAAAGTGATTTACAGCCTGTGGCACAACTGCTCTGGCATCCAGCACCTGGTGGGGTTTGACAGGGGGATCAGAGCTTTCCTAGCATTATTTTAGGAATGTCTTCAAAAGACATGAGGGAATTGGATGTGGGCAGCACCCAGCATTGTGGGTTTGGCTTGGACAAGATTGGCACCTCTCAGCTCTGACAGCGTTGTTTGACCGCTGAGATTCTCAGCAGGGGCTGGAGGAACTGAGGAGGATGCTGTGCTCCAGGAGCTCCTCAGGCTCTTCACCTCCTTATCAGCTGGCAGGACTGCTATTTGCAAAACCTTATCTGTGCCGTGGGAGCTGCTGGGGAGGGGGAGCTACCCAGGCTGCCGGCAGCTGGAAGGTGACAAGGCTGCAGGCATCTCTGTGCCACACCTCTGAGTTCCTGGTCCGTCATCCTGGCAGGTGGATCCCATCCCTCCTGCCTGTCCCAAGGAGGTGGCAGCAGGGATGAAGTGGCTGTGCTTGGGTGGTGCTTTGGGGCTGGAAATTAGGTTTAAAAAGAGACTGAGTAATCCTGCAGAGTGGCTGTGCTCTCTGGCAGGAGTTTGCTTCCGTTGAAGCACACAACCTTTTCAAGCCCTAATCCTAATTTGTCCATTACTTCCCCAGCTCTGTACCCGAACTTGGTCCTTCCACAGCATCCATTCTCCCAGAGCTCTTGCATTGGTTTTAGGTTTCCATGTGGTGTCTTGCTGGCCCAGCACTGTGAGTGCTTGGGAGCTCCCTCCCCGCTGCTGCGTGTCCCTGGAGGGTTGGAGAGCTGTTCTTCTCTGTGGCCACTAGAAAGCCCTGCCCATACACTTCCATATTCTGGAGAAGCAGGGTTTTTTTTTTTTTTTTTTTGTTCGCTCTGAAGAGCAGCCTCTCAGTGACACTGTTCCCTATTTATTTTGGCCTGCAGCTGGACTAACCTCTCCTTCCAGTGTTTATGGCGACAAAACTTGGGTGCTGTTAAGCAGCAAATCCAAGCCCTTGGAGAAAACATTTTGCAATCCTGCTTCAAGCGTCACCGCCTGGCTTAAAAACGCCCTGAGCAGAAAAAAATGTGCTGCTGGGAAACTGGCTCTGCTCTTGGGGGGATGTCACCTCTTCTTTATGAGGAGAAAGGAGCATGTGGAGCCAGGGGAAAAGACTCATCCCAGGCTGCATCCTCTGATAAAAAAGAGGGGGAGTGACTTTTTACATGAGTTTGGAGTGACAGGACAAGGGTAAATGTCTTCACACTGATAGAGGGGAAGGTTGGATGGAATACTGGGAAGGAATTCTTCCCAGTGAGGCCCTGGCACAGGGTGCCCAGAGAAGCTGTGGCTGCGTCTGGATCCCTGGAAGTGTTCTAGGCCAGGTTGGATGGGCTTGGAGCACCTTGAGAAAGTGAAAAATGTCCCTGTCCATGGCAGAGGGTGGAACAAGGTGAGGTTTGATGTCTCTTCCAACCCACCTCATATTCTGTGACAGGGACACCACCTCTTTTCTGCACCACTCTGGCCTGTCATTACTATTAGGGATGATACTCTAAACCCTGGAATAGCAATCCCAGCAAGTGCACTGTCTTTTTTCCCAAACTCTTGATAGTTTACCAAGAAAATAATTAATTCTGGCATTTCAGTAGAGAGTTCAAAGTACTGAAGGAGACATCTGGGATTAAGTATTGATGTATATCAGCAGCCCAGAGGTATGGGATTAATAAAACATTCTAATGATTCTTCTGTTGTATCCAATGATATTTGGGAAAACATTGGAGAGGAGTCCTTTCCAAGAGCATGCTGCAATCTCTCTGAGTGTGCAAGCTTGGAGGCAATGTCTTGGATGTTACAAAGAAATTCTTCCCTCTGAAGGTGTCATGGCACTGGTACAGGTTGATGAGAGAAGCTGTGGCTGCCCCTGGATCCCTGCAGTGTCCAAGGCCAGGTTGGATGGGGCTTGGAGCCATCTGGGATGATGGAAGTTGGCCCTGCCCATGGCAGGGGAGAGACTTCTTGGTTCCTTCCTACCCAAACCACTCAGTGAGGTTCCATGATGGATGAGCTCCACCTCTCCCCGTGTCCCAGCTTCCTCTCTGCCAGCTGTGGGGGCGCTCTCCCTGTCTCTCCTGTCCTCCAGCCACATTCCTCATCATTTGGGTAGCGATGTGTGTGGGGCAGCGCTGCTGCTACCCTCGGGAGGATGTGCCCTGTCCTGCTGATGAGTGGGAGGTGGTGCAGGGGAAACCTGCAATGATTTCAGCTGGTACTAAGTCATCTTAAATCCTGGGGATCAGGAAGAAGTCCCTGACTTTGTGGGTGGAGGAAGGCATGTGGTAGTAGCAGCGTGTGTGGCTGTTAGTGTTAGGCTTGGTTAGCCTGGGGAGCTCGTTGCCAAAGATATCATTGAAGCACAAGGAGCTAAACAGGGTTAGAAAATGGTTTTGAAACTTGTGCAGATACCAGGAGCTCTGGCATTGCCTTGGTATGGATTTGGAACCACTTGGAGAGATGGAAAGGCTTGAGGACAAAAAACCTCCACCCCCTCGAGGTGTGATCATGGTTAATCAGCCCTTTGGGGATGAAGGGGTGGTTCCTACCACCCAAAGGTGTATGGTTTTGACCTCCTAAGGAGTGTTGGAATGAAGCAGGATACTGACATCCCCTGGGCTGTGGGCTGGGGCTGCTCCAGGGTCAAGGCTCCAGAGGCTTGCTGTGCTTCTGGCTCTGACCGCCAGCGCCGTTTGGCAGCAGCAGCCCCAGCACTGGGGCTTTCTCAGCAACCAACATCTGGTCCGGAACATCCCGTGTCTTAAAAAAGTTGCTTCTGCAGAATTTTTATTGCTTTTTTCTGGCATTGCCTCCCAGCCCTTTTCTAAGATGGAAATTGGTCATTAGTGGATTTATTGTAGTTTTATTTTATTCTCAAGCTCAGTTTGCTGGTTTCCTCCTTCCCTGGGGACTGTAAGGTCTCGCTGTTCTTCTGACCTTGTCCCCAGGTTGTGGGAGTCTGCTCAAACAGTCCAGGGTGGGAATAGGAGCTGGAGCACCTGGAACCCAGCATTACCATCCCCATGCTCTTCCCACTGTCACCACTGGCATAAATCTCTGAGAGCCCAATTGTCCTTGAAGCTACCTCTGAGTTTATAATTCCTAAATTAGCCACTTGCCTTCCCTTTGGAAAGCATAGTAATCAAATCAATTTATTCTTTCCCACCCTCCTCGTTAGTCTGTAACTTAATTGAGTTGGAGATTGTTGACTTTTATTTAAACAGCAACTTTTTGATAATCCCCAGATAAGCCTGTGGTGCTCACTTGTGGCATGGTGGGAAGGCATCTGTACAGCTTATTCCTTCCCCTTTTTTTTTGGGTCCCAAAATGTTTTCCAGAGGGGCCAGGACCCTTATCCTGGGGACCTAGGACATGTGGGTGACATGGAACCCCTGGGCACATCATGTGACCCTAGCAGTGATGCCAGCATCTCCCCAGCTGAGTTCCAAACTGGAGAAGTGCCCTGTCATGCTGGGAGCTCGGGCTCAGCAGGGTACTGACGGGTGGGAGTGGGTGGAGTAGAAACCTGAAATGATTCCAGGTGGCACTAAGTCCCCTCGGATATCAGGGTGCGAGAGGAAGTACCAGCCCCTGGCACTGTGGGCAGAGAGAGGTGTGTGACAGCAGCACACCTATGATTTTTGGCTTTTACTGTAGATTCTTTCAATGGTTTGGCTTGGAAGGGACCTCAAAGCCTGTCTTCTTCCACCCTCTGGCATGGGCAGGAACACCTTTACACTATCCCAGGTAGCTCAGATTTAGGATTTGATTAACCAGTTGTTACTTCTAGAGCTGCTCTGGGCACATCTTTTTGGTGGGGAGATGGTGATGTCAGGGCCACGAAGGTGGAGGGTGTGTGGGTGTCCTGGCATCTCCCATGCCTGTGTGTGGTACCCAGTGGGCTGGGCTGGGCTCTTGATCAGAGTCTAATCCCACCAGGATTCTCCGAGGTGCTGGGCTGGATGGAGGTATGAGACAGTTCCCTCCCAGCCAGGATGCAATGGAGTCGTGGGCCTGGCTCCTTCTGGGTGCCAGGGGGATGGGAATCCTCATGGCATCCTTCAAGGCCGGGCTGCCAGCCCGGCTCCAGCCAGCCCTTGGCTGATGCTGATGCTGATGGCTTCTTTCCCGCCTTCTTGGGCTCAGCCGAAAGAGTTAAGGAAACCACTGGAGAGGGGCCCCCAGAGGCAACTGCTGGAGGTAATAATCTTCCTTCGGCTCTTTTTTCTTTTCCCTTGCTAATTGCAGAGTTGACATCGTCCTCTTTCGTGAAAGGCTCTTTTGTCAGCGGAGTTGCTGGGCAAAGCCCGGGTTTGGCAGCAGGTTTTGAGCCTCGGGCATCTCCTGCACATCCCTCTCCAGCAGCAGGTAGTGAAATAACTCGTTCAGTGACAGTGATGTCTCTCCCTCTTTGGCTCCCATCTGAAACAAAACCTAACACCTAAACAGTGACAAAAATCCCTCCTTTTAGTCAATGGGGCCTGATTTGCGGCCAGTTTCACCTCAGCAGCGGAGGGAAAGGTCAGCCCGTCTAGACTCTAATCCAACAAGTGTTGTATTTCTGCGCTCGCGGGTGTCCTAGCAACGGGATTAACCCTCAGTGCGGCCAGACACTGGTGAGATCCCGCTCCATCCCGGCCTGGTGCTCTAGGTGTGTCGCTCCGCATGGCCGGGCAGCCCCAGAGGTGGGGCTGGGCTCTAGCCCGGCTCCCTGCACCTGCCCCGGGCTTTGCCAGTGGCTCCTGGTGCCGAACATCAGCCCAGCAACAGGGGAATTGAGAATACTGGTGGTAGAACAACCTTGTGGATATTTGATCCACCCAGGGGTGGGTGGGCCTCTGGTGAAGCACTTCTGCCCCAAGAAGGACACCATGCCTGGTTTGGGGACCACACTGGAGTGGGATGCGCCACACCAGCACCGTGGGACAGCCTGTGTCACTGTAAATCTGACTCTCACAATGAAAATGGGTCTCCCAGTGTGTCCCCTGATCCCAATGCTCTGATGTCCCTCCCAGAACATTCCTTGCCTCCCAGTGCTCTGGTCTCCCACCACATCCCCTATATCCCAGCACCTGGGCTTCCAGGACATCCGTCCCTCAGTTCCAGCTGTGCAGGGGTGGCTGTGAACCCCTGACACCCCTCTGACCTTGGGGAAGCAATAGCAGTAAACAGCAGTAAACACCAGTAAAAATGTGTCTCTTTGGGTCAGGAGCAAAAATACCTCCCATTTCCTTAATTTTCCTTCATTCAGCTGTTTAATCTTTTTATCTCTCTGCCCACCTGACAGCCCCAGTTTGCCTCCAGGTGTTACTGGTGGAGTCTTCCTGCCTGTGTGCAGCAGGTGCCAGAGCCCAGCACGCAAAAATCCAATCGGTGGCTCCTAGTGGATGCTGTGCATCTGGAGCACCCACATCCATGGCACAGCTGCCTGATAACATTGTTCCATTTCAGTCTTTTTCAGCCTTTCCTCTGCTTTCCCAGCAGCCCCTTTCCAGGCTTTCTTCTGCCTTCTTTCCTTGTGAAGTGGCCAGCCAGGGTTTCTCCCAAGGGCCATGCAAGCTTTGCTGTTCCCCTCATCCCACTGAGCTCTGATGTCCCCAAGTACGGGGTGGAAAGGAACCAAAAGGTGTTTGGAGAGCACAGTCTGGGTTTAATCCTTGCTGTTGCCACGGGAGGAGCCAGGAGCTGGCTCCCAGTGCAGCCTTAGGAGCTCCTGCAGGCTCCAGCATCCTCCAAAGTGAGGTGCTGGTCCCAGAGCAAGTCTGTCTCAGAGCTGCTGGAGCCTCAGTGCTCAGGCTCTGCACCCTGCAGACGGCCCCACATTTTAATGAGGAGCTGGCTAAAGCTGGTGAGGCTGTGGGCCTGGCAGGAGGGGCTTTCATTCCCCCAAATCCCAGCTGGGTGCTCTGGAGACAGGCTGCAGCTTGCCCGGAGTCCCAGAGTGTCCTGCATACATGGGATTTTTTTTCCCTGCAGCTGGAGCAGGTTAAGTGGGGTTTTAGAAGCGTTTTCTTTTCTCATGGGTGCTTAAAAAAACAATAAATAAAATCTCAGCCCGGCGAGTGACACTGCTGCTATGATGAAGGGAAGATTTATGGGGATTTTTTTTTAACTTTACAGGTCACTGCTAGCATTTGTGGAATTGGCTTTGCTGCAGGAAAAACTGGTTTCCAGCACTCCTGTTAAGAAGAAACTTCTGCGATCATGTAATTAAAATGCAGAAGAAAATAAAATAGCAATATTTAAGTAGATGCCAGAGGAGCTTGTAGCTGGGTCCTTTGGAAGCTGTGTGTGTCCTCTGCCTTATTCTGACCTTGGCTATGCTGCTTGTAGCCTGTGGCAGGGAAAAAAAGTGGCTTTTTTGCACTTTTTTTGAGCTTTCTGGCTCCTGTACCAGCCTGCAAAAGCAGAAAAAAAAATCTACATTTTGACCATGGGAATGTTTTAATACATCTTGAGACGGTTTATAGAGGTTTTTTTTATCACCTTATCTGAGCTGGGGCTGGCACTAAGATGAACTCCTGTTAGGCAGGGAATGTTGGGACTGTGACTCCTCCATCCCGTAAGTCAAAAATTATGGATTTGACTCATCCCCATCCACTTGCAGTAGGACAGCTGCAGCCTGCAGGGTCTCATCCTGGGGGTCCTGGCTCCCCAGAACTTTTAAACAGGAGAGGATTATTTTTGAGGGTTTGTTTTTATGTAGGTTTTGTTGGGGTTTTCTTTTGGTTTGGTTTTGGAATTTTTTTGTTTGTCTGTTTGTTTTCAGAAAAGATTCACTGCTTAGACTTGGATGTGTGGGATGTGAACATTTTTTCATCTGGGATGGTGATATGAGAAAAGACCCCCTGACTTTTGGGGCACTGTGAACTCAAAGCATGGCCATCAGGAACAAAACCATCCCAAATCCCAGAATGCCAGGTTTAGGTTGGAAGGAACCTTAAAGTTCATCCAGTCCCGCCTCTGCCATGGGTAGGGACATCTTCCACTGTCCCAGGCTGCTCCAAGCCCCAGTGTCCAACCTGGCCTTGGACACTTCCAGGGATCCAGGGGCAGCCACGGCTGCTCTGGGCACCCTGTGCCAGGGCCTGCCCACCCTCCCAGGGAACAATTCCTTCCCAATATCCCATCCAGCCCTGCCCTCTGGCAGTGGGAAGCCATTCCCTGTGTCCTGTCCCTCCATGCCTTGTCCTCAGTCCCTCTCCAGCTCTCCTGGAGCCCCTCTAGGCACTGGAAGGGGCTCTGAGCTCTCCTTCTCTGACAATGCTCAAACCCCACCTGGACATGGTCCTGTGCACCCAGCAGGTGAGTCTGCTTCAGCAGGGCTTGGATTTGCCGATCTCCAGAGGTCCCTTCCCAGCCCCAGCCTTCTGGGATACTGTGCTGGACCCTGTGAATGACGTCTCCCCGCAAGGCTTCTCAGCCTTCCCAGGCCGCCCCCCCTTTGAACTCTCTGGTATGTGAATTTTTGCTGGTGTCAGAGGGTCGGCGGCTGCAAAATCTCTCCCGGTTAAAGCCGGGGAATACCAGTGTGTGCAGCTTGGGATAATTACCAGTTGTCAGCAAAACAATAGTGACATTGTAGGGCAGGAGTAAAGGGAAAGGGCCCCTGTCTTGAGAGTAATGTTACTTTTCTATTTAGGTTGCCATAGTCTTTGCTGAGAAATGGCCCTATTCTCTCTAATCCCCCCCCTTCAGGCATGCCTGCTGGGCTTTTTTGTGTGGTTCGATTTTCTTTTTTAACCCCTTATGATCCCAGGAAACAGCTTGTAAGTACCCATCTCGGTGGTTCTGTGCTGCAGGGGTGCCCTTGGCTCATGGCATTGTGCCCATGGGCTGGGCAGCTTTGCTTTGGGATGCTGAAGCCTGGGATGGTGCCTGGCTGTGACAGCATCCCTGCATTCAGGAGGGGGCAAGCCTGATCTGGAATCTCTGTCTTCAAGCTCTGTCTACATGTTGTCTCCATGCAAGCAGGGACACAAATTACACACCTTGTTCTTGGCACCTGTCCTGTTACAGGTGGTGAACTTCAAAAAGTGCATTAAAGCTGTTTATTGCATTGTATTTTGCTTTAAAACCAAGTGACTTATAGAAAAAAAGGAATAATTGGTCAAATACTGGCTCTAGTTCTTGGTTGGAAAGGGATGATGTGAGTTCTGGCTTCATCCAGATCCTGCTGGCTTTCCCCAGTGCTTGCATGGAGCAGCTAAGGATCACCTGTTTGACCTCTTTACTATCCATCTCCAAGACTGTTTGGGCTTCCTCAAAAGATCTAAGTTTTCCTGCTTAAATACTTGTGGAGACATGGCAGGGAAAGGGGAATTTCAGCCTTGGCTGATGCCAGGTTCTCATCACTCAACTTGATTCCAAGGTGTTCAATTGATTGATTTCTCGCTATGGCACTGGGATGTGTGCAGTTGGGTGGGTTCAAGGCCTGGGTGATGCTTTCTCTTTTCCAGTTGCCCTACATCCAGGCTGTTCATGACCCCAGCATCCACCCCCAAAGGGCCTGCCAGGCACCTCTCCCTGTCATCTCCCAGATTCAGGGCCCAAAAGGTCCAGCACAGAGCACGGTGCCCTGCAGACATCAGACAGCCCGGAATGGGATGCATTGGGATGTGACAACAAAGCACTATGGCCAAGGTTGGCTGCCTGGTGCAGAGGAAACTTTGGAAGGAGCCAAAACTTTGAAAATGCTGCCAAAGTCAGCGGCACAGGCAAACTATTGTCTGAGGAGTGCAAAGAGGTGGAAGGACCACAGAGCGGACACGGAGTCTTATTACGAACACAGCTGGGAGCTTCCAAGCCAAACAAAGTCCCCTGCTCTGCAGGAGGGCAGCACTGACAAGAGCCAGGCTGGTTGGATGAGCTGGAGATTGCAGCTGAAATCCCTAAACAAACTCCCTCCCCGATCCCCCTTTTCCTGTCCATTCCCTAAGAAACTAGCATTCCTTGCCACCTGGCCCCACAGCAAGCGTGTGAGCTTGGATTCTGTTTGCCACATGCCATGTTGAAGATGAGATTAATGACCTGCCAGGTGGTTTTCCTCCCTGAAAATCCATGGCGAGGCTCTATAAAGCATCCATGAGCTGTGGCAGTTGCCTCCTGCAGCAGCATGGACCAGCTGGCACCCTGCATCCCTGGCTGGGGTGGGTGCAGGACAGCTGCTGTTCCACGGGATGGAGGCTGTGGTGCTCTGTTGTAGCTTCAGGTACGTCACTTGGTAGCTCTTCTGTATTTTGTTTGGTGAATTGGGTTTTTTAAGCTGTATTGGTGTTTTCTTTGCTTCTTAAGTCCTGGAAAACAGCCGGGGATGGGCAACTCACAGCTTTTGTTGTGTAAGCTTCAAAGCTGGTGCTGGGTTACCTGCTGACAGTGTTTTGTTTCTCTGTCACATTGGAGGGTTAAAATCCTGGCATGGTTAAGGGACATCATTGGCTTGGAAAGCTTTTTTTAAGCTCTGGGGACATGTATCCCACCTTGTCCTCCTTTGATTCTCTGGTTGGGATGGCATCAAGTTGGATTACAAACCCTCCATCCCATTGTCCCATCCCTTGTCTCCCCTCATCCCGCTACACAGAATCTGTCTACAATGCTAACCGGGGTGCCAGGTGCACTGATCTCCCTATACCCTCGGGGAAAGAAGTGCCTGGGAATGGGAATACACTTCCTTCCTGTTCCTCAGGGGGACCGAAACCAGAAACCAGCACCCTCCACCGCTGCCTGTCCCGAGGGTGGTCACGCTGCTGGAGCCAAGGCAGGAATGCCAGGAACTCAGTTGAAATCTGGGGCTCCCCAGCTGAGCCAGAACCTTGGTGAGGAGTGAGAAGCAGATTCTTCTCCTGTTCAGGGAGCAGTTAGTCTGCAAGATGATTTATTAACGTGGAGGAGGATGATCCAGGGGGTCTCGTTCCTTCCCTTGCCTTCCCTGCCTTATCTCCGGGCTGTCGGTTGGCCTTGGGGGCAGGTGAGTGATTGGAAGCAGAGACATGGTCCCAGTGGAGGCAGGATGAGGGAAGACTGGAGGCTACAGCTCACCCCAAACTCACCTTGTGTTTTATACACCTCCCTTGAGTTCGGCTGTGCTCAAATATTGATGGTCCCTCTCCACCATCTGTTCTCCCCACGAAACCTCACAGGGTGGCCAAAGTCACTCCAGCCACAATTCTCTGCTGCCTTGTCCTCTTGTCCATGTGGATGGGGCAGAGTAGGACACCAGCACCTCTTGGCTGTGCCTTGTCCAGCCCTGCTCAGTTCAGGAGGAGGAGGAGGAGGAGGATGCAGGTAATGACAGGGGTCTGGACACAGCCACCCTTGTTGCCCTCCTGGGGCTATTTGGTAGCTCCCGCAGGCAATCGTGACATTTTCAGGGTTTATCTTATAGAGGAATTTGCTGGGAGGATGTTTCTGGCTCTTCATGAGTAAATGTTTAGGAATGCTGCGGTCCTTGGCGGGGGAGCCCGGGGTTGCACAGCCAGAGGCTGGGGGGAGCACTGTCCGGAGGCAGAACCTGACAGAGTGGTATCTGTGTAATGTTTGGGGCTGAGCTGGCTCCTGTCACTCCTGCTAGCTGGGCTCCTGTGCACCCTTGTGTCCTGCCTCCCCATCTCCCTGGCTGACCTCCCACCCATGGGCTGGGTGCTGCTGTCTCTTTCTGAGGACTGTAGGCAGGGGAGGTCAGTGGCTCAGGATGTGGAAACATCTTTGGCATGTGTCTTCAGAAGGGCCTTTAAACTGCTGTGTGGGGCTTTTAGATGGGGAATGGATTAGAATCCCAAATGTCAGGATTTATAGTTACCTGCTGACAGTCCCTGAATTTTTCTGCTAAGTCCAGAAGTGCTCCCACCTCTGGCTTTCTGCCTGTGCTGCTATCAGGGTTTCTTCCCTTCCCTTCCCTTCCCTTCCCTTCCCTTCCCTTCCCTTCCCT
>QUSF01000098.1:174447-233293 GCA_003676055.1 Chloebia gouldiae | reverse complement strand
CTTTTCTTTTCTTTTCTTTTCTTTTCTTTTCTTTTCTTTTCTTTTCTCTGGAGGAAAATACCTGGCTCAAAGAGCTAGGTGGAGGTTCCTGGCAGATTCTCCTGGGTTCAGCCCAGGATACCTCAAGATACACATCTGATATCCCCCACTCCCCATTGCTCACATGAAAATCAGGGATGGAACTAGAGACACTGAATTGTATCAGCTCCTGCACCTGGTTCAGGATGGGGCCAAAACTCAGCACTGAGCATCCATTCCCAGTGCAGATCCTTCAGCAGTTTCGGAGCTAGGGTGGTTGGGATTTCTTCCTCCCAGGCAAGGAGAGGTTAAAAAGCCTCTTCTTTGGAGCTGGCACTGGCCCCAAGCAGTTTACATAGGAGAGGAGGAATCCAGCGCCTGCTGTGTGGGCGATGAGGATGTGCTGGCTGCCAGAACAACAGGACCTGACAGACACAGTGCTGGCTCACCCTCACCAGATGTTCAGCTGTGCTGGGTAGGAGAGACTGTGTCCAGCAGAACTTCCCCAGTTCCCTAATTCTCAATAGGAGTTGGGAAAGGAGGCGACCTCCAAATTGAGAGCATCTGGGAAGCTGAGCTGGCTTGAGCTGCATTCCCAGGGTTCTGCAAGGGGATGGCTCTGATTTATTCCCAGCTGGGGTGACCACAGGATCTTGTCCTGGGATGACGTGAGGGGTCACTATGATCCCAGAATGAGTATGGATGCAACACACTTCCCCAGGGCTCCATGGCAGTTCAGCATCCTGGTGCTCCAGCAGCATCTCCCTACCGTGGGCAAGACCCCTTTGGTTTTATCCCATCTCAGGGAATCTGAGCAACCTGGTCTAGTGTATTGTGTCCTTGCTCATGGCAGGGGGATTGGAATGAGATGGTCTTTAAGGTCCCTTCCCACCCAAGTCATGTGATGTCCCAGCTGTGGTTGGAGGGCCAACAGCAGGGAATGGGAAGCATTTTGGGAGATGTATCTGAATGCTGTAGTGGCAGCAGCTTAAGGTCACTGCCTTGGTCAACACACTAATCTTGGGGTGGGTGTGTAGAGGGAGTCACTGAAGGACAGTGTATTTAGGAGGCACGGGCAGGGGTGTCCTTGCTGAGTGACCATCCTTGTCTGGACCTGAGACCATCCCCTGTCCTTCTTCCTCGCAGAGAGCCTGAGTGCTGAGGTCAGCCTGCTGGAACTGATTGGGGACCCACCAACAGAGGAGATCCACAGAATTTATGGCCCTGACAACAACCCTGGCTACGTCTTCGGTCCCAATGCCAACACAGGCCAGGTGGCCCGGTACCACCTGCCAAGCCCTTTCTACCGGGACTTCTCACTGCTGTTCCACATCCAGCCCACCACGCCCCGGGCCGGCGTGCTCTTCGCTGTCACAGACTCCTCACAGAGCATCATCTATGTGGGAGTCAAGCTCTCGGAGCTGCGCGCGGGCCAGCAGCAGATCATCTTCTACTACACGGAGCCGGGCTCGCCCAGCTCCTATCCGGCAGCCACCTTCACCGTGCCCACCCTGCTCAACCAGTGGACGCGCTTTGCCATCAGTGTGGAGGAGGAGGAAGTTGTCCTCTACCTGGACTGTGAAGAGCACGAGCGCGTCCACTTCGAGCGCTCCCCAGATGAGATGGAGTTGGAAGAGGGCTCCGGGCTCTTTGTTGCTCAGGCCGGAGGGGCTGACCCGGATAAATACCAGGTAAGAGCTTGGGTCAGCCCAAGGAGTATCTCCTAGAAGCCTGGAGAGATGTGACACCGCCCATGCCCAGAAGACAACCAGCTCCATGTGTGTCCCTGGGGAAGGGGACACCTGAGATGGAGGTGAAAGTGGCTTGAGATGCCACTGATTATTGTCTTGTGACTCACCAAGGCAAAGCTCTCAAGCTGGGCTGGCAGGAGGACATGGGGCTGCCATGCAGCTCCCACCATTGCCTTTTCTCAGCAAACATGGAGACTCTTCAGGTCTTCCCATTCCTAAAAATACCCAGCTCCTTTGGTAGAGAAACTGGTTTGTCTGGGAAAATATCTCTCTTGCATGGGAAAAATGCTTGGGCTGGAGCATATCTTTGCTGGCTGATGTTGGGCGGTATCTCCAGGAAGACTTTGAAGAGTGAAGAAGGATGTGATAGCTCAGCCTGTGCTTTGAGCAGGATTCCTGTTCCAGATAAGGGTTGTGGAAAGTGTGGGGAAAATGCCCAGCTGACATGGAAATCCACTGCAGGACTTGAGGAGAGGAATGTTCAGGTTTATCCTGGGCTGAGCAGGATTTGCCCAGCAACAGAGGCTCTGCTGAGGGGAGCAATGTTTCTCCTGTGGAGTTCTGCAAAGCACGTTTCTGAGCTTAAACATCATCCTGACTGTACTGCTGCATTCCCCCTGGAATGGCTTTGGGCAGGGAAAGCTCCCCCAGGAAGGTGTTAATCATTGATGGGGTACAAACTGGTTTGCACTGGGATTCTGGTTACTCCCTTGAAGAGCAACTCTTTGTTCTTGAAATGCAATTTCTTTGCTCTTGAACATGCTGGGAGGGCCAGGTCATGGCTGTGGAGGAGCTCCTCTCCTCAGTTTGAGGGGTTTGGCACTGTGTGGAAGGCATGACAACAGTCTGGAGCAGAGCAGACCCTTGTAGCAGGTGATGTTCCCAGGCTTGCCAACCCCTGATCCCACTGCCCGCCCCCAGTTTTCCCATGGGGAATAGCTAGCTGAGGAGAGGAGGAGGCCTTGGCTGGGTGAGAAGGGAGCGGCATCTGACTGCCTCGTGGTGTTTCCATCACTGTCCAGCCCTGCCTTGTGTTATCTGGAACTAACGGGGCATCAAGTGTTTTAAAGCCTGGCCCTGGATCAAGCCTCAGGATTAACTTGCTGGGAGGCAGCTGGAATGGTGTTCTTGCACCTCTGCTCCTTCCTGAGTTGTCTTTATGGCTGTGGCAGGAAACCTGGAGGGACAAAGCCTGCAGGTGACGCAGAAGCCCCTGGGACAGCAGCTCTCAAGTAGGCAAATGGGGTCTCAGCTAGGGCCTGGCAGGAAGGTTCATTTGCAGCTGGATGGACATGGTTTAATGGGGGACGTGGCACCACTGGGTTAATGGTTGGACATGATGGTCCTAGAGGGCTTTTCCAGCCTTTAACTATTCCATGATTCTATGGATTCACTAGAAGATCTTTGGTGCTGGTGCTCTCTTTATCAGAGCAAAGAGGCTGCAAAAGTCCCCTGTCACCATCTGCTGTGGGACTGCCTCACTTCAGGGCTTGGAACTGGCTTGTTTGCCATTCCTTTGGAAAGCCCCAGGTTTCAGCCTTGCAGCCGCTGCCCAGCACCACCAGCATGGCTGGACAAGCCATGTGCCAGAGCTGGCATCACATGGGCTGAGCAGAGGTAGCAGCCAGGACCCAGCCAGACACCCAGCAGAGCTTTTACAGGGATTTTTTGGCTGTGCTCCTTGTTTTTCCTCTCCTGAGGGCTCCCTGGCCACAGCCGACTGCCACACACAAGGACAGCTGGCAGGTTCTGCAGCCCACATGTTGTAATTCCTGGGATAATCTGCACTTCCTTACTATTTGTTTGTGTTTTGAAACACCGTGTGCATCCAGGCCACTTGTTTATACAAGAAACCACCACAAATCCCTTCCTAAGGATGCTGCCTCCAGGCAAGCCTCTGTAACATCCTGGCCTCAGCAGGAGAGGTGGTGTGCATACCAGCCTGAACCCTACAGCTCCCATTGCAAGCAGGGTCACCCAGTACATCCCAGAGCCCAGCCTGGGTCCTTGCTGCAAGATGAGACACAGGGATGCTGTTGGGATGGGAGTCTGCCAAGTTGGGATGCTGCCCATCCATCTAATCCCAGTGGGAAAGAGCAGGGGACGATGCTGTGAATTGAACTCTGAGGGAGGAGATACCTCCCCCTTGGTGTCTCTTCTTTGGGCAAGACAAGTAAAATAATACTTGGTCTGTCCTGAAAGCACAGGGCGCCATGTCCAGGCAAGGAAATGTGATGGACTTAGGAAAACAGGGACAGGGGCAACTGCAGTTTAGCCAGGCTGATGGTGACATAATATTAATGAATTATAAGTAGATTAAGTTATATAATAAATATATTATAAAGATACCATTTATATAGAATTAAAACAATTATATCAGTTCCTCTCACAAACAAATGCCCCCAGCTGGGTGATGACCTCTTCCAGCTTCTCACAGTGCGGGCAGCAGATCTCATCCATCCTTTTTTTCCCACTCAAGGATGTGATGGCTGAATGGCACATCAGGTCACATCACAGCCAGGTGGCTTGTCTGTGTCCCCTACCCATCCATGGTCTCCTTGCAGGGGGTGATTGCAGATTTGAAACTCCGAGGGGACCCGCGGGCGGCTGAGCGCCAGTGTGAGGAAGAGGAGGATGATGCAGAGGTGAGCACTGGGAGCATGGCCAGGGAGGGCTCGGGGGTGCCCCCACCAGCTCTCACTCCTTCTCCATGGGCAAATGCAGGTCTCTGGGGATTTTGGCAGCGGGATGGAAGGTGGACAGCAGTCCTTAAGCAAGGTTGAGGTGAGTTGCTGCACACAGGTGTGGCACCCAGGGTGGGACCCCAAAATTCTCATGACAAGGAGGGCTGAGTGCCTTGCATGGCTGAGGTCATGGGATGCTTGATGGTGTCCCAGCACCTGTCCCTTTTGGGAAGGAACTGGGAGGTGAACGGTGTCATGGTGTTCCCTCATTGTTGGCTCAGGGTGTCCCAGGGCTGGTGGATGCTGTCCCTGTGACCTCTCCCCCCGTGGTGGGGGGCAGTGGCCCAAGGAGTGGCGGGGGGTCCCTGCAGCAAGCTGAGAGGACCAGAGCGGAGGAGACGCTGCGGGTTTCTGCGGGAGGTAATTCCAGCAGCTTTCCCATTCCCCAGGGTGAACAAGTGGGGACATGGTGGTGGTGTGGCCATCCCCAGCCATGACTGGGTCCTTTTCCTTTTCCACAGGCACCGGTCAGAAAGGCGAAAAGGGAGAGAAGGGGGAACGTGGCTTGAAAGGGGACTCAGGGACCAGTGGCATTGTAGGGCCAGGCAGTGTCAAGGGTCAAAAGGTGGGTGAGAGGTGATCCCTGGGAGCTCAAGGGTGCCAGTGACATGTCTGTGTTTGACATACACTTCTGTTTCTAATCCTCAGGGGGAGAAAGGAGACCTGGGTGTCAAGGTGAGCATCACTGGGGGAGCTGGCACAGAGCCATGCCCTACCCAGGCTGCCACCTCAGAGACCTGCCACCCACTCCCATCTCCCCCCCTCCCCAGGGCAGTGCTGGATTTGGCTACCCTGGCTCTAAGGGCCAAAAAGGAGAACCAGGTAACCCTGGAGCCCCTGGGACCCTCTCTCGGCATCCTGATGGCTCAGTGGTTGAGCAGGTCACCGGCCCCCCAGGGACACCAGGGAAGGACGGAGCCCCTGGCAGGGATGGCGAGCCTGTGAGTCAATTCTTCCCCGTACAGGGTTGTCCCTGCCCACTACCCCACCCACCTGCACACTGACCTGTCCCCTCTTTGCCATCCCTAGGGAGATCCTGGCGAGGACGGCAAACCTGTAAGTGGGGTGGAGATGGTGGCAGGGTGATAGGGGACGGCCACCTCCTTGCCTTGCCACCTGCTGACCCCCCACTGCTCCCCTTTGCAGGGTGAAATGGGGCCCCCAGGGTTCCCTGGAATGCCGGGGGAGCCGGGCCTGAAGGGGGAGAAGGTGAGTGCCAGTGTTGCCCCCCTTCCTCTCATCCCCAGCTTGGCTGCACCCCCAAACCACACTCTCTCCTCTATGCCAGGGTGACCCAGGCATGGGGCCAAGGGGACCCCCTGGACCACCTGGCCCTCCAGGACCACCAGGACCCTCCTCCAAGAACGATAAGCTGGTGAGTGCCCCCTGGGACGCAGGGATTTGAGGGATGGTGGGTCCATCAAGCCACAGAGGTGTGGAGTGCTGCCACCGGCCCCTGGGCAAGCCCCAGTGCCACCAGGTGCCCTGACATCTCCGTTGTGCTTCTCACCCAGACCTTCATTGACATGGAGGGCTCTGGCTTCAGTGGTGACCTGGAGAGCCTGCGGGTGAGTGGGGGTGAGTGCCTGTCTTGCCAGCTGGGAGTGGGGGGACACCCTCAGCCATGGCCCCCCGTGTCTCTTCTAGGGTCCACGGGGGCCACCTGGTCCCCCAGGGCCACCTGGCGTGCCCGGTTTGCCAGGGGAGCCAGGACGTTTTGGGATGAACTGCACAGACCTGCCAGGACCACCTGGACTGCCAGGCAGGGACGGGATCCCTGGGCCCCTGGGGCCAGTGGTAGGTCTATAGGGTAGCCAAGGAGACCCATCCCCCATCCCAGGGCCACTCTGTGGCAGTGGGGGGCTTGGTGCCCACCAGCCCTATGGGGTTTTCCTGCGCTGGAACCAACTCATGGGATCTTACAGGGTCCTCAGGGTCCTCCAGGAAGAGACGGGGAGGTTGGGCAGCCAGGGCCCAAAGGAGAGCAGGTGAGTGGCAGGTTGGGTCTGCCTCATGTGCCCCAGGAGCATGTCACAGCTGTCCCACAGGGCATCTGGCACCCCTGGCACATCTCTGGGAAGCCCCAGTTCCTGGGCTGGGGAGCACCATTCTGCTCCTGCCTGGAGCTGAGCAGCTTCTTCACACCCTCTTTCTTCTCTCTCCTCCTTCCCAGGGTGATATGGGTGACCTTGGCCTCCCTGGCCTACCAGGACCCAAGGTACTGTGCCTGGGGTGGGTTTTTTTGGGTTCCCCATTAGAGACTGGAGGCAGGGAGTTGCCTGGGGGAGCCACCTTGCACAGGAATGGGGAGGAGGGTGCTGCTATTTGTGTTCCTCCCAGATCAGGGCCACATCTCAAAGGTGCATGGAGCTGCTGACCCCACAAAGGATACTCACCGGGCACCTGCTACCCTGCCTTGGCTTTGCTCCAGGCATTGCCACATCAGGAAGTGGGCAGGAAAACCAAGGGGGGGTGTTTCAAGACACAGAGAAGACTTTGCTTTGGGGGTGCCCACACCCCACTGGAAAGCACCCCATCTTCTGTGCATGACTCTCTTCTGTCTGCTTGCTCCAGCTTCTTTCCACCCTGCATCCCCAAAGGTGAAGTAAAGGCTTGCTGGGAGCCCCTTAGAGTTGGGATGCTGCCCCTTGTGATGACCATCCACTGTAGCCTGAGCTGGGGGCAAAAACCTCAAAAAATAAGGTTTCTTAACCTTAATTCTAACTTTCTACACTTCTGCAGCACGCAGAGGGCAGATAGAGTGGCAGCGGGTGTAAGGTCCAATCCTGTTGTTTCCAAACCCATTGCAATCCCAGGAATGCCTCCAAGCATTCCTTTATGGCACTGAGCTCTGCTGCAGCACTGGAGCCAGCCCGTGCAAAAACATTTCCATTTTATGATTTTAGACGAGCCTCTGGTGGCCACTGTGGATATTACATGGGGAGCTGGTGGGATGAAGGCTGCCCAAGCTGGGCAATGCCCCTTCCCACAAAGCCCCTAGGCAGGGGAACATCAGGAACTTCATTCTTGTCCTGTCCCAGAAGGGATTTGTGAGAGGATGCTCTGCCTCCTGCTTGCAGGCTCCAGGCAGTGACCACTGCCACCTTCCATCTGTCCCCTTGTCTCCTTTGCAGGGCAACAAAGGAGAAATGGGACCAGCAGGACCCCCAGGAGAAATGGGCTTAGCTGGCCTTCCTGGGCCCATTGGACCCCGAGGGCAGCCAGGGCCCCCTGGCCCCCCAGGACCACCAGGGCCAGGCTACGAGGCTGGATTTGTGAGTGGTCACTGCAGTGATGGGATGGGATGAACTGGAGCCGGGCACAGACACAGCTCAGCCCTTTCTCCCTGCGTTTAGGGTGACATGGAGGGCTCAGGGCTGTCATTCACCCCAGGACCACCTGGACCTGAAGGACCACAGGTAGGACCATTCCTGCCCTTTCCCTCCTCTCCATCCTGGGCTCCCTGGAGTATTCCTGACCATCATGTCCCCTGCCATCACCCAGTGCTCATGGTCCCCTTGTTGCTTGCAGGGTGTGCCGGGACTGCCGGGGCTGAAGGTGAGGAACCCTTCCAACATGCTCCTGGCTCCATCCATGTAGGATGCCTGCAGGCAGCCTGTAGGGATGCCTCTGACACCTTTTTACTTGCAGGGAGAGGTCGGCAGCTCTGGACAGCCTGGCTTGCCAGGACCAAAGGTAGGAGCATTAGGAGGTTGGGATGGCTTTGTGCCAGCACCTAGGTGTGCAGGGCAATGGGCAGGAGCCCTGTGCTCCACGACCTGGGACTGCATCCTACCTTTTACTACCCCCATTGCAGGGAGATGCTGGCATGCCTGGCATGGATGGCCGCCCTGGCCTGGAGGGCTTCCCTGGACCACAGGTGGGAGCCTCAGCCCTCCAGCTCCAGAAGACCCCTCCCCCCCCTCCAGGCAGGGCACCCTTGATAGCAACAGCTCCATCTCCAACAGCCAAAATTCCCCCTCCCTGCTGTGGGACCCGGCTCATTGTGTGTCAGGGTGCCCACACTCCCTAGGATCCTGTCACCCCCCGCCTTTTTGCCCCTCTGGCTACCACCTCCACCCAAAATCATTGCAGCTTGGCTCATTGCCTGGAGCTGGAGGCAGAGGTGGGGTTGCCTGAAGGATTTTTTGAGCCAGAGGTGGGAGGGGGTCTGCACTGGTGAGCCAGAGTCCATCTCCATTTGGTGCTCCTACTGCTCTTTCCAGGGACCCAAAGGTGACAAAGGCAGCACCGGTGAGAAGGTAGGTACCGCCAGGCTGGGGATGGGGACCAGCCACTGGTGGCCCTGGGCTGATGGCTTGTTTTCCAGGGAGAACGAGGCCAAGATGGAGTGGGGCTGCCTGGCCCCCCTGGTCCTCCTGGACAGGTCATCAGTGTCTCCAGTGAAGATGTAAGTGGTGGCATTTGGCTTCCGCAAACGGCAGGGGAAGGCATATTCCAGCAGCCATCATGAGGGAGACCTTGCCAGCAGCTCTGACCCTTAGACCCAAGATCAGGGGGAAAAACCTCATTTTGTTTCTTTTTGCAGAAGTCTTTGGTGGCTTTTCCTGGTCCAGAGGTAGGTGCCCTTCTGCCACCTGTGCCCACCCCTCAGCAGTGCCAGGAGGGCACCCTGTTTTTGGAAAGAGGGGGTTTGCTCTTAGGAGCATCTCTGCTTCTCTCTGCAGGGCAGACCAGGCCGCGCTGGCTTCCCGGTGAGTTGGTGACACATCTGGGGACCGCCACGGGGTGGCCCTGGTGACAGCTGTGGTTGCCAGTCCTGCTGTGCTTTGCTGCAGAGTGGTGGTGGTGATAGAGGGGGAGTTTGGGGCCTGCCTTTGGTGGGTTGGGAATGACGTAGACTCTGTATCCTTTCTTCAGGGGCCGGTGGGACCGAAAGGAGATAAGGGGTCAACTGGTCCCCAAGGTGCCCCAGGGTTGAAGGTATTTGCTCCAGGCCGCCTGCACCCCATGGAGTGGTCACATTCCTGGTCCCCCATTCTACCTGGCCACCAGGTGACACCAGCTCTGTCATGGGAGGGAGCTTGGTCTCTCCCTGTCCCCTCCCACCTCCCCTTCTCTTGCAGGGGGAGAAGGGGGAGCCCGGCGTCATCATCAGCCCTGATGGGACCGTGGTCACTGCCAAGGTGAAAGGAGAAAAGGTGGGTTCCTGGCAGGAATGGGGGGCACATCCCCATGGGACAGGTACCAGTGGTGATGCCCTTTCCCTCTCCATTGTTTGCAGGGGGAGCCAGGGCTGCAAGGCCCAATGGGACCATCGGTAAGTCACCATCACCATCCTCCTCCTTGTGTCCCACAGGGAGGGATGGGAGTGATCCTAGGCAGAGGGAGTGCCCCCATACTCAGCATCCCTCACCCTGACTCCTCTCCCTTCCAGGGTCCCCCAGGACAAGCAGGGATGAAGGGAGAGATCGGCTTTCCGGGCAGACCTGTAAGACCTGCTCCCAGTTTGTTTGTGTCCATCACCTCCACTGCGTCCCCCTCCCTGTTTGCACGTCCTACACCCGCTGAGACCCACAGCCTGCTGTGTCCCTGAGGGATGGGGTGGTGCTGGGGTGTCAGAGGTGACTCTGGAGCACCAGATGTGACACCAGGGGCTGGCAGGGGGACAGGGACAAGTCTCATTGTGCTACTCATCCGCAGGGACGTCCCGGCATGAATGGGCTGAAGGGCGAGAAAGGTGACCCCACAGACGTGCTGGGCTTGCGGGTGAGCAGTGCTGTGACCCTCAGCTGCTGGCCCTGCACAGCAGGGCACACCCTGAGGGTCTCCCAAGGACCCCAATCCCTTAGGCAAAGGGCACATCTCCTTCTCTAAGGAGCTAGTTGTCCCCCTCCATGGTGGGGACTGTCCACTTTGCAGGACTTTGACAAATCTTCTCACCCCCAACAGGGTCCCCCAGGCCCCCCAGGACCCCCTGGGCCCCCTGGGCCACCTGGCAGCATAGTCTACAACAATGGCAATGTGAGTATCACCACAGTCACCATGATGGACAAGCTGGTGACTGGGCCCCCAGTGTCCCCTGCCTGCCTGGAGGGCACTGAGAATGCTCTGGTGACATCCTGGCTGGGGCTGGCATGTGGGACAGTCACCAGCACTGGGGGTGGAGGCCCCCGAGGATGCTGCTGTCTCTGCAGCCACTTCGTTTGCATCTCCACAGACCTTCAGTGACTCCAGCCACCCGGTGTTCCCTGGTAAGGAGGTGTCCCTCTCACAGCCCACTCTGGGCATTTTGAGGAACCTTGGCAAAGCAGGGCTCAGGGGGAACCCCCTCCCTCCCTTAGAGCTGCAGCTCTGAGATGGCATCTCTGCTGCTCCCCACAGGTTTCCACCAGTTCTCAGGACAAAAGGGAGAGAAAGGTGACACTGGACCCCCAGGTAGGTGACTGATCCCTGCTGGCAGAGGCAGGCAGTGGGTGGCTCGTGCCTGTCCTGGCTTCTCTCTCCTCCTCTCCCTCTCTCCACAGGCCAGTTCCCCTATGATGCAAGTCACTTTGGTACCAGCCTGCGGGTAAGCCCTTTGAACACTGGCAGCTGAACCCAGTGTCACTTGGGGTACCCAGTCCATCCCAGCTGCTCACCCTAAGCCTGTGCCATCCCACAGGGTGACAAGGGAGATGCAGGTCCCAAGGGTGAGAAGGGTGAGCCAGGCAGCACCCCACTCTACGGTCCTGGGGTCTCTGGACTTCCAGGGCCTCCAGGGCCCCAGGGATACCCCGGGCTGCCGGTGAGTACCTCATAGGGTGGAGAGTGAAGGGGGTTGCAGTGGGGGGTGGCATCCCTGGGGGCTTTGCTCCAACAGATATTCTCTCACACTGCCTAGGGTCCCAAGGGGGACAGTATTGTTGGTCCACCGGGGCCTCCAGGACCTCAGGGTCCCCCTGGTATCGGATATGAGGGGCGGCAGGGCCCCCCTGGCCCTCCTGGTCCACCCGGGCCACCCTCCTTCCCAGGTCACCACAGACAAGGTGAGTACCTGCTCTACTGCATTCTGCCCTGCATCCCCATATCCCTCCTTGCCAACCCCAGCATTCCTGTTTGTATCCCATGCATCCCTCCTTGCAGCTCTGCATTCCTCCCCATGCTGCACCTCTCCATTTCACCCTCCTTCTCCCACAGCTGTCAGCATCCCTGGACCCCCGGGACCACCAGGACCCCCTGGACCACCAGGCACTAGCGGGACGTCCTTGGCGGTGAGTCAGGGCTGTGGGCAGGGTTGCCCACAGTGCAGGCAGCTGATCCCTGAGCCCTGCCCTGGCCGGTGCCCACAGCTCCAGGCCATGCCCACGTACCAGGCGATGCTGAGTGCTGCGCACGAGCTGCCTGAGGGCAGCCTCGTCTTCCTGACGGACCGGGAGGAGCTCTACATCCGCCTGCGCAGGGGCTTCCACAGGGTGCTGGTGAGTGGGGAGGGCCAGAAGGGCAACCCGGCTGGGGAGCACACACAGCACTGCCCTGGGGGCTCGGTGGTGACTCTTGGGGATGCTTGGGGTCCCCCCACCTGTGTGCAAGGAAGAGGAGGGGGGCAGCTGGGATCTGATGTGCCATGCCCTTGCAGCTGGAGGAGCACAACCTGATCCCCAGTTCGGCTCTGGTGAGTCCTCTGTTTCCCGTGCACATCCTCATCCCTATCCCTCCTTCCCAATCCCATCCTTATCCTCCATCCTCATCTATCTTCATCCCATCCACAACTATCTCTATCCATCAGCAATCAACTTCATCCCCTTCTCCATTCATCCCCAACCATCTCAATCCCTATCGCCATCTCCATCCAACCCCAACCATCTCCATGCACATCTTCATCAAACCCCAACCATCTCCATGCACACCTTCATCCAAACACAACCATCTCAACCCATCCCCAACATTCTCCATCCCCATCCCCACCTGGGGCACCACACCCCCCCCCTCATACTGTGTCCCCTCCCTAGGACAACGAGGTGTATGACAAGCCACCCACCCTCCACTACGCCGGCCCCCAGCCCCGCGGGCCCCTGCACCCGCTCCGCAACCACGTCCCCTCGGCCACTGCCCGTCCCTGGCGTGGGGACGAAGTGGTGGCCAACCAGCACCGCCTGCCTGAGCAGCCCCTGCTCCACCACCAGCATGAACTCATCAATGGGTACTACATCCACCGCCGGCCAGATCCTGCCCCTGTGGCTGCCCATGTGCACCAGGACTTCCAGCCTGCTGTGAGTGCCACATGCCAGCTGAGGGGAGCTGATGGTGGTGGCCAAAGCCGTGTCCCTCAAGCCCCTTGTCCCTCTCGGCAGCTTCATCTGGTAGCCCTGAACACCCCGCTGAGTGGCGGCATGCGTGGCATCCGGGGCGCCGATTTCCAGTGCTTCCAGCAAGCCCGGCAGGTTGGGCTGGCCGGCACCTTCCGTGCCTTCCTGTCTTCACGCCTGCAGGATCTCTACAGCATTGTGCGCCGGGCCGACCGTGCCACTGTCCCCATCGTCAATCTCAGGGTATGCATGTCTCCATCCCCTTCTCCATACTCTCTGAGCTCTGATGGACCACAGAATAGGATCACAGAGTCATTTGGGTTGGAAAGATCTCTTTTAGATCCTCAAGTCCAACTATTAACCCAGCACCACCAAGGTCTGGAATGCAGAGCACAGCAAAGCCCCCATCCATCATGAAGCATCCCCTTCCCAGAGGCTGCTGAGGCTTGGAGCTTCTGGGATGCCCTTGGGGTGCTGCAGGCAGGGCTAAACCCCCTCCTCCTCCATTTTCCCACCCTTCCCACCAGGATGAAGTGCTCTTCAGTAACTGGGAAGCCCTTTTCACGGGTAGTGGGGCCCCACTGAGAACTGGTGCCCGCATCCTCTCCTTTGACAGCCGGGATGTCCTACGGGATGCAGGATGGTGAGTGCAGGATTGAGCGATGAGGAAATGGGGTTTGGAGCATGGCAGGGCAGCAGCAGCCCCCCACCTTTCACCTTTCCAGGCCGCAGAAGAGTGTCTGGCATGGCTCGGATGCCAAGGGTCGGCGCCTGCCTGACAGCTACTGCGAGACATGGCGGACAGAGGAGCGCGCAGCAGTGGGCCAGGCTTCCTCTTTGGCCTCTGGAAAACTGCTGGAGCAGGTGGCCAGCAGCTGTCAGCACACCTTCATTGTCCTCTGCATTGAGAACAGCTTCATGACTGCTACCAAAAAGTGATACCTGCCCTGGCACCCCTGAGTACCCCCATGTCCCTGAGGAGGGTTGGGCAAGCCTGCACCCCAGCACCCCCAGGCCCCTCAGCCCCTTCCACGCGCCCACTCTCGCCCCACAGGGTTTCCTTCTCCTGCAGACCTGAAGCCAGAGTATTGCCGTGGCCCCTGCCCTGGGTTGGCAGGGGCTCAGGTCCCACCCGGGGCAGGGCAGCCATGGGCTGGTGGCCTTCCTCCTACTCTTCTAACTCCTAATATTTAACCACTTCAGCTTGTTCCCCTCCCTCCTCAGATGCTCTTTTTGGGATGGCTGGGTGGGAGGATGCTCGGCAGGGAGATTTCAGTGCTGCCATGTGGACTGTTGCCTGCAAAAGCCTGTGGGGCCCCTCTCACCAGCCCCCTGGCCCTGCACTGTCCTTACCAGGATCTTGGGGTTGGACCCAAATCCTTGCTGCTGAGGCCACAGGGTCTTCTCCAGCCAAGACACCAGCATCCCACCCAAGGGACTGTCCTGTGGTGATGCTGGGGCTCTCCCAGATGGTCTCCATCCTCCCCAGGTAAGGACCATCCCATCATCATTCTCACCTCCACCTCCCAGCCAGCAGAGCTCTGATGGGGGTGTGGTCTCCTCCATCCCATCCATGCACCCTGGGGACCCCCATCTGTGCCCCCACAGCACAGGTACAGCCACAGCCAGCCCAGCACAGGTACTGGGGTGACAGGGTGGCTCCAAGGTGTGGTCAGCTGTGCCCCTGGCACATGTTTCTCTCTGTGTGTGTGTGTTGAGCATGTGTGGTACCAAGGGCAGGCACTGCCATCCCCCCCTCCACATGCCACCTTGCTGGGCTCGAATGGTGAAGGCACAGCAAAGCTGGTTGGAATTGGTGGGGACAAATCCAAGGTGCTAAAAAAATTAAAAAAAAAAAAAGAAAAGAAAAATGATAAATTTGTAACTAGCTTTTTTTGTTATTGTATGGAAATTATTACCATAAAAGCTGTGCAAGTCACATGGTCTCTATTTCTTACAGTCTACTGTATTTTGTGTAATTAATTGAATTTAAAGTGTGTAGATCTTTATATTATTTTTTGGTCATCAGTTTTGTCCTATAAACCATTTTCTAAAGGCACTGAATAAAGAAACATTCTCTTGTAGCCTGGCTCTGTGCCATGATGTGGTGCAGCGGGATGGGGGTCCTCATCCATACCCCTCTGTGACACATGGTGGCGGCACCATGGGAATCCTGCTCCCACTCTGTGTGGGGACAGGGAAGGGGCACATCCCTGTCTTCACAGAGAAGAAAACATGTCCCAACTGTTACATCCTCGACAAAACAGCACCCAGGACCAGCAGTGGGACAGGACACCAAGCACACGGTGGTGATGACAATGCACACTTCAGGAGCCAAGAGCTGGCCACAATGTCGCGGTGCCAGTGCTCAGGCTCGCACAGTGCCCACCTCCTCTGGGCTTTTCTCCTGTGCTGGAATTTCCACTGGGAGCTGGCACGGCTCCTTGTCCAAGGCCAGCTCCACTGGCTGCCTGCGGTGGCTGTGCTGGACACCCACTCTGATGGCCGCCAGCAGGTAGACCACAGCCAGCAGGGTGAAGTAGCCAAAATATACATAAAACTGCAAAAGAGGAGAGAGGAGAGAACAGCACTTGGAGCCCTTCCTTCATCCCACACCATTCAGGAATCACCTCCACCCTAGGTGCGACCCCATCCCTACCTGGGGATGCACGGATAAACCCAAGCCCCTCTTGTCAGCCACAATGATGGTGATGATGGTCTTCAGCACAGTAGCAAAGAAGGTGTTGACCCCGAAGACCAGAGCACAGAGTTCTTTGGAGAGGGAGGTAGCAATCTGGAAACTGGGAAAAATGGGAGCACTGGTGAACCCCTGGCATCAACCCAGCTGCCGGGGTGGGAGTGGGTCCCCAGAAGCACCACGCACATGGCAATGGGCACCAGGAACTGGTGGGAGCCACGGAAGAGGATATAGGCAGCATAGCACAGCCAGATGTTGGTGGTGGAATTCATGAGCAGAAGCAATGCCGCCTGGAATGCCGTAACCACTCCAATCACGAACTCTGACCACAGCATCCAGCGGATCTTCACGTAGCCAGCAGCGATGGAGGAGACAGCTCCTGGGGAGGGATGAAGGATGCTGTGAGTACCTCAAGGATCCCCTGCCCTAACTTGGCTGGGATCCACCTCAGTGACCATCATGTCATCCCCAATGCCAAACCACCAAAAATCCCATAAGGACCACCATTCCCAAGGGGTGTAGCTGGACAGCAGTGACCCCCCTGCCTCTCAGGTGTACCCAGCCATTCCCACAGGAGGCAGCAGAACGTGAGTGTCCCCACACACCCCCCATGTCCCCATCCCAGGCAAGTTACCCAGCAGAGTGGAGGCAGCATCCGTGCCTCCATTGTACACGTGGCGGTTGTCCGTGGTGTGAGAGATCTCATTCCAGAGGATGTGAGCATAGTACAGCATCAGGTAGTACCCAGCTGAGTTAAAGACCCACCACAGGGACCAGAGGCGGAGCTGGGGCTGCCTGGCCAGCGCTCCCAGCTCCTGCAGCATACGGCACAGCACCATGTCCCGCCAGCCCCGTGTCCCCCCGCCGCTGTGCCCCCCGGCCATCCTGTCCAGCTCAGTGGGCACAGCGGCGTCACTGGCCTTCCCGGGCCGGTTGAAGAAGAGGCTGCGCCGGGGCCGCTCGAGGAAGAGGGTGAGGATGAGGCTGAAGCTGACAAAGCCCAAGGAGATGTAGTTGAGGGTGAGGAAGGAGACACCACCTGAGGTGACACAGAGCTGGCCCAACACGGAGCTGATGAAAACCCCCAGGAGAACAGCAGAGCGTGAATAACTGGCCATCCGCTGGTAGCGAGACGGTGTGACCAGAGAGAAGATGTAGGAGGAGTAGGCGATGCGGGCAGCCATGGTGATGCCGTAGAAGAACTCCATCAGCTGCATGGCCAAGACAGAAGTGCCCAGCACCAGTAGCAGCCAGATGGAGATGTGGCTCAGGTTCTGCAGCACTAGCACGGGCTTGTAGCGCAGGTAGTCTGTCAGCAGGAAGATGGGCACCAGCACAGCCATGTAGGAGTAGGACAGCACTGGCGTGATCACATTGGTCACCTGCCATGAGGGCAAGGAGAGGCTGAGCTCTGGGCACATCCTTGGGGCCGCCCCCCAAACTGCAGATGGTGTGGGCACTGGCTGCTGACCCCCATGGCAGTACCTCCCTGGGGAGGAATGTGACCAGCAGCATGTTCGGCTGGGGGTCTGGCTGAGCCTTGGCCCCTTCCTATGCCTGGAATGCAGCATTCCCACAGCCGCAGCAGCTGGCTGGGATCGAGGCCAGCATCCCTTGGTTGGGAGATGATGACGTTGTGGTCCCTCCTTGTCTAACCCCATCGTTGCCAGTGGCCTGGCAGTGCACTGTGCCATCATGGAAAAGTCTCCCCAGTGGGATGGGGCATGACTTCTCCCAGCCCAGCGCCTTCCCGCAGGCTGCTAAGGTGGGCAGGGGTCACATACTGCCCCCAAAATCAGTTGCCAGCCTGGGCACGAGGTTTTATGCCAGGGCCAGTTGAACCTGGGACTCATAGGACAGGGTGACCTCACAGCCAAGTCAGACAAGACTCCACAACACACCACCTCCACTCCGCAGAAAGCACCACCATGAGTCACCACACGCTGCCATGCCCAGGACATGACACCCCTGTGCACCCTAGAAGCACTGGGGGTGCTCTGGACAGCCCCAGGATAGTGACCATGGCCATAAAGGGGGACACCAGGGTGGGGGACCCGATGCCCACAGCTCACCTCTGCCTTTGTGAAGTTCTTGTT
Source organism: Chloebia gouldiae (assembly GCA_003676055.1). Lineage (NCBI taxonomy): Eukaryota > Metazoa > Chordata > Aves > Passeriformes > Passeridae > Chloebia > Chloebia gouldiae. Next base: position 215,737 of record QUSF01000098.1, on the reverse strand, counting down.
GGCCCCCAGCAGATAGGGGGTGATGAAGCTCTCCCCGGGCCGGATCTGTGTCATGAAGCCATAGAAACAGAGGTAGAAGACTTGTAGCTTCCAGCGCTGGTCCGGCACCATCTCCGATGCCGGTTTTTTGGTACCGTCATTCTTGGGCATGGCTCTGCAGCAGGACAGTGGCATTATCCTGGGAGCCATTAGCTACACAGGCTCTGCTGGACCACGCAGCCCCTCTTTGTCTGCAGGCACTCTCAGACACATGGAAAACCAGGACGCTGCAGTTTCTGTGGAAAAAGCAGCATTTGGCACAGGCTCAAAATTCCAGAATCACAAGGCAAATAAATACCACTACCTTCTCCCCAGGAGATGTTCTGGGAAGAAGAAAAGCAGCCATGCATCTCACTGTGCAGGAGCAGTGGAGGTCATTTCAGGCGGCATTCATACATCACGTGCATCTGGAGCCTGGATGCATGGAGCATTGGGATCCACAGTGAGGCATCCTCAGCTTCCATTACCTCCTTTTCCTCCCCTTTAAGACTCAGTGGGGTTTTGCTGCTTCCGGGAGCAACACTTCCCTCTGAGCTGCAGAGGCAGAGGGATCTAGATGCCCTGCACCAGGGATGCTCCAGAGGGGATGGCACAGGAATGTGCTGGCTGTGGAAATGAGTTAATGTGCACACCAGGCATGGGGCCACCCGTGTTACTCAGTAGCTGGGTGGCTGGCAGGACTTCAGCTGAGCCGCAGGCACGCAGCTGCCCCTTGGCTCTTCCCAGTGGGACACAATGCGCAGCCTGGGGGGAATGCAAAATGCCATAAGATTCATGGTCCAGAGGAAGATTAAAAGATCAAATCCTGAGGTTTGGCTGTGGGAAAGCTGGCGGTGCCAGGAGACCAAATTAGCAGTCATGGGATGAGGGCAGGAACAGGAGAAGACTGGCGTCTTCCCAGCACTCCCCACTCCCACAAGCAGTCACCAAGGTGACTTTTCATGCCATATGATTCCTCGTATGCCAATACACGCCATGGGAGCAAGGTTTAGAAACCTGCTTATCCTGATAACCACAGAACAACTAATCACAGTCATTAAAAAGTAAGTTTATGGTCCCAGTCTGTGTCCCACTGGATCTTGCATGGTGAAATTAGGGGACAATCCCCTCCCTGCTGCCAGATAACACAGGATAAACAGGGACATGAGCCAGCACCGGTGGTGACAGAGGAAAGCTGGTGATAACCTAAACCTACACGAAGCCAAGTGTTCATTTGCCCCAGTGAGGACCCACCACTCCAGCAGAATTCCCGTGGGATTTCAGCACTGGTGCCTGAGTGTCACCAAAACACTCGTGTGCCGGAGCTCACAGCTGGGCAAACAGCCCAGAGGATCTAAACAGATCCCTGAGGATGAAAGCAGGCACTCGCTCACTCGTCGCCCAGCAAGCCTGTCTGGCCTCCAGCAGTGGCTGGAGCACTGGGCCCTGCTGTGGCAGGAAGGTTAAGGGGCAAAGAACAAGGGGTAACCCCCTCCAAACACCCATCCCAGCACTGTGCCGAGGCCACTGCCAGCTGTTATTGCCTGGACTCTGCTCCATTGCTTTCTTGTCCCCAGGCTGGGCTGCAGATGTCACCTGCAGCAGCTGCTTGCCTCCACGTGCACCACAACCCCTATGGGATGTTTGCTACCCTCTGCTCCCCATTCCTGCCCTGTTCATGCAGGAGGGATACACACATGCATCCCTGGCTCACAGAAAGCCATCCACATGAAATCCAGGATGCAGCTCCACGAAGCTGCTCCATTCCCAGGAGCACTGGCTCCTAACTCCCACCATGTGTGTCCCCACACACTAAGGGACTCCAGACCAGAACCCATCTGGCTGCACCCAATCCCCTTTCTCCAGAACATCCATGGAGCTACTCTGCTGAGGTGAGTGGGCACGAGTCCCAGGGAATGCTCCATCCTCCGTCCCGTCCCTGGTGCAAGCCAGGGAGTGGAGGGAAGAGGAAGAAGGAGAAGAGAGAGGGAGGGAGAGGGAGCATAGCAGGTCCGTTATCACCGTGCGAACCTGTTTATCACCGAGCTATCTGGGTGTGACCTTGACATGGATCACTGTGACGCCACACACCGCTGTCAGCCCGGAGTCACAGGTGACACGGGCAGCTGAGCTCAGGCTCAGCTACCCGCAGAGCCACGGCCACCGTGGTCCAGAGGGGACAGCCCTGAGGGTCGGCGTGATGCCCTCCCCCAGCTGCGTGCTGGTGACATACAAGTGATATTGCCAAGGCACCACGTGTTTTGTGCGGAGCCGCCACGCCGAATGGGGCGCGCGAATCCCCGGGGTGCCTTCCCTAAGACAAGGGCTGGGAAGCTCCTGAAAATGCACCCTCCCCCATCGTACGGGCACCTCTCTGCCTCCCACCGACCAGCACCAAGGGATGGGCACTGCGGGGCGGTGTGGGGGGCACTTGGCAGAGGGCGTTGGGGGTACGCGGCACCTGTTCACCCTGAATCAGAGGCGGGGGAAACAACACAGCACCCGGCACACATCCCCAGCACCCGGCGGGAACAACACTGCCGGCATCCCAGGGACGCCACTGGGCACATCACTACCCCGGCGACAACCGCACCCCGCACTCTGTACCTGGTGGGCGGCGGGCACGGGCACTGCGGGCCGGGGCAAGGCGGGCATTCGGGGCTCCCAGCTGCCACCGGAGCCGACCGGCGGCGAGCCCGCGACAGCGACAGCAGGAGCAGGAGGAGGAGGGTGCGGGGGGTACCTCGGGAAATGTAGTCGCGCTCCACGTGTGGGGCGGCACGGAGACTACAAACCCCAGAGTGCAGCGAGAGAGAGGAAGTGGAGGAAGAGGAGGAGCAGGAAGAGCCCCGCCACGCCAGGACAGAGCTGCGCCGGCACCTGTGTCCCGTATAGGGACAAATCTCACTCCGAAAGCATCGGCAGGGGTGAAGGACCCCCTTTTCCACTGCCTTCAGCCGGGGTCAGCTCCTTGCCCGTCTGCCGTGGCCTCTGGGCTGCGGGCCCTGGGGGACCTTGGTTCTCTCCTCTGATTTATGATACCTCTGCTTGGATTTATTTCTGCACCCCGTTTTTTCCTGGGGGTGGATTTGTTCCAGTCTGCTCTGTGCCGTATCCCAGAGGGTCCTGAACAGTTCCCCGCTGTGCTCCAAGCAGAGCTCCCGAAACTTCTCATCCCCTCGCCCATACTGGAAGCAACCCCCGAGAGTTGCTTATGGGGTGAGTCCGGCCATCACGACCTGGAGGGGCTGAATCACGGCCGTGCACTTCTCCCAGAGGGAAGAGCATCCCTAGAGGAGCTGGAGCCCCCCGAGAATCGGGTCTCGGAGCTGGTGCCCAATCTCCCGGGAGATGACGCATCTTTCGAGTGCATCTTCTCTCCCCGCCTTTCCTTCCCCTTTCCCAGCGCTCACTCTGCCAGAAGCAAATGCAAGGTGACAGGGCTTGGCTATTCCACTGAAATATTTATATCTTCCCGCCTGGAAGTGCGGCAAGAGGATCCCAGACGTCCAGGGACTGTCACACATGCACACACACCCGTCCCACCCAAGCAGGGCCGGGCAGCCCTGGATATTCCAACCGAGACGCTTCCAGCCCTACTGAGCCCTACTGGTCCTGGGAAGTGTGGCCAGACCACAGCAGACGTGTCCGCCAGCTCCCTGTCTCCACCCTGTCCCTCCCGCGGGCAGGTGGGACGTGTCTGTCCATACCTGATGGCCAGGATGGCGGCAGGGTTAGGTCCCTCCCTTACACGCAGGCGGGTCCGGCTGCAGGAGCTCCGCAGGGTGTGGTCCGGGGCGATGTTGGGCACCCGGGCAATGCCAGCATCCTGGGGCAGAGTCACCCTGGGGCAGACTCACCGTGGACGGTGTCGCCTGGGACTGCCCCCAGCCACCGCAGGGCAGGGGCAGGGATTGGGTAGGGGCAGAGCTGCATTAAGGGCAGGAGCAGGGGCTGTAGTAGGGCGAGGGCAGTGAAGGTTCGGGGGCAGGAGTAGGGACTGAGTAGGGGGAAAGGCAGGAGCTGGGACGGGAGGACCCGGTTTAGGGGCAGGAACAGGGGCAGCATTAGGGAGAGGGCAATGACAGGGCGGAGGCCGGAGTAGAGACTGAGTAGGCGGAAGAGCAGGTACAGGGGCTGCGGCGGGGGCCGAATTAGGGAGAGGGCAGTGGAGGGGCTGAGGAAGGAGCAGGGGCTAGAGGAGGAGTCGAGGCAGGGGAGGAGCAGGTTTAGAGACAGAAACAGGCGCAGGGACTGGGTCTGGGACGGGAAGGGACGGGACAGGGGCAGGAAGTCGGGGGGCCGGGCAGAGCCGGGCGGGTAGCGGGCAGGGCTGAGGGCTCCCGCTCGGCTCCGGCTGCCACCGCCCCTGAGTCAGCCCTGCCGCTCCCCCACCCAGCCCCAGCCGTCCCTCGGATGCAGGTAGGACTTTGTCTTCTCCGAGGGGGTGTTCTGGCGTGGGGGGCCCGCGACCTGGCGCGGGGAAGGAGGGTCCCCGTGCGGTAGGCGGATGGGTGTGGTGGCGGCGACACCGGGGCTAGGCGGCTCCCTGTGCGCCATCACTCCGGGGAGCGCAGGGCGTGCGCCCACCGACCTTGTCCCCGTGTCCCCACCGTCCCCAGCAGGTGCCCCCGTGTGCTGCCACCTTCCCGACTGGGAGTTTTCGGTCCCTGGCTCCCAGCCTTGGGAGGCTCCAGGATTCTGCTGGAACAATCCCAATGTGCTGTCCCCGCCTGGGGATAAGTGGGGGTCCCCAAAGGGAACGGCTTTCCGACCCTGCCCCCACTCGTTACTGCAGGGAGAAATGTGCATAGGGATGGGTGACGGCGGGCATGCAGCGTGACTTTGGGTGGGAGTATCCCGAGGGGTCCCACGGTATGTTTTTGAGCCCTGGCTGCTGGTTTTTGGATGTCAGCACCCGTGGTATCTCACGAGTGTTGGGTTGGTGGTCACTTATGAGCCCATGCTCCAGGTGGGGTGATCACCAAGTGGTGCAAATGCAGCCTCAGCGTCAGTCAGTACTGGGGGTGAGAAAAGGAGTCCCTTGCCTCAAAACTTCCCCTGTAGTTGGGTAGGTATCTCCTGGGAACCCATTTCCCCAGGCAGGACTTTTCTGTCCTTCCTCCCAAGTCAGGATCATCATAGAATCACAGAATGATTTGGGTTGGAAGGGACCTTAGAGACCATCTAATTCTAACCCCCTGCCACAGGCAGGGCTGTCACCCACTCAGTCACTGAGCTGGTTCTTCAGCATGTGCCTCGAGGGAGCAGTGGGTGTCCTGTGCTGGGGTTGCTCCCCGCTGGAGCAACCACCTCTCATCACATGGAGCGGGCTCAGGAGGGGTCAGTTTATTCAGCTCTGGTTCCTGGGGCAGTGTTTATTGCCCACCTCCTTTCAGCAGGTCCTCCCGGGATCTGGGTGAGACCCATTCTGGGGAGGGGTCCGTGCAGCAGCCTGGCCAATGCAGCATCCTCCGGGCACGCGCTGCACTGCAGGGATCCCTACCCCATGTGTGTACTGCGTGGCTTCTCAGGAATCACTGCAGGGATTCCCCCCAGTCCTGCAGGCAGGGCAGATGAAGCAGCTCAGGGCCGTGGTGCCCCTGGTGCTGGGGATGTGGGGGAATGCCTGCTGCTGTGGCACAGGTTGGGTGTTCCAGGCTTTCCAGGCCTGGGCAGTTCATGCTGCCCGTCCTTGGGAGAGCCGAGAGCTTCGGTGCATCCTGAGGAATGCAGTACAAGGGAGTGGGTGGTCCCGGTGGGAGACACAGGACACTGCACCGGGGGCCTGGGGTGGGCTGGCAGGGGCACAGGGATCCCCCAGGACAGAGGAGATGCTCAGCAGTCCCTGCTGCAGACTGTAAGGAAGCAAACTGGGAATGGAGAACCCTGGGGAAGGTAAAAAAGCCACTCAAAATCTCCATGACCTAATCCATACTTTCAAGGAGTATTTGCATAGTGGCCTGTGGGGAATGAGAGAGGGAAGTTCCTGTCTGAGCTCGATTTAAATGCCCTGGGCAGGTCCATGCAGATACCAAAACATTGCCAGATTGCTGGGGTGATTGCAGTGATGCTTGGGTCCGTGGGGGCTTGGCAGGAGGCTCCAGCCCAGGTTAGTGGGTAGCAATGTAACCCCCAGCACCTTTCACTTCTCCTTTTGATGGCCCCAGGAGAGGCTGGGCTTGTTCTGGGGCCCTGTACAGCAAGGCTGCAGTGCAGCAGTCACTCCAGGATGGACCCTTCTCTCCCAGCCCTGGACAAGGAGCATCATCCTCCATCTTCTTGCCCTGTCCCAGATCAGTGATGTCCGTGCCCATTGCCCGGGCCATGGTTTGAAGCTAGTTCCCAGCAGGCTAGTTCCCCCTATTTTGGGGAAAGCTCATCAAGTCTTGTCACACCAAACAATGAGAATCCCATCAAAAGCTACAGATGGTTGTCGGGTTCCTAAGTGAAACAAGGACTCAGGAGTGCAAGAATCAAGAGCCTTCCCCCCAAAGCAATGCAAATAAAGAGCTTTATATTTTCCACCAGATTTTTTTTGAGTTGTGTTTTTGCTTTGGTGGACCCCAAACATTGTCCTGTTTGCTGGGCAGGCTTTGTGGTCGGACATGTGGAAGAGAAATTATGTTCCCCATTTGGGGGGCCTGCGTTTCCAACCCCATTTTGTCTGGCAGCAGCCCATCACTGGGGTCTCATGGCATGTCCCCCTCCCTGCCCTTGCCAGGGCAGTGTTGGCACCTGCTGGGTGCACACAGTGGGCAAATCCAGCACTGAGCAGAAGAGGAGAAAGGATCTGCATGGCAGGACAGCCAGCCAGTTTCTGCCAGGAAAGGGTTAATCCTGGAGCTCCAGCTCTACCAGCTCTCCTGTGGCTGGTTACTTTGAGTAAAAGCTTTTTTGGCTCTATTTCAAGGGCATCAGGCTGGAGAATGACTCATGCATCCCTGCCACCAAGGAGCAAACCCTCTTGTCCCTACTTTCCCAGCACAAGGTGATGAATTCCTGAAAATCCAAATGCTCCAGAGGCCTCTGATCATGCCTTATAGGACTCTGGTCAGCTGGGCTGTGAAAAGCTGCATCTAGGACTTGCTTGTCCTGAGAGAATTATGGTGGTGACATCTCTGGCATGGGCTCAAATGCTTGCGTGGGTGTCCCTAGGATGGGGAGCTGCTGTGGGGGGCACATTATTTGGATGATGCTTTTGCTCCATAACTGACTCTCATCCCTTTACTCTGCAGGGAAGGAACCACCCATCCAGCTGCAGCACCACCCTTCCAACACTGACAGCTGTGCCTTCAGGTTGTGCTGTGCCTGCAACCCACACCGGAGGTGAGGAGGCAGGAACAGCCCCACCCCAGGCCTTGTGTTGTCCAGGGGACCCTTGGGGTGAAGGTGGCATGTTCACCCTGGCACAGGTCATGCAGGCTGGTGACCATTCCAGGCTGGACACTGCTATGGGCGTGGGGTCACAACCATGGGTATGGGGACATCACCAGTGTGGGCACCACCATGGACTGGTCCCCTTTTATCCAGGTGATGATCTGTGATTAAGTCCCTGCTGCCCAGTGTGCTCTGAAAAGGATAAAAATGAGGCCTTTTGGTGATGGCAGTGGCTGAGGGCATCCAGGGAAAATTTCCTTGTGTGCAGGTAGAAAATGGAGAGCTTGGGAAAAGTTTTGAGGTTTCAGCGTGAAATCATTTCATACCAGGAAGCCTAATCCATCTTTGGAGTGACCCTGCTTGGGGTGGGAGCTGGGCCAGAGATATCCAGAGATGCTCATTCACTCTGTGCCTTTAAACTTTCCGTAAAACATAGAAACAATTCCCTATTTAAAGGCTTTTATTGGACTGATAACATGAAGGCAGGGCATGACAACATGAGTCCAAGGTATCTGGGAAATGAAGCCCTTCCCTGGGACAGTGTGGGTCCATGGGACAGGCAAGCCTGTCTGTGGTGGTTTCGTCTGTGACTCAGTTTCCCCACCTGGAAAACAGGTTTTTCTGGGGTTCCGTCAGGGCAATTTTGGGATTTTCCCCAAATCTCCCCTCCAAGGTATGGGGATGTGTGGCATGCACATTTCTCTCACTCTCAGAATTTTTCCTAGAGGTGCACAGAGAGAAATGGAAGAGAAAACAATTTCTATTTCTGCTCCTTGTTTTTCCTATGTGGAATGTGTTTGGAGAATTGTTTACCTGGAGTGAGTGCTTGGTTGGATTCTGGTGAGGATTGTTTGAGCCTGATGGCCAATCCAATCCACCTGTGTCTGGACTCTCAGAGAGGGTCATGAGTTGGTGAGTTTAGAGATAGAGTAGGAGAAAGTAGCATGTAGTTTTTAGTATCCTCCTTTTATATAGTATATTAATGTATTTTAGCATAATTATAATAAAGAAATAATTCAGCCTTCTGAATTGAGTCAGACATCGTCATTTCTTCCCACTGGGTTTGCCTGCATCTACAATAGGGATGGATTAGTGGGGGACTTGAAATTGACTGTTTTGACTGCATAGCTTGAGTGGCCATGATTCCCAGGGACACACCAATGGCTCACCCTCTGTCCCAGGCCATTCCTTTGGATGTGCAGTGGCACCCAGAGAGGTGGCACTGATGCTGTGCCACACTCGTGGGTTTCACACCTCATCAGGGCTTCCCCAGGCTCTGCTGGCCATTTTTGATCCTCCAGCCGAGGTGCACGGTGCAATCCAAACCCAGAGGCTGCACATCCCAGCCTGTACCTTTTCCATCCTCTCCCTGGGCTGCAGCCTCCTCCTTCCAAGCGTTTCTGAGAGCTCTTCTGCCTATCCTCATCAGCTCTCCCTCCTTGGAGTTTCCTGAGTAGGGCTGACAATATCTGGCAAGACATTTGTCCCTTGTGAGCACACAGGAGAAGTTTTCCAGCCCTTTGGCAAGGGAAGAGGGGGAACTAGAAGAAAAGAGAAAGGGATAAAAAAGCACAACCCAGAAGAATGAAGAGTGGCACGAAATTTGATAACCTTCTCACTTTCCGTGGTCTCTGGAGCAGGAGGAAAATGAATTGGAGAGGGCTGACACTTGTGGATGGCCCTGGTAGCAGGACCATGCTGTGTGTCCTTGGGCTGATCTATGGTTTGGGGTCTTTGGTCTAGAGTCTTTCTGAAGGACATGAGTTGAGTGTGGCTGGGGATGATGTCCATGGTGGGATCTGCTGTGAGGCTTCGACATCAGCATGTTGTCATTCCCAATCCTTCTGAGGATATCTGTGTTTTGGAGAGAGCATGTGTGGCTGTCTAGATCCCATCCTGTGAATCTGGACTAACTCTTTCCAGTGGATTTAATCCTTCTCCAGCAGTGAGGAAGGACCAGGGAATCCACTGTGGATGACCCACCTCATCCCAGTGGCTGCTCCTCCGGCTTCCCACACCCACCAAGGACCTCTCAGTCTTGAAGAAGCCTCAGTCATGGCTGGAGAGCATTTTGGAAGTTTTAAGAGCTCAGCAGATGTGGTTTTCCACACAGAGACACCAGCTGCTGTGCCTCTCTGCACCAGGCATGTGAGGCTTAGCTCGCTGTGACCTGAATGTCCTCTTGTCCCCAGAATGGGTCTCCACCAGGTACCCAAACTCCTGGTGCCTGCTCTGCCCTCGGGAGTGCTGTAATCCCTCTGGTTATGCTGGGTGCTGCTGGGTTTGCTAGAGGAAGGAGGAAAAGGTGGAATGTTGAGCTTCCCCACCTTGCCAACTGATTTGTCCTCTAGGAGATTAGTCCCTTCCTTGGCTTACGAGGGTATTTGTGGCTGCTCCATCTGCTTGAGCCCAGCGGATCAGCAGGTGCCAGGGAGGAGCAGCCTGAACCCAGCTGCTGTTTGCACTCCCAGGCATCCCAGGGAAAGGGTTGCACCCTTCTTTTGTGCGTTTCTGGCTATATTTGTTAGAAAGGAGCAAAAATCCCTGGAGCCGGGCAGATGATGGAGTTTAGACCTGAGGCTGTTTGCTGGTTGAGGTGGTGAAAACCATGTGAAGTAATGTCAGTGTTTTTAAGCTGCTTTTTAGACTGGTGAAAAGCCTTGAGGATGCTCCAGGATCTCCCCTTTCAGCCAGGATACTTGCAGGGAAGTGTTTTCTCTGTAAATCCACTTGGCCTTTAGGAAAGCAGGCAGGCATGTGGGGAGAAGAGCATTTCACTGTGGGATTTTGTGGGGGAATCAGGCTGTTTGATGGCTCACAAGTACTTTTAGACCCAGGTTTTCCTGAGGGGAAAGCTGGGAGTGATATAGGACTCTCCATTCTCCTGCTTCATCACTCCTGTCTTGTTACCAGTGGAAGGTGGTGGGTAGGGAAGAGTCTGGAGGTGAGTTAGGGAAGAGCTTGTGACAAATGGGCTTAGGGAGGCTGGATTTATAGAGACTGACAGAACTAGGTTTGTGGAAGCATGGGGGGGTTTGCTGGGTGACACGGGGGGCCTGAGGCATTGCTGAGTGCCATCCCACTCCCTGGGATGTGGAGACCACAGGACACAAGGAGCCTTTGCCTGTGCTCAGATCCCAGCCTAGAGCAGGTCTGGTGTGCTGCTGGACCCAGGAATGTGCTCCCTGCCATGCTACTGCATTTTCCTGGGAAGTGGGGCCACGTGGGACCCTTCTAGACTGTGCGCCCCCCCCCCCCCGAGCTCTCAGAAAGCACCAGTTTCTCTTATAAGGTGGCAGAAAAACACAGGCAGGGGAGCTTTGGGCAGCATGGATGAGCTTCTGGGATGTCAACCCCGTGGCCATCCAGCTCACCTACCCCTACAGAGCCTGAGGGTGACTGCTGTTCTCCTTCCCCTGCTGTGTGGTTAGGAACACCGATGGAGGCTGCCAGGTGTCAGCTCGGAAGTCTTTTAACTTTTCCTCATCTCCACAAATGGACAGTGTCTCTGCTCATTAGGTACCCACCCAGGGGGCAGATGCCAGCTCTGCTTATGGCATCTCTTAGCTCATCTCTGCCCAGGTTCCTGACGGCTCCGCAGTGCTCAGGTTCCATCATGTCACCGGGCTCTGCCCATGGGGCTGCCCCTCTGCCAGCTGAGCAGCACCTCCCCTCTGACCCCTGCCCTAGGCTTGCTGCCTCCCCCTCCTCATGGGTAGTGTTTGCAAGGATTTTTAGTTAAAAGGCTGGAAAATCTCAGGCACCAGTGACGCAGTGTCTGTGTGTGTGTGTGTGTGTGTGTGTGTGTGTGTATGTGCACAAAGCTGGAATTGGTTTTCCTCACCCGGGCTCCTCCATGGGAGGAGAAAGCAGCTCTGAAGGCTGCCCTTTGAGGCTGATGCATCCCGACAGCTTATTCACTGGAACATCAAAATCATTGCCTCTGTCTGCATGGAACACCCGGGGAGGCGGATGATGGGAACATGGGTCAGGGGAGGATCCCTCTCTCCCTGCACAGGGAGCGGTGGCGTCCAGAACCCCAGAACAAAGCAGATCCAGGTGATGTGGGGGCTGCTGCATCCCCAGTGGAGGGAAGGGGAGGTCCCTTCTGCACAAAGGGGGCTGGCAGCCTGGGGGATCAATGCAGGTGGAGCCATCTCACTTGGTATTCCTGTCTTTGGGTGTACAAGGTTTGGTGATATGGTGGGAGAACATCCCCATCCCCATCCCCATCCCCATCCCCATCCCCATCCCATCCCATCCCATCCCATCCCATCCATCCCATCACAGCTATTCCCATCCTCATCCCATTCCTCTCTCACCACTGCACAGCACGTCTTCCAAAAGACCTTGAATTTTCCCTGGAAGGTCACAGCAAAGCTATAGAACCTCTCCAAGCTCTCCATGCTCTCTGCAGAGCTTGGGCCTCACACATGTGCCCCATGGTCCAAAACATCCCAAGGAAGGTTCCTGATGGTCACAAAAAGCCAGGGACTCACCAGTGAGGGGAATCTGAAGTCCTGAGTTTGCGGGAGAGGCAGGATGGGTGTTGCAGCCGGCTTTGGTATTTTTGGGAAAGGGGAGTGGTATGGAGTAGGGGATGTGGTATTAGGGATGGTAGGATAGGGCCTGCCTGGGCAAAAGCAGGGAGTTTTCACAGCCCTGTGGGACCAGGCATGGGAACTACCCCCACACAGAAGTACCACCAGCTCACCTTGGAATCTGGGTATGAGCAGGGAGCCACCCTCAGCTCCTTCCCCTTGGCATTCTGCTGATGGCCCCAGATTTGTCCATGCGTTTGCATTTCCTCCATTCCCATCCAAGACTAAATTTCGAGCCCCCTGGAATGAGGTGGGTGAGGGCTCCAGAACAGTTGGGGCTATCAAGCTGCAGTTCTGCCCAGCCCCTGCGTCCGTGTGGCCTCACTGGAATGAGTTAAGGGCAGTGAAATGCTGTAGTCTCGAGAGGCTGATTTTTGGGATTGGTCACATCAGTGCATTGGAATTCCTTGCATCCTCAGGTGCTTTTATCTGGGAGCAGTAGGTGGGATTTTGCTGAGATCTGCACACTCTGCTGTTCAGAAAGGACTCCTTCAGCATCCTGAGTGATCCTTTTGAACATTCCTGACCAAATTTCCTGAGGGGATGTAGTCCATGAGAGCTAGCAGGTGAGCTGTCCATGCAGGGATAGAGCTGTGCTCTCTACTGCTATCAATCAGGAGGTGGAAAGCTTTTGGTGGGAGAGGCCTATTGGTGCCTCTCCTGGCAATGCATGCTTCACTGGAGAGAGCATCCAGGAAAAAAAATTCAATGGGCTCCTTTGCTTTTACTGTCAAGGCAGCCACAAGGTGCAGGGCCTTTGGCCATGCTGTAGAGAGGATTTGGGAGGTGATGGCAAGGGTGATAGTCCCACAGCAGCCCAAATGCTGTTTATCCATCTTATGATACCTTTTAAGACAATTTCTGAGTGCTTTGGACTGGTCAGTGATGAGGAAGGAGCCACTGTGGTGTGATGTGGCAGGTGCTGGATGGCTGTGCTCAGAAGAATCTTCTGGAAACAGCCCCACTGGAGCTGTCAGATAGTGCTTAAAGTAGCCAAGATGCCCTTTGCAGTGCTGAGGTTTCTGCTTTTGGGTTGCTTGAGGTTCACTCATACCTGTGCTGGAAGTGAGGTTGTCCCAGCACAGCACCAAACTTCCTGTGTGCCTGGAGGTGATCTGCACCCTGGTGGCAGAGAACACCTGGTGTGCCTGCACTGGAGCACAGGGTCATGGCTGGGATCTCTGCAGCTTGGTGGGTGGAAGGGGTGGCACATAACAAGGAGCAGAGCTGCTGAAACATGGACCCATTTTTGGTTAAGAAAACTGCTAAAAAATTCCTTAATGCTGTGTTTGCTGGATGCTAAGCCTTGCCTTAGGATAAACTCAAACCTAGGACCCAGATGATGAGTGCAAGTCTCTTCCCCCATGAATTTATGGGATGTGGGTTGATGATTTGTGCCCACACTGGCTCTAGGAAGAAGGATTGGGGTTTCCTTGCATCCCCTTGTCCTTCCAGCATCCCTAAATCCTTGCCTGATCTCCCTTTTCTTGGATATGTTGATGAGACTGATGCCGTGATGAGGATTTCCCCTTCTTATTATGAATCCTGGAATCATTGACCAGCAATTGGTACTGATTGGAATAAAACAATTACCAAAGACTCCTCGGATTAGGCCCTGGGCTTCCCTGTTCCCTGTGTTGCCCTCGGCCACAGCAGCAGGGCTGGGAGGATGCTCTGTGGACTCCAGGTGGGGGGCTGCCTGGGCTCCTCAGGGTGCTGAGATGTGCTGTCTTCCAGATCCTCCCCTGCTCCTACACTGCTGACCACCAGCTCCACAGGATCCCTGACCTGGCCCTGTGGGTCTTCCAACGGTGAGTTACAGTTTGAGGTTTCCATCCTTTCTAGGTTTTTAGCTTTGCCCAGAGCCCATGGGACTTGATGTTGTGATTGCAGCAGTTACTGGGATTTAGAATTTATCTGGCTGGTGTAGGCTCAATGGAGAGTGGGGAAGTCCCTCAGAGTCCATCCTGGCACCTGTGCTGCTTGCAGGTGACACCAGCTGGGGATGTAGCCACTGCCTTGGAGGACATGGAGAGAACTTTTCTGAGAGGAAAAAACATAAATTATGAGGACAGCTAGTTGCTGAGAGAAGCTGTGTCTGCTTTGTCCTTGGAGGTTTTCAACCCCAAAGGGATAAAGCCCTGGGCAGCCCACTCTGACCTTAGTGCTGATGCTGCCGTGAGCATCAGCAGGGCTGAAGATTGACCTCAGGAGGTCCCGTGGGCTCTCCTCCCACTGACAGGCTCCTTCCCATGGCAAGAAAGTGCCCAGGTCACTGGGGATCAGCATGGAGGTTGCTGAATCATTGGGAAGAGGAAGGTTTTCCTTATTAACACATAAGGTGCCCCAGCACACTAAGAGCAGCACCAAGTTCAAGCAAGGAGCCTGCAGCTCACCCACCCTGCTGCCCGGGGAGTATTCTGAGCAGTGGAGAGGTTTTCCTGCCCTCTGGCACTTGGTTTATTAGTGGCTGAGGCTGCTCCATTGATTGTATTGACAGGTAGTGCATGCCCCAGTTAACTTATTGAGAGCAGCAGCAAAAATCCAGCTGGCACCTGGAACCCTTGGTGCTGAAACGTGCTGGATCCTTTCCATCACTGCTGGATTTCTGCACAAAGCAGGCTCTTGGCTCCACAGCTGGGCACAGCAACAGGCAGGTGACCACAGAGGAGGACTGCTGGGCTGTGGTTGCTGGGGAGTCTCTCTGGCATTCCAGGGATCTCCTCCTCCACAGGATGATTTCCTGTGATTGGTCGATGCTGAGGATCTGCCCAAACCTGTTTGCAATGCAGAAAAATTCTGCTTGCCTACCCAAGCACAACCTGGAGGTGATGCTCTTGATTATTCTCCCCCGATCCCCAACCCAGTCTGTGTTTTACCTCTCTCTGAAGTTCACATTATGCAGCTTTGGTCTTTCCTCTGCGCCATGCTTTAACTTCTGCCATGTCCTGGTCTGCAGGCTCGTGCCGTGGACTGCTGGGTTCCCCCCCACGCTCAGCATGCCCTTTTCTGGTGCAGCCAGACCTTCCCAGGAACCACTCTGGAGCTCGAGGCCATCCTGTAGGGTAAGGTAAGGTCCTTTTCAAGTCATACAATCACAGTACAGCTCAGACTGAAAGGGGCCTTAAAGCTCATCTTTCCCCATGGTGACACTTTCCACCGGCCCCATCCAGCCTGACCCAGAACACTTCCAGGGATGGGGCAGCAACAGCTTCTCTGGGCAAATCTTAGGAGGAGGGATCTTTGCAGGTCCCTTAGGCTGTAAAACACCTACAGGGAGAGCGCTGAGGCCTCTCTCCTGCATCTGTACAGGTCTCTCAACCCACTGTCTCTGTCCTTGCCACTGCTTATGGGAATCCAGGGCATCCCTCTGCCTGCCCTGGAAGGTCTGGGACCCTGGCAGGGGATCAGGAACCCTCCTGTACAGAGCCCCGAGAGATACTGTCTCTGATCTCTTTCCATGGAAAAGAGTTTCCAGTCTTACAGGATGAATTACAAGTTTTGAGCGTTTGATATAAGTAATAATTAGTGTGGCACAGGTACAAAAATAAAATTTTAGGATTCTAGATAAGGGGTTCAAAGGGGACAAGATGGAGGAAATTGGGTGTGTCATGTCCTTTTTCTTCTTCTTCATGCCCTCCATGTTTCACTGTAGTGTTGGCATTTTTCTACTGGTTTAGGCTGGGGACACACTGTTCAACGTAGGTGATAGATATTGGCACATTATTGTAAATATAGCACACGTAGTTTGTGGTATATAATGTTTGTAACATCCCACTAAGGGGAAGAGCCCCACAGGCTGTTCTGCAGGACAGACCTGCGGCAGGGCAGCGGAACATGTTCTAGATAAGCAAGAATAAACAACCTTGAAAACCAGCACAATCTACAACTTCTTCTTTGGCAGCAGGGCTGAAAGACAGACTTTCTACCATCTTGGGATCATTTAAATATGACAGATTCCGACACCTGCTTTCCGCCACGCTGGCCATTCCATTAAAACCAGCAAAAGAGCTAAGCTGGGAAGTGCAGAGATGGGGTGATTTTCATCAGCCCCTCTGCTTTTGTGACTAAAATAGATCAGGAGTGGCCACAGGCCATCGTGTTGTCCCAGGCATTGACTGGCGCAAATGGATGGCAGTGCAACGTTTCCATTAGTGGGGGGGAGGATGCACATCTCAGAGGGAGAAGACAGCTGCATAAAGTAGAAATGTAGCAACAGACGAACTCATTTCTCTTTTCTCCCATTCCTCTTATGAGCGTCACTTCTCTCTGTTTTCTGCACGGAAAACATTGGGAGAGGCTGGCTAGAGCAAACAGCCTGCACTTGAAACACAAGGGGGTGTTTTGGATAGGAGGATGGAGGTTCCCCAGCAGAGCTGCACGTGACCCAGTAAGGTGCAGCAAGGATAGAACTTCCCAAAAAAAACTTTGAGGAGGTTTATCCATGGTCTCTGGTGGATACTGGTTGTGTCTGGTGTGAGGTTTCCACCATCACCTGTCTAGCAAGTGTGTTTTATTCTCTGGCTTTAGTGAATACACTTTCCTGCAATATAAGGCTAAATTTGGGTGACCATCACAACATCTCATAGCTCCTATCTCCCTCTGGTAAGGTCTCTGACATAATTTTTCTTCCTTCTCATGCTCCCTGTCCAGTATCTCATCCCTTCTCCCAGGTCTGTGTCCCAGCCCTTCTCCCACATCCATAGGAGGGAGAGGAGCCTGGTGCCTGTCTCTCACAAGCCCTCCCCAAGGCTGTGTCTTGGATCTCTTGCTCCATGGGATTCCATTGTCAGAACTCAAGGCTGATACTATGTGTGTGGTGTCATGACATTTTTAGAGCAAAATTACAGCTGGGAGAGACACCTGGAAGAACACAAGGTAGGATTGTGGGCATTGTCCTGTGCAGGGCCAGGAGTTGGACTCGATGATCCAGGTGGATCCCTTCCAGCTCAGAATATTCTGGGACTTCACACTGAAAAAACTGCTGCTCCGTCTCCCATCCAGGTGACAGGATGAGTGGTCACTGCTGATGCTGGAAGATGGAGACGCTATGGGGTTAGCAATGTGCTCAGGTGGGAATGCTGATTCTGGAGATGCTGTGTGGTGGGAATTGCCCATTCCAGCAAGGCAAACAGCTGTGACACAAGGCTGCAGGGTGGTGATGGGGACATGCCTGCCAGTGCCAAACCATTTCCCAGTTCGACCCTTCTGCTCAATCTGAACTTGAAGGTGAATGAGTGGAGCTCACCCATCGATCCAAACTGGGCTAATGAGCACCATGCCCTGCGGAGAGCTCGGCCCCCAGTCCACCTCCCTCTCTCCCCCCTTTTGTTCCTGCCTCCCCTTCACGCCTTTCCAAAGCCATCAGTCAGAGCATAGCACCCTGGGCTGCTGACCTTGCTAGGGGCTAGGGGGACAACATATAGGTTCCCGCAGAGAGCCGTTCCACTGTCTGATGGGCTTCTCCCAGTTGCCACTGCCACCTCTGCAGTGCCGGTAAGCCTGGCATCCACCTGCCATCAGCTTGGGGTGTGGGGAGGCATGGGACAAGGCAAAGAGGTTGGTGCCCATCATACCAGGAGCCACATTTTTTGTAGGCAGTGATGTTATCTACCAACCATGCACTGGTTCTCCTGATTTAAGGGCTCTGATGACCTCACGTGGGAAAAATACAATTTGAGGCATCTCTTAATCTTTAGCTAAAACGTCATATGAACTGGCAAAGTGTATTTTCTTACCTGTTGGGAAACAAAATCTGATTTGAGGTTGGAAACTTAGAACTTGTCTGGGCTAATGTGTAAAAAGGTCAGGTTTTGGGGGGAAAAGAAGATGATGTGACTTTGATTCGCGTCTTCTGTGCTTTAGCCACAGATTTTTTTTTCCCCGCAGCTGAAAATAACAAACCATTTAAATCCAAGTATTACTTATTCTGATCTTTTAATCCATCTTGCTTTCTATCGGCACAGTGGCCTGAAATTATTTATCCACCTGCCTCTCTATTATATAATTATTGGGAAGATTACTGGGGAGCCAGCTTTAGCTTTTCTGGGGAAGGAGGAGGGGGCTGAGAGATGGGGTGAGGGTTCATGGAATCACAGAATCATGGAATGCTTGGGGTTGGAAAGGATCTTAAAGGTCATCTCATTCCAAACCCCTGTCGTGGGCAGGGACACTTTCCACTGTCCCAGGATGTTCAGGTTTTTTCTCTGTGGCCATCAGAAAACATGGGAGGGGCAAGTGATGTGCTGGGTGCTTTGGGCTGTGGCCATAGCTTGCATTTGAAAATTTTACTTTGGGAAGTTTCTCCCTCAGTGTGTATTCATTGGAATTGAATGCCCCATAATCTGGAGCATGACCCTCTGAGCTAGAGAGGATTTGGGTGAAACCCTGCACTTTTCTATACTGTTTGGGGTCTTTTATGGCTGTACTTGTGCTTTTGGGAACAGCATGGTGAGACAGTCTGGCCTTTGGTAAGAATCTGGAATTAGGGGTTGTGCTCCTGATGCTTCCCGTCGCTGTGCAGAGCCGTGGAAGGGGAACATCTGCAAGGAAGAATGCGCATTTGGGACATGGTGGTGATGCCAAGAAGGACTGGAAGTGGCCATGGCTGCTCCACCAAGCTGGTCCTCCCAGGAGCCTTAGGTGCCACTCCTGGATAAGGTCCTGAGCCCTGGTGATGGGGTGGCTGGTGACAGCTGCTCTGCAGAAGGGCTCTACCAAGGTCAAATGCCCAAGGTAGATTTGGCTGTAGCTTTCAGGTGAAGTATC
The DNA here is from genome assembly GCA_003676055.1 of Chloebia gouldiae. Lineage (NCBI taxonomy): Eukaryota > Metazoa > Chordata > Aves > Passeriformes > Passeridae > Chloebia > Chloebia gouldiae. The sequence goes on along the minus strand of QUSF01000098.1, from coordinate 196,970 downwards.
CCAGGCATGGAAAGATGGCACAGCCAGGGGTTGGCACACCCCGGTGGACACTTGGGTTGCCAGAAAAATGCTGCTTCTGACTGGTCCGACTGGCTTGAGCTCTGATGGACAAAACATGAGGATATCTGAGGGCTCCAAAAATTCCTTTTCCCTTCCCCAAACGGAATGTCTGACACCAAAGGTCTGGTACCTTCCCTGGCTACGGAAGGAAGGACAGGAGATGCTTGGCCTGTGGACCATGGCCAGCTGGGACAGAGCTGGGTGGTGGCTCAGAGCTGGGACAAGGGGACACCCCCGACACCAGTCAAAATCAGATACTGGGAGCAGTGGCTTGGCTTTCCTTGCTCCACAGCGTCTCGGGGATCTTTTTGATACGCCCAGAATTGTGCTTCATTTTGCGCTGGGTGAGTGTCTGTGGGGGGACACTGAAAAACTCTTTGGGCCTGGTGGGAGTGGGCAGTCTCACCTGGAGTGTGCCACGCTCCCTCCACTGCTCTTGGTCCAGCTTCCCAGAAACTGTTCCAGCAGCCTCCAAAGGAGGAGATTGCCATCTCTTGGAGCAGTTGTTTGGTGCATCAGCCAGGAGGGTAGCAGAGGATTGGAACAGCTGTGGAGGGGTCAGGACCAACATCGGGGCAGGAGATCATCTGGTTTGGGTGATGGAGTAATTGTAACACATCCGCTTCCTGCAGGGAGCCAGCTGAACTCTGGGATGTGCAGGCAGCGCTTCAGCCTGGTCCTTCCCACCATGCTGCTGCCTCTGAGATGAAGGGTTTAGCACAGCCTGTCCCTCCCAGAGGCTCTAGCCCTGCACTGGGTGGGCAGGCACCCTGTAAAACATGCCCAAATTTCCCCCTGCACACGGGCAGCACGCTAGAGCTCATCTCATGCTGGGATCCTTTCTCCTTCATGTTGAAAGCGTTGGCTGGTTTGCTCTCATCGCCTTGAGGCATCCAGATTTGCTCAGTGGCCTTTAAAAAAAATAATATAAATAAATAAATAAATCAACATCCATGAAATGACAAGAGCATCAGCAGTGGGTGCATCCCCCTTTCCAGCAAACCCAGGGATTTGGGAGAAAATAGGTCATGTGCCCTTCATCCCATGCCACGTGGTTGATCTCCCAGGGCCAATGAGGTTGGGAGCCCTTCCGCGCTGAACAGCGGAATAAGAAAAAAAAAATCACTGGGATTTTTTTCCCCCCTGTAGCATTTTTCATCCTTTCCAAACGTGAAAAGACTGGCCATCTGTCTGGATCCCCCTCCCACCAAAGCAGCACGAAAGCGGTTCTTTGGGAAAGGTAAGGAGATTTAAAAGATTGTATTGGTGGAAGACCACCCGCTGCGGGCAACTTTTCCCACCAGTGTAAGTCAGGGAAGAATCCTGGAATGAGCCGGGTCACGGGCTCCAGTGTGGGTTGGAAGAGCTTTGAATGCTTAGGAGCAGTTTTAAGGGAATCTCTCGTGGAGGAAATTTAAGTCTGTGGCAGCATGAGGTGGGACAATGGGAGACATTGGCACACAAGCAATGGGATTCCTTTAAGTTAGCGGCTGCTCCCCAGGTCTCTCCTGGGAGAAATTCCCAGAATATTTTTGGGAAATTATTTTGCTGAATATTTTTTTGTTTTTGCAAAAAAACCCCAATTGCCAAATATTTTTTGCGAGTTAAATTTGACAATACCTGCTGCGACTTTGTTTTGCAAAATCATCATTCTTGAAGTGTATGCTTTACTTAAATGACTTACTAAATTAGTTATTTTAGTTAAATTCCATTTTACCCATGCCTGGCAGCCAGTGCCACCCCGGGTAGGGAGGCATCCATCTCTTCCTTAACCAGAATCTCCAGCTGTTCCTAAATTCCATGATTTGCAGCTCAGGCTTTAGACAGTGTCATTTGTGTGTGCACTTGGGTGGGAATGGCACAAATGGAATTGCCTTCAAGGAATGGACACTAAAAAAACAGGGATGGTAATCATGTCTTAGTGTGGCAATAAAATAAAACCCCCAGCTCTGTTTAATTGGATTTTTACCTTCTGTTATTTTGCTTTGTTTGATTTTAAGTATTTCTACTTTTTAATTCCAGTATATTTCCAACTTTGTAATATTTTTATTTTGACTTCCATTCTAGTTCCAGTATTTTTTTAAAAAATTTCTAATTCCATTCCACAGCCATTAATTTTTAATGCTATAAGTATTCTTATTATTTAATTCCATCCTATTTTCATTGATTTTTCTTTCCTTTTGCTGGGGAAATGTGATTTGGAGAGAGGAATCCCTTGTGTTATGATGCCCGCTTTGTTTTCTGTTTGCCCTCAGATGCACATTTTCCTCAGGGTGTCAAAATTCTTCCTGATACCATCATGTTTCTGTTGCATTTTCCTTGGTTTCATGATCACTTTATAAATAGGAAAGTGAAACATTAGTGGCAAATGCTGTAGAATATTTAAAAGCTGTTGAAATCAACCCCAAATTGTCATCTCCATATATAAAGGAAAAATATTCTCAGATATGTTTTTCTCATAATCTGAGATTTCTGGGATAATGTGATTTGAATGTGAACCATCTTAACAAATCTGATTTTATTAATTGGAAGTCAAGTCCAGCTTAAAAATAAACAAGAAACAGTAGCTCAAGGACATTGTGTTTAAGTTTCCATGAAATGATTGACCTTTGTTTTGACAGATGCAAGGACAGATGCTGGGCTACATTTTGATACAGAAACCTAACCCTGAATTAAAAAAAAAACAAACCAGGCATTCTTTCCTGATAGCTGGAGTTTTGCTCTTACTACAGAATTCTAGAATAACTCGGTAATATTCCCAAAGCGTTTAATCTCAGACTTCCCCTTTCTTTTAGAGATTCATTTATATAAATATTTCTGAGAACAAATAATTGTTCTCAGACGCAAAAGCAAATTTTTCTTCTTGGGAAATAACTCGAGGAAATGTTCTTTTAATCTTGCTGAATTAAGAGGATGCTTATTCCCTCAAAGAAGAGTGGTCATTTTGAGGTGGGGACAAAAGGCTGCTGGGCAAAATCTCTTTATAAGTGTCTCCAACATTATTTCAATGCCTTCAAAATAGCATTGGAGAATCTGCAGGAATGTAGCACGGGATGCAGGAAGAGGAATGCTGTCGGGATCGCTGGCGGATGCAGCAAATCCTTCAGTGGTGGCCAGCTCCCTTTTGGGGTGGACCAGGAGGCACGGGGAGCTGCTCACTCCCTACCTTGAGGGATACTCCCCTGGGTACCAGCCAGCCGTCCTACTTTGGTGGTCCCAGGATTGCTTTTCCCTGGGGATCAATTGCTTTTTCCAGGCCCCCTCTTCGAAAATGGGTGTTTGCTGCGGAGCAGACAGAGAGGGCACTTTGATGGCAGGGTGGCTCTCCGTGGTGGGGTGGGAACATGCCTGGCACACTGGGATGAGCTTGATCCCAGTGGTGGTGGAAGACTGGGAGCCCTGGCTGCAGGCTGTGAGTGCCTTTGGAGAGCAGGGGATGGTCCCCAAACCCACAGGGTGGCATCTCTGCCCGTGAGCCCCCCAGTCCTGCAATATGAGGGTGGGTGACAGCCGCTGTGACAGGAGTCTGATGGTTCTCTGCATCTGCTTTATGGCCAGCTGAGTTGGAAAGGGAATTTGAAAGCTTCCCCAGTCAGTGAGGGCTGTCTCTATCCACTGAGCTTTTTCTCAGCTTTCTGCTGAACGCATCCATCCTGGTGCTGTGATCTCACGCACACACACACGGATCTGGTTTAATTTATTTATTTAATTTGGGGATGCTAAGTGGGCTGGCAGCGGGCAGTGGGGGCACCCTCCTGCCACCAAACCCCCTCCACTCCATGGATGCAACTTTGGAGCTGGATACCACCCATGGCAGAGGCAGGCTGTGATATCGCTTGCACTTCCTCCACGGATTTTGGCAGAGACCCACAGCCTGCAGGGATGCAGCCACTGCAGTGGTTATGCCCTCACTGCCAGGGCCAGGTTTGGGGATAGGGGCAGTCGTGACCCTGTCTCCGGCGGCCCCAATTTCCAGTGGAGCCAGTTCATCCATTCCCTAGCTGGGGTTTGGCTCAGCATTGAGACACAAAGTTACAAAGGACCTACCACAGCAAGAAGGGGAGAGGAGAGGTGGCTCTCCTTGATTGTAATCAGGGTTGAGATTTAGTTGAAGTGAAAACAGATCGGGAGTGACAGTTTTGGAGCCTGCTGTCAGGGTCTGAGCGCAGCATGCTGGCAATCCACCCCCAGATGCCGAGGGCCCCCATCCTCCTCCTCGCCAGCTAGAGCAGGGAGAGCCAGCAGCGGGTAGGATGGGGACAGTGCAGCCCAGCGCAGCCACCACGCAGCCCTGTCACACACTGCCCTGCAGCCCCTTCCTTTGGGCTGGGGACGATGTCAGGTGGGACACGGCCCTGTGGTGGCCATCGGTGTGGGATCCCCTGCTCCCACCTCCTCCGGCCCTGCACCAATGGGGGCTTGTCAGAGGAGGGATGGGGTCAGTCTGCATCCTGACCGATCCCCTCGGGGTGCTGCGCCGCTACTCCAGGGAAGGCAGAGACAAGTCTCATTTCCCATGTCTCTGATCAGTCTCCCATTCCCAAAGAGCATCCACGGCCAGGGTGAAAGTCATGGGTTTGAGATTGTGGACAAAGAGCACTGGATCCAACCGGGATGGATGGGACCAGGGTGGTTCTAACTCCCTCCATCACCCTTGATTGATCACCACATGTTTTCTGTGCTGTACCTATCTGTCCCTTACGTCCCCAGTATGGTAGCTGGGGGGAGTGTGAAGACCTGTTCCCCCATCCCTGGATCAGGAGGGGTTCAGACCTGCCCCAGGTGCTTTGAGAAATTGGGTGGCATTCATGAGAATAGCCCCAGTCCCCCAATCCCCCATGTTTCTGTCCAGCAGCACCTGAACAGACTGCTCCGGGGCAGCCCACGTGTTCCAAATCTCATCCCTGTTTCCAGGGATTAGAGAAATGGAAATGGGACGAGATGAAGCAGTAGATTGCTTCACTCTCAGGATGAAGGGATTTATGGACTGCCCCCATATCAGTGGATTGAAAATGGAGGGAAGTAGATTGAAAATGGAGGAAATTATTTGGATGCTGCTGCCTGTGGGATTAAAGCCAGGGTAGTTGGCAGGCTCTCTGGAGGAGGAGGTGAATGAGGGGGGGTTATAGGATGACTCCTGCTGAGCAATGTGGAGAGATGCTCCTGGCTGCATCCTTATCTGTTTTGGAGGATGCCCTGGAAGATGGGCACTTTCTGCTTTCCTGGGTGCATGGAGGGGTTCTCCTCTCAGCTGTCCCCCAGCTGCAAGGATGTTGAGAATGTGCCTGGAGCTTTTTGCAGTGCTGTGTCTCTCATTTCCAAAACGCTGGAGAACAAGCTGCTTGTCTCTGGAGAGCCATACACCTCCCAGTGGTCTCTCCTTTGGGAGCATCCAGCATGGGTCTGTGGCCATGGGCAGCCTTTTTGGGGAGTCCTTTAGATTCCCCTGAAAAATGACATCAAAAATCTGGCACTAAGGTGGTTGATATCCCTTGGGATGTGTTTGCAACTGCGCTGGCTCCTTTGGGGCAAGATATGGGTCCTTTGGGGCTGATGCACAACCTTGGCAGAGCGTCCCTGGGGCATCTGTGGAGGCATCTCCTGCTGCAAGGTGGCACCTCCTGGCTTCTGTTCTTTGGCCTTTGGCTGGGAGGAAAAAACCCAGAATTGGGTGCATTTGGCTTGGTGTCAACGTTCTAAGTGTGGTTGTTTAACAGAGATGAGCTTTATTTGCCAACATGTGAATGTTTGGAAGATTTAAAGAAGGATAACTGGCAGTATGGCATGGCTGTGGAGAGGCGCTTTTCCTGGATCTTCTTCAGTGCAGCTTAAGCCCCTTGCTCAAGGCCCTGTGTCCCTCAGCCCTCCTGTGCTGCAGAGCCTTGGTTCTTCCAGCCCTTCCCCGTGGGTCTGTGTTTGCTGATCCCAGGGGTCTGGGGTTGCTCTTTGCTGCCTGGATCTCCTTTGAAGAACCAATTCACCATTCCTGGTTTAGTTCTCATGATCTTCCAAGTCAGCTTCTCACTCAGCCATTTTCAGGTGGATGGGGAGTATTTCCTCTGTTCTTGTGCACTTAATTACACACAGTTAAGTTGCAAAATTCTATCTTGTTTTCTTCACATTGCCAAGCTCATTTTAGCTTCTTGCTCTCCTTACCAAAAGCTTCTCCCACCTGGGTTGTCACCTGGCATTTCAACAGGAGTGTCCCTGATCAACATTTTGGGGAGTTTTAGAGCATTTCGCAGCCATTTTCCAGTGGTTTCACTCACCCCAGCTCCCTGCACACCCCACAGTTTGCTCCACTCTCCAGCAGGCTTGGTCTGTCGGCCCTCTGCAGCACTGCTTGTGGTGCTTCCCAAGTCCCACTGACGCGGCAGTCAGGGATGTGGATGCAGAGTGTGGCACTGAAGCAGTCACTTTCCTGGTCTCTGCAGTGCCAGGCGATGACGTTGGACGTTTGGGATTCTGTCCCCTGGCTCAGCTTCTGCAGCTGAACCCGCCCCACTCTGCAGTGCCGAGCCCTGCGGCAGGGTCCAGGCTGGGGGGCAGTGCGGTGCTGCTGGCTCTGCCTCCCTCAGCCTACTGGGTCACCTGGCATCAGCCAAGACCCAGCCAATGCTTGATCCTCGCTGGACCATTAGAAGCTCCAATGGATGCTCCCAGCCTCTCCAAAATAGAGGCTTGGGCTTGGAGGGACAGCTGGTATTTTGGGAAAAAACTGTAATTCCTTTTATCTATCCTTTAATCTGCTGGTAGGCCAAAGGAGGAAGAGCTGATGTTCCTTATCCCAGGAAATGTTATTTCCTTGGCACTCACGGTCTTGCCAAAGGCTCACAGACATCTGCCAGTGCTTCTGGTCACTGTATTGTGGTGGACTCAGCTGCAATGAGCATTGGCTTTCGTCATCTCATAGGGGGAAGTTTCTGATGCACTTATGCAGTGTGACATTCACTGAAAATACTGTTTTCATTGGCAAGTCGTTCCAGAAGTAAGTAAGAGAGTGATTTGGAAGTGGCTGAATTATACCACAATGTTCCCATCCCCTCCCTTCTCACCTCAACCTTCCAAAATCAGCTTTAATTAAACAAATAAAATGAGGACCCATTATTCTTTGAATAACTCTTAATAATTCTAATAACCTTGTTGAGATGGTGGTTAAACAGGTTCAAGCCACTGGTTTTGCTTAGGGTCTTAAAATCAAAAAGCTCTGAAAAGAACCCAAACAAGGTTTTCTGTTTTTCCTAAGACATCTAACATCCTACTGCTACTACATTGTATTTCCCTCACTCATCTGACCTCTGCTTGCAGCACTGCAGCAGCTCATGTGAGTGAATGAGAATTCTGCATCCTGTAGATCCCTGCAGATACATCTCTCAGGTACCTGATTTTCCTCTAAACCTCCAATTAACACAAGCCCACAAATGTATCAGGGTACAGAGATAGGTACTCTCATCCTGCTGACCTGTTGCAGCGGGGAAGATGGTGTTCCAGACCATCATCCTGGGGAGGTTGTCAGGGAAAGGCTACCGTTTCATCCAGTGATCTTGACACAAAAGATTGCCATAGTGGTTCTGCCATTACAACAAAACTAGTCATTCTTCCTGGACTGAGCTTGCTTTGGTGGAGGCTAATGCCTGAGCCCATAAGTGGGGGTTCACCAGATAAAGGAGAAAACCAGGAAATCAGCTGGGAATTTCCTGGAGGGGAGGGTGGGTGTTTGGCTGTGATGTGGCTGTGCCCACTGCAGTGTGACTGCACTGGAGCTCTGCATCAATATATCAACGCAGACCTTCAGAACAAGAGGAAATGGCTTCAGGATGTGCCCCAGGAGGTTTAGATTGGATATTAGGAAAAATTTCTTCATGGAAAAGGTAGCCCAGGCTGTCCAGGGCAGTGGTGGTGTCCCCATCCCAGGAACTGCTAAAAAGGCATGTGGATGTGGCAGCTGGGGCCAGGGTTTACTTTGACAGTGCTGCGGAAACAGTTGGACTCAGTGTTCATAGAGGTCTTTTCCAATGTAAATTATTCTGTCAGGCTGTGATCTCAGCTGGAGGGGAGCAGGGAAATGGGAGCAGGCAACTGAGAAAGAAGCCTCCAGAGATGCCTGCTGTGAGGGCCAGAGCAGGACATTAGTCTCCTGTGCTGCTTTTAATGATCAGAGGCAGGGGAGAGGCATGGATATCCTCTGGCTAACGTAGTAGGAGGGCACAGGGCATCTTTTTTGGTAAAATATTCCCACAAAGCTGAAGAGTCGAGAGGAGGAAAGGTCAGCCAAAATGACTACAGCTATGGAAAATGGCAGCAGCTGGAACTGCAGCTTTGTTCCCAAATGGCTTTTGGTGTAATTCGTGTAGATGGTGCTACTGCCCTCCTACAGCTTCAACTCTCAACAGCCAAAGCTCGTTAGTGGCTGATGCATTTACATGTGATTTAAGGTTTTTCCTCCTTTCAGCCCTGTCTTGACCTGGCCAGACTGCACTGTCGTCATAATCCCGAGCTGGCTGCATTGCCAAGCTTCCCAGCCACTAAAACATCACGCTAGAAATTGCCGGATTAGGTCATAATGGTAAGATCAAGTCAGTGGGAGATGAGTAGGGAGAAAGCTCCTGCTTATGTAGATGGACAGGCAGCTCTCCTTGAGAAAACAGGCTAGAAAGCCTAAAATGTCAGAAAAACATCCTCTTTCCTGGCCTCTCTGGCTTTTCTCTGCTTTTAACACACCCATCGTCTTCCAAAGGTCAGAAAACCCTGGTCTGAGTTTTGTGAAGACGATATGGAGAAGCCAGAGGTATTTAAACATTTCCTCCCTCACATAGGAAAATGCTGTCTTGAGTGTTGGACGTTCTGTCCCAGATGTTAATTCCCTACACTAGATTCTGCCACCCCTATTTGAAATCCTGACTGTGGGATATTGCAGTGTGCTGGAGGATGCCAAGGGGTTTTGGGTGTGGTCCTTCAGGAAGGTGGTACAGCAGGGATTGCACAGACCAAGGCCTTGCCCACCCCGCTCTATACCTGCACACATCATCAAGGACTCATGGTCAGCAGGGGTCTGAGGTGTTGGATTTTATCAGACTGCACTGACCAGGAGAAGCTGTGGCTGCCCCATCCCTGGAAGTGTCGAAGGCCAGGTTGGATGGGCCTTGGAGCAACCTGGGGTAGCGGAAGGTGTCCCTGCCCATGGCAGAGGGGTGGAACAAGATGAGCATTAAGATCCCTTCCAACCCAAACCATTTTGTGATTCTGTGATACCCCTACAAGAAAGTGGGATTTTCTGGAGGCCCTGTGATGGGTGTAGGGGGGTGATGGAGACTTTCTCCTTTGCATTGGCTTGATGGTGCCTGTGAACTTTCCACCCAAGCATTTCAGGGAGGAGGTGAGTCATGCCAGTGGGGCATCTTTGCACAGAGTTGTCCTCTCTGCTTGTTTTTGGACAGCTTGAACAAAACACTGCTATAGCCCCCAAAAACAATTCTAGGAAGCAAAGCTTGTCTGCACAGGGCTCGTGCACCCAGCGAGCCCTGGGAATGCATAGCAGGAGGAAGAAGAGGACAAGGGCTGGCTTCAGCAAGCACAGAGCTAACAATGTCCCCCAGCCCCTCTGCAGGGATTTGGGCTCTGCCCAAGCTCAGCTGAGCCTCCTTCCATCAGGGATAGCATCCCTGATAGGATATCAGAGGTATGATTCCCAACATCTGCTTTTCCAGCTTCTGTATGGAAGCTAGGCTGGAGAGCAACATCCAGCCCAGAGCTCCATTTCCCTCCTCCTGTTCTGCTTCATGTGCTTCCTCTTGTATGGGAGATGATAATGTTATTAAATTAATTCCATACACAGTGTTCAGAGTTCCCCTAATTGGAGGGGAATTGCTCAAATTTTAGGGATCTGTTGGTATTTGTGAGTTATCAGCAAGCATAAACTCAAGAGCGCCAGCTGAGGCAATTGCTCCAACCTCTAAAAAATGGGAAAAGAGAAAAGTTGGAGTGTGTACGTTTGCATCTGGGGAAAAGGAGTCTTCCTGCTGTTCTGGGCTTTCATTTCCTTCCAATTCCTTGATCACTGATTCCTGAGTTGCTTTTTCAAGCATAGGGGATTCCTGATAGATTAAGGAAATTTCCCAGAATTTAATATATTTGAACCAAGGAAGAACTAGATTGCTCTGAAAACTGATGATGTCTCCTCCAGGCACTTTTACAAAGGCAGATGCAATTTACAGGCCTATTTCTTGTGGAATGGCATCATCCTTTGGAAGGGCATTGCCCAGCTTTGGGACAGATCTCCCCTTGCTGTGGTGCAAAAACTTTTGGCTGCTCCCCATGCATGGCAGGAGGATGCTCCAGTCCTCCACCTGTGGTTGCCCAGGTGTGATGCTTGGCAGATCCTGGCTTGACTCACTGTGCAACTTCCCTTTTGGGGCCTAGTTTTACACTTGTGTGTCCTAATTCCATGTCTTTGACCTCTGTGGGGCTGTACCTGCTTCACACTGGGCTGGAGCAGGGCTCAGTATCTACTCTGTCCATTGGGCCGCATGTAATGGTGTCCTCAAGGCTTTCAAGTGAGTGGACAAAGGAGCCATTTCAGAGCTGTGGTGGACAAGGCAGAACACGATGGTGAAGAGGAAGGGGCTGAGATTGTTCTCTCTCCAGGCAGGGAATGCTCTAAAATGCTCAAACTGGCATTCTGGGGGATAATTTTTCCCAGCTTTTTGTCCATGAAGAATGAGGGCTGTTGGGGGAGGCCTGTGCCTAGAGTAAATGCTTCAGATCTATTGTTGCCGTGCCTTCCGTTGAGCTCATGAGCCCCCTATAAAATACCTTTCACTAGTATGATTAAGAAAAGGCCAATATAGCTTTCCCGCTCACTGGAGCATGAAGCGTGTTTAATTTAATAATGCTGATAAATCTTAAAGCCAGGAGCATTTGGCTAACACATGACCCACTTTTTCAATCAATTGGAAGCATTTACGTAACAGCCTGATGCAGGGTTCCTCCTGCAAGGGATGTGGAGCTGGGGATGGCAAACACCCTCCCTGCCACAGGACATTGGGCAATCGCTTTAGACTGAAAGAAGGGAGGATTAGATGCTATTTTAGGAAGAAATTCTTCCCTTTGAGGGTGGGGAGGCCCTGGCACAGGGTGCCCAGAGAACCTGTATCCCTGGAAGTGTCCAAGGCCAGGTTGGACTCCTGGCTGCTCCTTGGAGCAGCCTGGGATAGTAGAAGGTGTCCCTGCCCATGGCAGGGGAGTGGAATGGAATATCTTAAGTTCCCTTCCAACCCAAAACCATTTTATGATTCTGTGATGTCTCCGGTGTAGGAGTTTGTCTCCTGGCACATTGTGAGCACCAGAAATGCTGACCTCCACCTATCAGCTTATTGACCCTTTTTGGCACTGCCTCCCTTGCAGGAGTCAGCCTGGGGTTAACCAACACAGCTAATTACTCTTTTCCTTCATTGTACACCTTACAGTAGGCTCAGTCTTGAAAATTCCTGATCTTGCCTGTTACAGTGCCTCAGCCCATTCCTGTTACTTTAGTCTCCAATGTCCTCACCTTTTTTCCTCAGAAATATTTTCCTTCTCCCCACCCTTCAAAGCACCTTTTGGCTTGACATAGAACCAGATGGTTTCAGTTGGAAAGGACCTTAAAGTTCATCTTTGAGCTTCCACTATCCCAGGTTGCTCCAAGCCCTGTCCAACCTGGCTTTGCACACTGTCAGGGATGGGGAGCCCACAACCTCTCTGGGCAACCTGTGCCAGTGAACCTGTTTCGGTGTTCAGCACATTTCATTTCTTATCCTTATTGTGAGGATTCCATCTTTTCTTTCATTTGTAACATGCAGCAGCCTTAAGCCCTATGTTTGCATGTAGATCATAAGCAGTTTCATTCCCAGTGAGCCAGTATCCTTTAGCTTTAGGGAATTCTATCCCCCTGCAAACCACGTGAGTTTATCCGTGTTGGGTTTCATAACAACCTCTAGGAAGAGGTTTTGCATCAAACCCATATCCCAGCCGCAGTCTGTGCATTGCTGCTGTTTATTCATCCTGACTTGCACTAAAGCAGTACTCGAGAACTTGTTTATCTCCTGCTTTTTTTGCTCACGTAAGTCCCTGTCTGAGCAAAGGGAAATGCCAGATGTTTGTGAGCAGGATGAAAAAACTCCCATCTGATACAGACTGAGGGATTAAATAATGTGAGGGAGAATTGCTCTGTATCCTTCAGCATTGCACGTAGAAGGATGCTGGCACCTCCCTCTGGGACTTGAGTGCTCAGCCCATGCAATGGGCTGCAGGGACATTTCATATGCCACGTCCTCATGCAGAGATGCTCCTAAAGAGGCATCAGGAGTGAAAAATGAAGCACTTGTTGCCATTCTGTGGTTTTTATTTATTTCCCCCCATTGACTTCAAAACATCAGCGACCCTCTAGAGGGCAGAGGAGGAAAGAGAGAGAATAGAAAAGGAAAACAGCATGGTTTCTTTACGGTTTCCTTAGATATGTGTGACATGAGTGGCTGGAAGTGATGTGGTCCACAGTCTGCCCAGCTGGGGAGCTCTCAGGTCAGGACATGTGGCAACCAGGATGCCAGTTCTGTCCTTCCCATTCAGTGCTCCTGGAGTCAGATAGACAATTCCTGACCCCTGAAAAAGTGCCTTGTGGTTTTCTTTGTGCTGGAAATGGGGAACTTTGTTTTGCTAAATAGGTGCTGTGGGTGCTTTAAAGCCCCACTGCAGCCGCTGGCCCTTGGCCAGGCTGCTCCTCTGATGCCCTGGTCCAGAGTTGTTTTTTACCTACTCTGTGGGGTCTGTCCCACCCCGAGGAACTTGTTCTGAGAGCAAACCTTCCCCGCTGTGTCCCCAGGTGATCCTGCCAAGGTGCTGCCTGTGCCAGGGCTGCTCTCCCAGCTAACACACGTCTCCTGTCCTCTGGTAGGAAATGGAGTCCAAGGTCTCTGAAGGCGGCCTCAACATCACCCTCACCATCCGGCTGCTGATGCATGGCAAGGTAAGGGGCTCCCACAGTGGGGGTGTCCTCACAGGTCCCTCTCCCACCTGCCCAGCCCCACACACAGCTCTGTCCAGCTGTCCCAGCCCCAGGAATAGCTGTCCTGCCGGTGGGGAGGGTGGCATGGTGCTCCTGTTCCCTCTCCTTCCTGCCCCTCAACCTTGTCCCTCTGCTGGGGACAATGTCCACCAGGTCTTCACTTCATTATGGGGTTGGGTTGGATTCTCATCATGTTTTCTAATGGCAGTTCCTCTGGTTTTGGCTTTTTCTCTGTGTAGGAAGTTGGAAGCATCATTGGGAAGGTAAGGATGCTTTTTAATGTACCTTTGACACTGTTCCTGCACCTGTGGTATGGCAGATGCCATAGTCACCTCTTCCCTGTGATGTCCTGAAAAGTGTTGGGTGCCTGACCTAGTTGCTGCATTTGTGAGCCAGAAATGAGGAGGGACCCACAAAGGGGTCAAAAGACCATTTTCCCCGCAAAACCTCACCAATCACCAAACTGTTTACAGCTGCTTCACTGGCTGATGGCTGGGAGTTTACAGTCATGTTGCTCTGGTGTTTTCATTAAATAACTTCATTAAGAGGTACTAAGAATGTCACACAGTTACCTTTAAATTATATTTTAAGTAATTCTATAGCCCCTGTCTCTGAGGCCAGAGAACTCCATTTACCATGTGCAAAAAAGCTTCCTGAGTTGCTCTGGTGTTTTCACAGTGTTTTGGAAAGTCCTGGCTATACAGGATTAGGGGTTTTTTTGGATGATTTTAAAAGAAAGGTTTATAGTGGCAAAGATTTGCAGCATGAACACATTTTCACTGTAGGCTTGTGCCTTATTTTTCCATCAGCATGTCCAGCTCTGGGAAGATTCACAGTTGTGAATTTGTGTATGTATATATTTGATGATTTACATGCTCAGCTCTTCAGCTGACCATCGTGTGGGGATGCAGGACTAGGCATCACAGCTCCCATGGTTTTGGCTACACATTGGCATGTATTAGGGAGATGCATTTTTGGTAGGATTTTTTTAAAGGTAGAAGTTATGAATTTTCAGTAATGGCTTGGTTTTCCTTCTTGTTTCAGAAAGGAGAGACCGTGAAGAAGATGCGTGAGGAGGTGAGCAGCCTGCTCTGTGGATGATTTGTAGGAGGAAAGGAGTGCAGAGTGACCATAGTTGCATATTGCCCTGTGTGATACGTGCAGTAATTCCCAAGGTCAGGACAAGCAAGCCAGCTGTTCCCAGAGCTCTTTGGACCAGTTTTTTTCCTTCACACTCAAACTCCTGTCACATTTTCCGGAGTCAAGTATTTAATGAAACATTGAAATTAAGTCACTTGTAAGATGCTTTGAGTTTGTCCAGGGTCTTTGTACCTGCAGCTCCCAGGGATTTGTCAGGACAGTGAGTAAAACTCTTCACAGACAGTGACCCCATGAGCTGGTCTTACCTCAATCCCATGGGTTTTCTTTGCAGTAAAACATTGGAAACACTTTCAAAGGGTTGGGAGAAGGCCAGACTGAAATCACTGCAGAGGAGGGGTGGGAGTTTGGAAGGTTAGTTGGAATGCTATGAGGCTGGCACAGGTGTCAGGCTGAGAGAGGACCCAACCTGATTGCTTGGCTGTGGCTATTCCAGGACTCCTCTTCTCTTTCCAGAGCGGGGCAAGGATCAACATCTCAGAGGGGAACTGCCCTGAGCGGATTGTGACCATCACTGGCCCCACCGATGCCATCTTCAAGGCTTTTGCCATGATCGCCTACAAATTTGAGGAGGTAAGAAATGTGAGCCAGGCCATGACTGGGGAGAGCAGTGCCTGGCTGGATTTGCCTAACTGGGACATGGCCTCAGCACAGAACCTTTCACACATCTCTAACTAGGGTACAACTGGAGCACAAGTCTGATGGGGAGCAGCTCAGGGAGCTGGGGGACTCAGCCTGGAGAAAAGGAGGCTCAGGGGGGACCTTCTCACTCTCTACAACTTCTTGGAAGGAGAGTGTAGCCATTTAGGGGTTGATCTTTTCTCCCAGGTAACAGGTGACTGGACCAGAGGAAATGACCTCAGTTTTGGGTTGGCTATTAGGGAAGATTTCTTCACTGGAAGGTTGGTCAGGCCTGGGAACAGGCTGCTCTGGGCAGTGATGGTCACCATCCCTGGAAGTGTTCAAGAGGGAACACTTCAGTCACCTCACTACAGCGTGTATAGATGTGCCACCTGGACACTGGAGGTTGCTCTGGTCAGGTACCAAGGGCTGACGTGCTGTACTTTTCCTTCCCAAGGACATAACCAACTCCATGAGCAACAGCACTGCTACCAGCAAACCTCCGGTGACACTGCGGCTGGTGGTGCCAGCAAGTCAGTGCGGCTCCCTCATCGGCAAGGGGGGCTCCAAGATCAAGGAAATCCGAGAGGTAAGGTAGATTCCATTTCATTGTTGCACCTCAGTGCAGCTCCTCAGATATGATCTGCGGCCAAGGGGGAGCTACCTTGGAAAAGGGGTTCCCTGTGCTGCATCATGCATCATGTTGCTTCTCAGGATGGTGTGGCTGATGTAGGCATGGGATGCCACATGCTGGGCCCTCGGGAGGTGCATGGTGTCGGAGCTGGAGCTGGCTCTGAGTGAAGGCGTTCAGCTGTGGGATTTCTCCTTCCTTTCTTTTTCTGTCTCCAGTCCACAGGTGCTCAGGTCCAAGTGGCGGGGGACATGCTGCCCAACTCCACGGAGCGGGCAGTGACAATCTCGGGGACACCCGACGCAATTATCCAGTGTGTCAAACAGATCTGTGTGGTGATGCTGGAGGTATAGTCTGTAACAAAGGGGGTAAAGTACATATGGAAAAAAAATCACAGCTTGCCCCACTACAAGCACTGGGAGCTGTGGAGCGTGTCTCTCTCGTCCCTTTCACCACGCATTGTCGGACCACTCTCATTTCCTGGTACCTCTGCTGGAAATACACCCCGTGTCTTTTCCTCACCATTGTCCATAGTTTCTAGAGTTCCACACTGGAAGCCTGTCTGGTCGGGTGCCCCAAAGGAGGTGGTTTGTGTCAGAGCAGAGGGTGGCCTCAGGGCAGAGGGGTGCCAGCAAGCTGAGACAGCCTGGCCTGGCATCCCAGCAGCACTCAGGATGCCATGGGAAGGATATAGGGGCAACAGCCACTGCTCCAAGAACCTGGTCTCTGCCTCACAGGGACCACAACTAGGAGGAGGAGGCTAGAGCCTCCCCTGCATTGGGAGAGCTGGAACTGGGAGCACAAGGCTGTGTTCCAGTGAGGCACAGTGGGAATGGTAGTGAGGAAGGCTGGTGGAGAGCAGGGACTGGCTATATGTCCAGGGTGTCCTTTTCTGGGATAAATGCTGACAAGCAAAGCTGGAAAATTTCTGCCATGGAGAAATGCTGGTGTACCAGTTGCTGGAGATGACCTCAGCCAGATGCCTCACATCCACACCTGCCACATCAGATGGTAGAAGCTCCAGGAGGAAAGCCCCTGGGACACAGGATGGTGACACATTCCACTCCTGGTGCATCCCAGAGACAGACGAAGCAGGACTGATGTAAGGCCCTCTGCCTAGCTGTGCAGCCCTTTCAGGAAGGAGCACATTTCCCACTGGAAAAGCTTCAGATGGGTATGGCAGGGCTTGGTGAAGGTGATGCAAAGGCAGATGGAAGCATCTTGAGCTTGGCAGCAGCACATCTCAGGAGGGATAGACAAGAGCCACATTACCCATCCCTACTGGCTGTGATGCTCAGGCAGCTGCACTGCTGCCAGAGGAATTTTGAATGATCAGGTCAGAGACTGCAGCAGAGATGAGCCTGAGGTGATGCTTGCCAGGTGTATTAAAAAGTTTTTCTCACTAAGCAAGATGTGCTGCTCCTCTGTACAGCTCAGGCATGGGAAAGAGAAAACCCGACAAGTCTTCTTGCAGTCTGAAATCTGGAAAGTGCACTGGCTTTAACAGCTCACAGAGATATTCCATATCACTTTTCAGTCTTAAACAGATAATCCCAGCTCGTCCCCCCCAAGATTTGTAATGCAATAAAAGAATGAGTGGGTTTGGGATATTGGAGATGTACTTTGATCAGTTTTCCCACAGTCAGGTTCTTAGCAGCAGGATTTAGATAATGCTGCTTGCCTACAAGTAGATATCCAAAGAATGTAGAGAAAAAAAAAGTTTCCATGAGATAGAGTAATTTCTATTGCCTGTCCTTATATAGCAGTCACTGAGTTGTTTAAATGTGGCTAGAAAGCAGGAGGAGAGCTGAAATCTCTCCTGATCCCTAGAAACCTCCATGTTTCCTATAGCCTGTAAGTTGTTCAGGAGAAAAACAGGAGGGAGAACCTGGATGAACAGCTCCTGCACATCACACCAGTGACTCATTCACTGCAGTTCTGCTCAGACCTACCCAGGGACCCAACAGAGAGCAGCAAGACCACAGAATCATGGGTTGGAAGGGACCTTCACAGAATGTGTGGGTTGGAAGGGACCTTCAAGACCATCTAATTCTAGCCCCCTGCCATGTGCAGGGACACCTCTCAGCTGACGCAGACCACAGGTACCTCACAGCACCCACATCACAGCTCAGATGGCGATGGACCACACCAAGGCCTGAAGGTGACCCTGTTCCAGTGGTGAGGAAGATGAGGGCAGCCAAAGAGCTTGAGCATGGTGCTGGGTTGCTCAGATGGGCTATACCTCCCCATCTTGCTGCTTGAGGCTCTCAGGGCATTCTGAGGAGGGTTTTCGGAGCCTAGAGCAGGCAGTGTGGTTTGCGCAGAGCAGAGCAAAGCTGAGGGAGGCAGTGAAGGTCCAGGAGGCCATTTAGGGGCCCCTGCCTTGGCAGGGGATCTCCCGTGTCCCAGCTTGTCCTTGTTGCCCATGAAACCTCTCTTTCTCCCTTGCTCCTGTTCAGAAATGTGGTGTTGCCTGGTGTGGGTGTTGCTGTGGCAGCCCCGGGGGCCGTGCTCCATTAAGTGCTTTCTAACACTCTTTTTGCCACCATTTCAGGAAAGCTGTTCTAATGTTCTCTCTCCCTCTCCTTATCCCTTTTCCTAGTCCCCACCAAAAGGTGCCACCATTCCCTACCGCCCAAAGCCCGCCTCCACCCCTGTCATTTTTGCAGGTGGTCAGGTAAGAGCCGACCCGCTTGCAGCCTCCACTGCCAACCTGAGCCTTTTACTGCAGCACCAGCCGCTGCCTGTTAGTGCACTCAGGTTTCTTGCCTTCTGATTTGCATGGTGTCATCCCATCCATTGTGTGCCACGGCAGCTGGACTGAAAGCTCTTGGCTTAGCTCCTGTGATGGATGCTGGACAATGAGCAAAAGGGAAGAGCCAACCTGCGGAGACAGGGTGTCATCTCCATGTCAGGGTGGCACACAAAGGAAAGGCTGGAATTTACTTCACTAGACCCAAGCTCAGTATTTGTCAGTGGTTGAGAAGGAGAGAATTAGAAAGGCATTGTTGAACAAGAGGCCGTCACTGCTCTCTGGAACCTCCAGCTCAATTAAAAGTACCTTTATGTAGCTGTAATTGATCCAAGGTAGGAAGGGTTTGTCACAGGGCAGCCGCCATGGAAGAGCCGTGTCTCCTTCCCTGGTGCTCAGCTGGTTTGGGGTACTCCTTCCCCCTGTGGGCAGAGCCTACACTGTGTCACCCCCAGTGACACTGCAGTCTTGCAGACATCACGTGCTATTTCCAGCAGTGAGCTTTGGGGTGTTTTTTCCTTTGTGGGATAACCATCACACAGGTGAGCTGGAGGTTATTCTGAAAACAAAAATTAGCAGAAACAAGAGCAACTGAACACACGGCTGTTTCTAAAGAGGGAACTTGCACTGTTGCTTTCTCCGCCTCATCTCCTCACCTCACCTGATGACTGAGGGCTTGCCTGTAGATGCCACCCTGCTGAGGTGCATGACATCCAGCAGGGGATGTACCTTCCCAAGAGCTCCAGCACCACAAAACCACAGCTTATGCCACCCAGAGCAGCTCCACACAAGTTACTTAATTTCTTTCCAACCATAATAAATAGAAGGACAAACTAAGAACAGGAGCAAAGCCCAGAGCACAGGCTATTTCAGGCTGAATTAGTCAATCACTGGGATCAGGAGTGTGTCACTCTATCTGAGCAGCCATCCTGGAAAAGAATTTCGAGTCCAGCTGCCTGGTCTATTCAAAAGGGAGAGTGAGATAGAGGGAGCAATTCTCCTGCTGTGAATGGTTGGTTTCTTGGACAGAAGTAACATCATGGGAAGAAACAACTGTCTCTGAAGTGAGAGCTGTTCCCAATGTTGGGAGCCCTTTGACTCTGCCCTGGGGTGGCCTGGGGCGGGTGGGCCAAAGACAGCTGGTGAGAGTGGTGACAGGTGTTTGGGGTGGGATGAGCCTCCAGGAGCTCAGCAGGCTGAGTGATGTAGCAGCCAACGACAGCTGCCAAAGGGATCAGACCTCAAAGGTCACAGTTGAGTTGCATCTGTCCAAGACACCTTCCTGCCCTTGATTACCTTTTTTGACTTAGTTTTTCTAATCAAAAAAAAATGGCCAAATTTAACCACGGGCAACTCTTCAGCCTCTGTTGTGTCCCCATTGTGCTGGGATGCTGATGGGCACTGAGACAGACATTTTCCCTTTTTCTCCTGCATGATTTTGGGGGTTTCCTTCACACAAAGCACTTTGCTCTTTGCAAACAATGCAGCAAATTTGCAGGCAGTTCCAAGGTTTTTACCTTTCATTTTTCTTGACAATCTTTACTCTCCCTTTTCAAAGTGTTCTCCATCTCTTTTGCCATTTCTTTCAGAATCATCTGAATAATGTGTCAAGTGAGATACATTTTGCTAGCTGGTTAAGTCCTAAATATTGAGCTCTCTAGTGTCTGGCTCTTCACCTACATTGGTGCTTATTTTGGGGTTATTTACAAACAAAAAGAGAAAGGATTGCTACAAAGGATGGGAAGAAGACACAAACCCATTTGCCTGGCGGATACTTGCATGGATTTATCAATTACAGCTGGTGAAAGGCATTGCAATGCAGGCTGCCCTCACCTCCATGCCTTTCCAATGCCCCAGCAGAGCACTGGAATATACTGGGTGGATGTAAAGCATCCACTGGGACTTGTGCACCTGGAAATACGGAGAGGCTCACAGAGCTGGCTTGCTTTTTTGGATCATGCTTGGGCAGTGTGCACCTGCTACACAGGTAGTTCTGGTTATCAGAGGGGCACTAAATATCATCCACTTTCAACCCCTGTGCAACTGATCCTTATTTATTGTACAGCAAAGACCAGCTACAGCCTGATATTCCTGCTCCATGCAATGCTGGCACCTATAAAGAGCTGTTTCTTTCCTTCTGAAAAAGCCAGACTGAGCCTGAGCCCTTGAAGTCAGGCAGCTCAGCATGCTCTAGGTTGGATGGGAGGTGGAATATCTCCCTCCTGTCCCAAGGATTTGGTGCCCCAGGGAATTTAATGTGGTACAGGAGGTCTCAACAGAAGGATGGAGTTCTCTCCTCATGTCCTGCCAGCCCTAGTAACATCTTTGTTTTTCCTTTACAGGCCTATACAATTCAGGGACAATATGCTATTCCACACCCAGATGTGAGTTTTACCCTAATTTTTCTTATATCCTTTTCTGTCACCTGCATGCTACTGTCAATTCACATAATATTAATATTAGCCAATAATATTAATAGTGTAGTTTCAAAGTAACTGGCCATGTGTAGTATCTGTAATACCTCGAGTAGCCTTTTAACCTGTTAGCACTAAACTTTATTACTTCTGAGGACTTGGCCTGATGCTAAATTGTTTGCATTATTCAGTGCTATCCCTTTGTTCTGAGAGAAACCTGTGCATTTTGTGCCTCAAAACGATCAAAACAAAAAAAAATAAAAAGAAAAAATAATATTTCCCTTCTATTTTCCCCTTGTCTTTAAAATGTTGGTAAGCCAAGGGCATATTTAGCTGCTGAGTGCTTTGGTGGGGTGAGAAGAAGCCAGAACTCTGGGAGTTTTGTGCTTGAAGCCTGGGCAGGGATGTGCCTTTCTGGAGGGGGTGCTCCTTTGGGTGACATGGAAATTGGACAAACCCCCCACTGTGTCTCCCAGAGTGATGGGGAAGGTGTTCATGCTGAGTCTCACCTTGCTGAGGACCCCCAGAGCAACATGGTCACCCTGGGTTTGGTGGCTGTCTCACTGCTGTGGGTGGCAGGGCAGCATGGGGAGAGCCCCCACTTCACCTCGGGCTCCTTGGTGCAGGGACAGGAGCTGCTCTGAGCTGCTCTGACTGAGGCTTGCTGGTGCTGGCATTCCCTGGGCTCCCATGCCTGTGGGGGGTCAGGGAGCACTTTTGTGGGGGGACATATAGGGATCAACAGCTGGAATGTGTGCCTCTGAAATTACTAAGGGGAGTAGAAAATCAGTCTGAAGGATTTCTTTGAGGAAAGCAGTGAAGCTCAGTTTCTGAGGTGGTCATGGCCCTTCAAAAAGGCAGGAACTTTCTAAATGTGTTTCCAAGGGGATAAAATACCCATTTGGGTCCCATTGCAGAGGGCCTGTCCAGTTGTGAGGCAGGGGTCTGCAGTGGGGCTGAGGATGTGGCAGTGGGTGAAAAGCCTTCTCCAGTCATCTCAGCCATGGGAAGGGGTTGGTGCAGCTCAGTGTTCCCTTTTCCAATGAGTGCATTGGATACTAAATCATGGAATTACTTTTTCCATGGTTGAGAAGGTGGCAAGGCTGTTTGATACCACAAATGCCTGCCCCATATAGGAACATTTGGGAGCTGTAGGCTGGATTTTCATCCTAGGAGAAATAGTTTCACTGGAATTAGAGGAATCCAGGCTTTGGCTTTCCATGTGACACCAGTATGTGTGTATTCTGAACAGACTGCTATGGTGGTTGATAAGGAATATTCTTAATTATGTACTCTTTGCTTTTGCTTCATAAGCAGAATGCAACTAAATAACCTGTATAGTTAGGGTAGATCAATGCAGTCTTTATCCCAGTTTTTCTTTGCAAGTGGTGCCAACAGCTTAGTGTTTTCCTTGTTCCTATATTCCTCTGATTGTCAGGATTAAAATACATTTGCTGACTGCACTCTGCCCCACTTCCAGCAAATTTCCTGAATAAAGCTGTTGGTACAGGGGCTACGGACTCCATCCTTACTCTCAGGGTGTTCTTTCAATATTTGGTCATTTTAAATAATGTTCCGTTCAGAATCCAGTCTAGAATATGTTTTTAGGGCATTTTCAACACGTTTTAGGTGCCTGTGTTTAGTGGCTGCCTTTTGCAAAGTGGGCAGAATTTTGAATGCCTGGTGTGTTCTCCTGTCTTGATTTTCCAAGGGGCTGAAGAGGGTTCAAGAGATCTGGAGAGGGACTTTGGACAAGGGCCCAGAGTTACAGGACAGGGGGGAATGTCTTCACACTGACAGAGGGCAGGGTTAGATGGGATTCTGGGAAGACATCCTTCCCTGTGAGGG
>QUSF01000098.1:52245-174437 GCA_003676055.1 Chloebia gouldiae | reverse complement strand
CCCTCACAGGGAAGGATGTCTTCCCAGAATCCCATCTAACCCTGCCCTCTGTCAGTGTGAAGACATTCCCCCCTGTCCTGTAACTCTGGGCCCTTGCCCTTGCCTAAAGTCCTTCTCCAGCTCTGTTAGACCCCCTCAGCCCCTTGAGCATCTCCATGACCTTCTCTGGACATGCTCCAACAGATCCATGTCCTTCCTGTGCTGGAGACCCCAGAGCTGGATGCAGTACATCAGGTACAGTCTCACCAGAGCAGAGCAGGACAATCCCCTCCCTTGACCATGGAAGATGAGCTGGAAGAGATGGACATAGCATCTTTTTCTATGACACCTGGATGCAGCCATCTTCTCCTCTCCTAGACTTGTTTATTGCTCTAATTGCAGAGGCTGCATAAATAGCACTATCTGAACTATGTCTGGAAGGTTTACTAGGTCAGTGTTGGAAAGGATTTTGGTCTCCCCCACTTGGCAAAGCAGGACTTCTGTCCGAGGGCACGTCTGGAGCCCACTGGGCAAAGAGATTTCATCTGGAGTCCTGCCAGCAGGACCAGGTGTCATGAAGAATTCCAGAAACAGGGTGCAGCTCCAGAAAACAGGATAGTTCTGAAGTTAAAAAGCAGTAAATACTGATGTCCCCACTTCCTGCAGGAGTAGTGGCATACCCAGTGTTTTTTGGAGACAGATGTGTTGTGGCAGGAACCCATCATATCACACCTTTGGCTAAAATAAGCCAAGGACAGCCAAAATAAGCTCAGAGATGTGTAGACACCTCTTTTTGTGGAGTAGTGAGACCTTTTCCCTGAGGCAGTGGAGGCTGGGTATCCTCTTGCCTCTCTAGGCAGGACAGGGATCCCATAGGTAACCTGTCCAGGGATTTTCAGGTGTTTTATTCCTTCCTGCTCCTTCCCTTCAGCCTCCCCTAGTGTGTGCAGGCCCCCAGGTCAGCTCTTCCCAGCATTTCCCTCTCACTGCTGCCAGCCAGACCTCCCCACTCTCCATCCCCAGTCCTGCTGCAGCAGCAAAGAGGTGTTTGAGTCTTGTTGTCCCCCAAAACATTGAAACTATTAACTCCTGCCTCCCCATTGCAAGGGATGATGGGCAAAAGAAGCAGTTTCAATTTGGGGGGTGATACTGTGCTGACAACTCCCAGAGCACATATGGAAGTCGAAGGTGGTAAAGAGTCTCCCTCCTGCTCACTGCCAGACTTCAGCCCAGTTTGGTATGTTTTCTTTTCTTTTCCTGTCTTTTTGGTTTTTTTGTTTGTTTGGTGCTTTTTTTTATATATTTTTTTTTTATTTTTTAATTTGGAGCAGTGAAACTGAGCACAAAATATATTCCAAACAAACACCTCTCTATAAAACTTCTTAAGTAGACAGTGAAACCTCCTCAGCACAACAAGGGATACAAGGATCTGAAATACCTACTGGTCATGACTGAAGCCCATAAATCCCCATATTTCTAAAGGGCTGGCATTTAGAAACACAGCTTATCCATCTCCCAGAGGCTTCCCATTGGAGGCACAGTACAAGAACGTGTGCTGTGGGGACAAGCGGTGGACAAGCAGTGACAATGTGGCTCTGGTGACACAAAGAGGGTTCCTGGGTGCTGACTGTGATGCCCACCAGCTGGCCCTGCACTGAGGCAGAGAAGTTGAACTGACTAAGAATGGGCTTCTTGCTGTTATTTTACTTCAGACCCTGACCAAGCACTTCTGCCAAAGATTTAGGCTTTATTGCACTATACCCAGGCCAAGTCCTTTCTGCTAATGTTTTTGCCATGTCTCACCATGGCTTCCTGGTTTGGTTTTTTTTTTCTATTTTTCAGTTTTGTTTTCCTTCCCACCCCATCCCCCGGCCCATTTTAATTTTGTTCTTGCTTTTCGCTATGACTTGTTGTACTCTATGACAATAACCTTCTTAGCTCTAATGTCCCTCCTACCCCTCAGCAGTTGACCAAGCTCCACCAGTTGGCTATGCAGCAAACCCCCTTTACTCCCCTTGGACAGACCACCCCCGCTTTCCCTGGTACGTACCCACATGCCCTTTCAAGATATCCTTCTCTTACCTGTAGAGTTTCTCTCTCTTTCTAAACTCTTGTTGTTTAAATGGAAATGAGCAGGGCGAGTAAAAAGTGGCAATATCCATGGGGAGAGGTTAAGGAGAGGTTTGACGGATGTTGTGGGCATTAAGGTGCACAAGGGCGAGCTCTCAGCCTGGGCTTTCCCAGCAGAAGCCGTGAGCACCGTCCCTCCCTCCCTCCACGGAGGAGGCAGCATCCTCTGCCCCGCGCCGCTCCAGATTCTGGAGGCACATCCACGCTTTCCCGACGGGACGTCCAAGCTCTTCTGGCAGGACATCCGTGCCTTCCTGGCAGGAGCGGCTTGGGGCCGGCCGGGGGTGCTGCCACAGGGAGTGGTGCTGAGCCAGGCAGGATGGCACTCCCGCAGTGGGAAGGGGTCACGGCCAGAGGGGTCTGCGCTGACAGGACAACAGCCAGCCCCGGCCTGAGCCTTGTCCTCAAGGCTGGCATTTTCCTCGTGACCTGGGAAGCAGATAGAGCACAGGGGATGGAGGTACTTAAAGTACTGCTTGGAAATTACTTTTCTGACAGTATGTTCATCATATTTTGAGCTTCCTAGATGAAGTGACATTGCTTATCTCCTTGAAGGGAAAAGCATTAAACCTGTTTCTTCTTTGCTCTTCAGGAGAAAAGCTGCCCTTACATTCCTCCGAAGAAGCTCAAAATCTGATGGGCCAGTCATCAGGTAAAACACAAAGCTAGAGGGAAGTAAGCAGGCTTTGATTGAAATGTATTCCATAAATAGGACTGTGCTGTTGTTGTGCTCCAAGAGGAATCATAGTATTTATGGAGAAGACAGCAGATTGTCTTGGTGGGCAGGAAGAGATCAGGCAGCACTCTTCTCCTTGGTGAAGCATGTCAATGGAAAAGTGCCTGGGCTTTATTACCTGGTTCTGTGACATTTGTGTGTAACTACCATACAACCACAGAATATTCGGAGCTGGAAGAGACTCACAAGGATCATGGAGTACAATCCCTGGCCTTGCACAGACACCCCAGCAATCCCAACATGTTCCCAAGAGTATTGTTCAAATGCTCCTTGGGCTCTGGCAGCCTTGGTGCTGTGCCCATTCCCTGGGGAGCTTGGGCAGTGCCCCAGCAACCTCTGGGGGAAGAACCTTTCCCTGATATCCAGCCTGACTGTCCCCTGGCATAGCTTCATGCTGTTCCCTCGGGTTCCGTCCCTGGCCACAGAAAGCAGAGATCTGTGCTGCCCCTCAGATGCAGTGAGGTCTCCCTCAATGTTGTCTGTGTACCAAGAAGGTACCAGAGTCGTCACCCTTATTCCTGCATTTGATTTTGCATAAACTTTACTCAGAAACCACAGAACAGTGCCGGTGGAAACAGCCATGACATGCAGCTCCAAGCCATTCAGGGTGAGTTGCAATTTTAGTGGGACAGGACCCTGAGGAGCCGAAGTGTGGCTGCAGCCTTGGAGAAATTTTGCTGTCAGATGTCCCAGATTCATCTGTATGTGAGGAAGAGATTTGTCTTTCTTTTCCTACCATTGCATAGAGGAGCTATCCCGAGACCTGGAGGCTCACAGGCAGGATGAACCAGACCTGGTACACACAGCCATCCTATGCATGCCTCAGAGGTTTGGTGACAGCACCCAATTATGAAAGCAAGCATAGTCTGGGCAAATAGACCCCACAAAACTGCAGAAATACAGATTTTATGACACTGACCTGTGCAGCCATGTTCTCTGCATGCCCCCTTTGCCCTTTGCAATCACCCAAGGCATTAATCCTGCCCTGATACCCTCAAGGTTACAGCCTCAAGGACTACTTGCACATATCAGAGAAGGAGGATCTGGAGTGATAAAATAAACAGTCTCCAGGTCATGGAGTAGAATGTGGCCATTCCTCAAAGGCTATGTGATGCAAGGATGGTGCAGTACCATGGCACCAGGTGTCCCAAGGGCTTTCAGCATCATCCATGTCATCTGAGTGTTGGATGGCGGATGCTGCTTAGGAGTCTGAGCAGCTTAGTTTATATTCCCTAAGATCCCTGGATGCCTCAGTGCTGCTGGGAGCCCTCACTGATGCTCTCCTCCCTTCAGAAGACATTTTCTGCCACACCCAGGCTGCTGCTGAACTGAGCCTTGTAGCACATGCCCGAGGGAGAGGGGCACCCTAATCAGAGGGATATGTCTGTGATAGGTGCAATCCACCATCCCCCAAACTGTGAGGAGGCTCAGTGTACCAGCCAGTCCAGGTGAAGTGTGTGCTGTAAAGTCAGCATTGAGCATTAACTGTGATGTAATGCCTGAGCAGGAGATGTTTTGTGCAGATTTTGGCATTAGTACCTCTGGCAGGGGCAGATGATAGCAGAGGGCTGCCATCTGGAGGATCTGCATCCTCATTCCCTGCAATTCCTCTCCTCTCCGTACTTCTAAGTGAAAAATCTGGTGAGGAAGCCTCCTGCAGGCAAATGTCAGCTATGTGTGTCTGGGAAGATGGATTCAGGAAAGCACAGGAAGTACATTGTCACATAATCATGGAATGGTTTGGGCTGGAAAGACCCTTACAGCCCAGCTTGTTCAACCCCCCTGCCAGGGCAGGGACACCTTCCACTAGACCAGGTTGTTCTAAATCCCATCTACCCTGGCTGTGAACACTTCCAGGGATGGGACAGCCACAGCTTCTCTGGACAACTGGTACCAGGGCCTCATTACCCTTACTTCCTAACATCATAAGATCATGCATGAGCATATCAGAGATAACCAGAGCTCCTCTTCCTCTGTGCTGAGGCCCTCCATGGAAATATGTGAGGAATTGGGTGCTGTTGCTGTCTTGTTTTGCAGGAGCCCTGCAGTTCTAGTCTCTTTGCGCTTCTCCATTCTGCACATCCTTAACCACTCTCTTTCCGTGGATACATATCTGGCAGACATTTCTGCTCTTACAAGCTTTCATCAGTGGTTGATATCATAAGGATTAGGGGATTTTTCTCCAGTTCCTGTCAGGCACCAGATAGCTTCTTTCTTGCATATTTGACATAGGATGTCCCTGTTTGCCACTGAGGTGATTTAATATGGGAAACCATGGAAGAGGCAGGCTTTGTCCTAGGAGCACTATGGCATGGTGTCCTCTTACTTCTGGAGCTGCACTGACAGGGTATCTTGCTGGCTCAAGCCATTCCCACCATGGAGGAGAGAGCTCTCCCTGACTCAGGGGAGGGTGGGAGGAAGCACATTTCTGCCTTCGCGCCTCGCTGTGTAATTTTGGAGGGAAGCAGGATCTAAATCTCCATACTGTTTATCTTGCTTTCCCTTGAGAATAAGAAAGACAGCTGATCCTGAGTCTAGCTAAGGTACATGTCTTAGCAGTCTGGTTCAAATTCAGCATGAGAGTCTGTGGGGCTTGCAGAGGACTTGTACCACCAGATCCTGCGGGGACACTGGTTTTGGGGCACAAAGCTGCTGTCACATGCCAGCAGCTCAATGCTGCTGTATCCAGAGAGGGCTGAAGGGTGCATAGACAGCATTCCTGTGGGGCTGGTGGGTGTCCCAGCTGGCATGCTTTCTGCTGCTATGTGGGAGGGTGTTTCACCCACCTCTCTTTGTTGGTGCTGGAACCTTGCACCCTCCTCTGAAGCCATTAGCAATGGAAAAAAGGAAGGGTGGGAAGCGAGACACTTGTGGGATGCAGGGAAGGTGACACTTAGCTCCAGCAGAGTCAGGTAGCAAGCGTCTTCCTCCTCCTTGTCCCGGAGTGTGTGATCCCTTCCTCTCCCAGCCTGTAGCAGGACGCAGCCTTGGCAGCGTTGCGGGAAAGCAGCGGAGCTCCATTGCGTTGCCTCTGCCAGCTCTAACCATGTTCCCTTGCATATGCCCAGGTTTGGATGCCAGTCCCCCGGCCAGTACTCATGAACTCACCATTCCCAATGATGTAAGTAAATCCAAGTGCTTCCTTGGCACATCCGCGTGTGCATGTGTGTATACACATATATGTTTATACATACATACATATATCTATGTATAATGTGCAGCCATTTGGCTTTGTTAAATATATTTAGAGATGCCCCTTCCCCATGTTTCCTCATCCATGTGCAGTCCGTTGGGGATCAACCTGCAGCACAAAGTGCCCATTGGACTTCAGTCCATTGGTAGCTTGCCTAGGTACAATCCTTAATGCTCCATTTTCTTTTCCAAATGAGCTCAGTGCTCATGAAACATGCCCAGTTGACAGCACTGGGAAAGGGAGAGAGATCCCATGGCACCCCTGATTAAACTCTTAATTGCTTAATCAGGCTGTGGCAGGCCTGAGATGATGTTCCAGCTCAAGGGTAGTGACAGGGTAGGGTGCTGGGGAAGAGGAGGTAAGAAATTGACATTTCTGATGCCACGAAGTGCCACACGAGTGTCTGAAGGACTGTGTCTCATCTTAGTACTGCTGGCAGGCAGCTGTGGGGTCTGATAGGTGGAATCTTTGTGGTAACATGGATGCTGGACTCGGATATTTGCTGGGACAAGGCTGGAGCCATGCTGGGCAAGGAGAAGGTGGGATGGAGAGCATGACACAGCCAGCACCTGGATCCATGAGCCTTACTTGCTTCTGGACTGGTTTCTATGGATTAAGACCCACTCTGTGCTCAAATCAGGATGAGGGCAAGTGGAGGGATGACATCCAATCTCTGTTCCCATCTCCATCACTGACCAGCACCTTCAGCCCATCCTCTTCAGGAGTCTCTGGATGGAGCCTGGCAGCTGTTGCTCCTTCTTCCTGCTGTTCACCAGCAGCTGGCAGTGCCCTGGAAGGGCAGCAATCCTGGCTGCAGCTGCCGGGCACCTCTGCCAAGACTTCTGTCCACCCAAGAGACATGGCAGTGCAAGAGCCTGTGAGCACCTGCTGACTGAAACCCTTGGAGGTGCTTTGCCCTGGGCCATATCACCATGGGAGGGATCTGCAGAGGAGACAGTGGGGGCTGATCCCAGATCTGCTCCACCCAGCAAAGGACACCTCTCCAGGGGCTGCAGGGAGCTCAGCAAGCACTCCTGAAGTTCCAGCAGCCACATCTACTGAGCATGGAGGACTGTAGCAATGAAGGCATCTTCAGAAATATAAAGAGACCCCTTGTAAAAGAACTCACATGGGAGGAAAGGATACCTGGAGACCTCTGAGAACTCAGGAGCACTTGGAGCATTCACTCACCAGAGACCCAGCTCTCACCACACCTGGGAGATATTAGATGCTATCACCTGCATCTTGAAAAACTCCTTCTTAGCTCTCCTCATTGTTGTCTCAAAGGCTTTTAAACACCCACTGCCACTCAGGAAGCAGAGGACAGGTTTGGGTTCCTTTAAGAGTCAGCAGGTGTGTTTTAGTGATGTAGCTTGGAGTTGTGCTACAGTGGAACAAAATTGGATGATACCTATCTTGCTGCTCCTCTGACTGTCAGAAACTTGAACGCTGTTCAACTTGAGTGTAGCTGAGCATCTGCCTAAAAGCTTTAGCTCCTGAGGTCTCTCCAGTAGATTTTCATTTGGTGAAGCATCTCACAGTTATTTCTGTGCTGTGAAGACCAGGATGGGCTGAACATCCCCCCACAGATCCTGGGACAGTGGATTACCTTCCAGTATATATTCAGGTGCATATGGGATAAACCACCATGGCAGCCCCATGGTCTGATCAAAGGATCAAGGAGTATTTGGAGGAGTAATCATCTTTGGAGGAGTATTCATCTGTGTAGAAATCCAGCAGCTGCCAAGATGAACATTCTGTGTATAAAATGCTCTTGGAAAATAGCTTAAATGGCCAAAAAGGGCATACAGGGCACTTCATGCCTGTGTTGGTCAAGCTTGGTACATGTTACCAAGCTTTGGAGATGCTTTGAGGGAGATGCACAAACGAGCAAAGACCATTGAAGAAGTTGAAGCCACTGAGGATCATTGAGGAAATTCAAGTCTCCATCTGGCTCCAATTTTTTCAAAAGAGTATGAAAAGTGTGTTTTTACGTAAAATCCGCCTTTTCTGTGGGTGTCACAGCTGTGTGGTGCTCTCTTGTGCCTATTGGCAAGCCACTGGATTGCACCAAAAGAGCTAGAGGGGGTAGCAGAGGCACTGAAGGTGTCCCAGTGGCATCAAAGAAATGTGGGATGGGGTCACTGCACCAGCTGATGAGGGGGCTCCTGGGGCTGGCCTTTCCCCAGAGACAGCAGCAAGCTTGTTTCCTTCTAGTAATGTGTCCAAACCACCTTTGGGTTTGCTGTGACTGGCAAGGGGATAAATACTTGCAAAACACTGTCCATTCATTAAACGATGAAAATTATTATTACTGAAATGAGCCCTCCTTGAAGCCCTCTGAGGTGCTGGGCACCATGTTCAGATAATGGAGATTCTTCCCCACAAGGAGCACAGGGGTCTGGATGTCTCCTTGGAGGACCATGCTCACGTGCTGGTAGGAATCACCCTGGGCTGTCCGTCTCCTGTCTTCATGAGCATTAAGGTCACTCTTGTCCCAGGTGTGCTCACATCCTGCTGGTGACTGCCAGAGCTGCCGCTTCTCAGACATTCCTTCCGTGCTTTCTTTCCTAGCTAATAGGCTGCATAATTGGACGCCAAGGGACCAAAATCAATGAAATTCGGCAGATGTCAGGAGCGCAGATCAAAATCGCGAACGCCACGGAAGGGTCATCGGAGCGCCAAATTACCATCACAGGAACCCCTGCAAACATCAGCCTTGCACAGTACCTCATCAATGCCAGGTGAGACCCCTGCCGACCTCCACCACCTCCCACCACAGCCGATCCCATCCTGCCAGCATGCTGGGAGCAACCCGGTCTCCCAGTGCCATGGGCCAGCAAGGGCTTCCCGAGGCCAGCTGGGATGGACAGTGTCTTGCTGAGACCTCTGAGCAGGGACCAGACATCGCCAGCAGGACATCTGGCCTCAGCTGGCACTTTGGCTGGGGACTGGGAGCCACCACGCTGCTGGCAGAGAGGCCACAGGTTGCACTGGGTGCCTGCCTTCCCTCCACCCTCGCTCAAGGATTTTGCTCGCAGGTGGGCAAAGTTACCACTGTCTTTCCTGTGGATGAGGCAGGGGACGGGGACAGGAACAGATCTGAGCCACCGGCAGGGAGGCGTCACTTGGGGCCTGCTTGCTGGGATCCCAGCATCGCTTATGGCCTCTTCTACATGCTTCCAGGCCTCCAAAAGGCTTTCCTCTATTCAGTGAAAAAAATCAGTCGAATAAACATAAGACATGGGAACAGCCTGACTGCTTCCTTTTCATCATGAAAAGCTTGGCATAGCAGGACTTCACAGGGGCCAAGGGTTCCCAGCACTGCTGCCATCTGGGGAGAGATGTAGCCCATGCTGTGGGGGCTGGGGGTGGCATGGGCCTGCAAGGGGAACATGCAGGGGTGGCATAGCTGCAGAGATGATCTGGGGACCTGCTCCATGCAGGCAGTGAGCTGTGTCCAGGGTGCTCACTCAGACCTGTTTGCCCGTGTCTGTGGACTCATGGGGAATGAGTTTAAGGGGATACAGGACCTTTCTGGTAGCTTTGCACCCGCCTGGCAGAGCCACTCAAATGGGCCCATCCACCTGGGCAGGATTGATGCCGTGCCAACCTGCCACCAGCCTTGGCTGCGCACAGGAGGGAGGCTGCTGGCAGGGCCTCGAGGACCCGGGGCTGCTGGCGGTGACTTACACTTGTTGGGGTGTGGGCTGGAAGCACCAATGAGGTCTGTATGTGCTTTCTCCTCCTTGCACCCAACCCACCCAAGCCTCG
Source organism: Chloebia gouldiae (assembly GCA_003676055.1). Lineage (NCBI taxonomy): Eukaryota > Metazoa > Chordata > Aves > Passeriformes > Passeridae > Chloebia > Chloebia gouldiae. Next base: position 164,625 of record QUSF01000098.1, on the reverse strand, counting down.
ACCCGCACTCGACCCTGGCCATCCCATCCTGCCTGCTATCCTGCTGCCCATGCCCGTGGCACCTGACCCCCTGCTCAGGTGAGGGATGGGGCCAGCCCCCACTTGCTGGCATGGCTGAGTGGCTTCCCTGCAGATCTTTGCCAATCTCCCCCCCCCCACTCCTTGAGACAAGAGAGAGAAAGAAAAGAAAAAGAAGTGGCTCAGTTGCTGGGAAGGGCTGGCTGAGCTGCCCCTGTGCAGAGGTGACCTGGTGGGGTGGCAGGATGGGTCTCTGCCTCTCCCATGGTTTCCAAACCAGAGCAAAACAAAGCAGCCAGCAGAGCTAGCTAGCACAGCTGCCTGTCCCCTGTGAGAGGGATGCTTCTGAAAAAGAAGCTGTGCTCTGGGATGACTCCTGCCAGCACCTCTGGTGGGTGACACCCCTGCCACAGCCTGGCCGCAGTAAGGAGAGGGGAAGGCAGCCAGCCATTGCACTGACCCTGTGCTCCAGCCCCCCATGCCCTCCTCGGGGGACCGCCAGGCCACCCAGTGATGCTCTGCCCACTCAGTGTATGCAGGATCTGGGCAAGAGGAGGAGCACTGCCCCACAGGTCTTCATTTTCTTTTCTGCTCCAGTGATTAAGCTCTTGTTTTTTGTCTCCCCCCCACCCCTCTCTCTGCCCCTGTCTATTCTAGGCTGACGTCTGAGGTCACTGGAATGGGTGCACTCTAATTTCCACCCACCATCCTCCACTCCGCACCACCTGACCCTCTCCAGCCACCGGCACTCCACCCAGCCTGTACTGCCTGTACATTTACTGTCTTCCCTTTGCCTCCACAGATACTCTTCGTTTTACTAACAAATATATATATATATATATAAACACATAGGCGCATATACACACACTGGAACATTTCTTTACAAGCTCTTTACTCTGTGCTCCTGAATCTGCTCCCAAACTCTTTGGTTATGGTCCTTGTTTTCAGCGTTAGGATGTTAATTCTTCATGTGCTTTTTGGGGACAAGGGAGGGGGGAGGGGGGCATTGGTTTCATTGGTTTTTTCTCTCATTGACAAGACTTCAGGAGCTGGCGGGGTGTCTAGTTTCAGTCTAGCATAGGTACCTATACGTTTGAGTTGACATTGCTGGTACATTCTGTAGCATATGGACATAATGATGCCACCCAGAACTGTGTGTGTTTCAGACAACTTAATTTTTCTCACCCTTCTTCCTTTGGTGCTTCCCCTTGCTTGTCCTGGCTCACCTTCACCACCTCAGGCCCCTGCCCTTAGGGTAAGGGCATACTTTTCACCCTGTGTTATTTGGGAAGCAGAAGCCAAGTAAGGGTTCAACCCGCAGGCTTCTCTCTTGGAACATGGCATGGTCCAGACAAGCCCATTTTCCTACTAAACTAAGGGAATCACACACACACACAGATACACACAAATGCTCTTTTTTCTTTTTTTTTTTTTTTTTAACTAACAAGCACCTGGAAGTGAGAAGAACTCAGCTGTATGGGATTTACACCCCCAGGGGCCTTTGAAAGCACTCTTTTGTCAGTCCCCCACAAGCAAAACCTCAGGAAGCTCTGTGAGCCAGCTGTGTTTGTTGTTTGTGTTCAATAAATGTCTGTGCAGCTCTGGTACTGATGGGCTACGACTGTTCTTCTCCCGGGTCACCCCAACAATGCCAGCCCCATCCTTCCCTCTGCATCCTTCCCTCTGCATCCTTCCACACCTTTTAGCTACTTGGAGGGAAGGTGGAGGTTTTATGCAAGAGTTCTCCATTTTTTTATTATCATCATTATTATTAGTGGTTTTACTATTATTATTTATTATCAGCATCATAAATTTTTTTTGTTTCTTTTTTTTTAGAGAAATGTACTTCCAATGCACTACAATGCACTTCCTGAGTGATCCATGCTTTCTCTCTTTTTTTTTTTTTTCCCCAAGGAGAGAGTATTTGGCTTGCATAATCCTTTGGTTTCCCCTGAGATTAATGTATAAATTATGGTGTGACAACCTCATCTCTCACTGCCCCTTTGTCTGGATGGATCTGCCATGTGTGTGTCCCACACCCTTCCCGAAGACCCTCTCTGCCCAGCCCTGCCTTCTGCTTCCAGGCTTTTCTTCTCTCTCCCGCCTTTCCAACAGGGAGTCATGCGTTTTTCATCTGTTAATTCCTGACTGTCCCTTTTCCCAGATTGCAAATCTGGACCATGATGCATCGTGTCCCCAGACAGATGAAGCAGACACACAGTACATTTTTGCACTGTACCACTTGGGAAATATATTGTTTTTCAAGGTGAGCCCCAAGACTTCTTGGGCCTTTCCCTCTCTTCGACCCTCAGTACCAGCAGGCACCACTGGCAGTTTCCCACCCTTCTCCTGTCAGGATGCTGGGCCACTTCTCCTCCTGTCTCCAGCACTGCCTTGCTCAGCACTCACACAGGCTGTGTCAGGGATCCCAGGCATCAGTGGAGCCAAGGATGGGCAGGGGGTTGTGGGCTCCAGCAGGGAGCTGGTGGGGATGAGAGCACAGCCCAGGACCCCAGAAATGTAAAGGTGGTGCTGCTGAGCATCAGGGTTTGCTCTGCCCAGGTGTCCTGAAACCTGTGCATGCTCAACTCTCCAAAGCACTCCAAGCTTCTATGGTTTAAAGGTGCTCCCAGATCCTCCATAAGGTGCTTTGCTGCTGTCTCCAACCCCTTGCCCTGCTCTCCGTGTCACATTGGGTTCTACTGTGCCTTTTGGGTGGCACAGCAGCCACACAGGCTCAAGAGCATTCCCTGGTTCTCCATCCAGAGTAGCACAGGTGCTGTGTGGAGTGCTGAGTGGCTCAGGTGGAGCCAGCAGCCTTTGCTGTCACCTGTCCCATGTATTTGTGCTGATGCTGAGGATGGAGGGAGGCAGGCACCCAACAGGGCCTCCTCCAAGTCACCAACTGGCCAGCAAAGCACAGAATCACCTGCCAAGGTGGTGAGTCAGTTGTTGGCAAGGGGCATTCTCATCTTCTCCTGTTCCTCATTCTGCTTTAGAACAAGTGTTTTAGCTGTGTTTGAGACCCCATGAAAATAACAACTCCAGTGGCCTGGGGGGTGATCCATGGCAAAAGCTTCACGTCCCACTGTCACCACCCTCCATAGCAGCCTGGAGTGCTGTGCCCTTGGAGAGGGATGGTGTATGGAGGAAGCCAGCCCAGCCTGCCATTCTTAGCTCCTCTGTGGGACTGCAGGACATGCTGGAGCATGAGGAGAGCTTCTTCACGAGGAGAATATGGAGGCACAGCAGCAGCAGAATCATGCTGACCAAGACTGAGAAATTCATCCCAGGCCAACAAGGATACCTGGGGAAGGCCAGGGAGTGTGACAGCATCATGAACATGGAAATGGCTTTGCACAGTGCCTGCAGATCACGGATGCCCTGAATTCCTCTGCTCTGTGTGTGTGCTCCCTGTACCATTCCCCACCTCCACTGAGAGAGTGCTGCCGAAGATCACAAATGCCAGGCTGGGTCTGCCAGATGCAGCTGAGCTCGGAGGCTGCTGGAGAGGGGGAGCAGACTGCAGCAATACCTCTGCACCCATCCCCACGCCAGTGAACCTACAGATAAGATCCCCTCTGGGTACCATCCCCATCCAAACCTGCTGCCAGGCATCCATCACCGAGCCAGGCTGCAGGAAAGTCACCCCAAGAATCAGTGGCAGAAGAGGCTGGATATGAGTATTGCTCTGGCGTCAGGCAGGTGTCCGAGACGTTCTGTCAAGGCTTGTGCTGCCACAAGGATCTGTGCTTATGGGAGTGCTCCAGGGAATGCTGGATATGGCCACAGGGGAACAAAGGACAGTCCAAGCAGTAGCAGTCACCTGGGTCGCCTCACAGGAGCACAGCACAGTCATAAAATCCTAGAAAGTCTTCAGCTGGAAGGGATCCACAAGGATCATTGAGTCTAGCTTCGGACACTGCACAGGACAACCTGAAGCATCACTTGTCCTGGCATTCCCTTTGACTTCACAACTTTTCTTTGGGGGGTCACACTGCCAAGCTTATTTTGCAAATTGAAAAAGGAAAAAAAAAATAAACTGCAGTGTTACGTGGGAATCAGCTTATCCATCATCATCTGGGCTTGAGCGAGATTTGGAGAAAAAGGTGTTGATGCATGCAGCATCTCCTGGGAGCATGTTGATATCAACAAGGATAACAACAAAATCACAAGGAATGTATCAAACTCAGCTTTGATTTCCTTGGGATGACTCAAAAGGAGATTTGCTATTTTCTTCAGAAAGAGCCTCAGTGTTTTGCTTTGATTTGTGATAGATCTTGGCTTTCCATTTTAGATGAACTTAAAATACTGTTATGATGCGTCCACAACCATGTCGTTGGGAAAAAATCTCTAGTATTACAGTGACTATTCAGTACAAGGTGAATGTCCCAGGTAATCAACAGAATAGCTCTAGTACATTGCTTTTCTCTCCCAAAACAATACAATGTTATCCAGCCAGAATGATTTAACATTTCTAGAAGCAACCAACTCAGTCAAACTCTTTAGGAATGAGTTATTTAGGGGGATGTTTTAACTTTGACTGGGAAGTATCGGTCCAGTGCCTCCTCCTGCCCCTGGAGTGTGGGGGTCTCCATCAGAGAGGGGCCAGTTGAGGTCTGCGCTCAGCCCTGTGGCCTCAGCTGAAGGTCCCCACTCCCCATGCATATCCTTGTCGTGCTTCCAAAATTGTTTGGAGTATTGTTTTGTGGTTTTTTTGCCCCTAGACTGTATTTGGAAATCTAGTACAGAAAAAAAATAGACCATTTCCCCTAAGGGAAAGTGACTTTCACCGGGGAGACTTTTTAAATTTCATACTCTCTTTGAGCTGTTATTCCAGCATTTGTTATTGTATCCATGCTAGTCACTTTCAATTATATTAATTCCCAGTTTATGCTCCATTAGCAAGGGTAATCTCTTGCCTCCAGTACGGGCAGAGTTAGAGTTTCTGGGGGATCTCTGCGTGGTGTGGCAGGGATGAATGCTTAATCCCATTCTCTCCTTGGCCACAGGGATGGAAGGCATCTCCCCTAGCCCTGCCTGGCTGCAGCCCCCGCCCCGGGGGTAGCCGATCCCCGGCCCTGGGCGCTTCCGACGGGCCACTAGATGTCCCTATTTGCCCAGCTTTTCATGGATGCATCCACAGCCACGCCGGGATGTGGGCGGCACTGGGATGTTCGGTGCTTCCAGCCGCTGGTCCGATGCGTGCAGAGGACATCCCACGCTGCTGGAAAGGGAGTGGGCTTTTGTGTGTGTGTCCGTGACACCAGTGACGGGCAGTGACATCCCTCGAGCGGGTGACTGGCACCGTGCCCCTCTGCAGGAATGGTCCCGTCAGTGCTGGGACCTTCATGGAGCCAGTCCCCATGGGCGAGGATGTGTGTCAAGCATCTCCTTGGCCATGGGTGGCACAAGTCACCCCCTTATGCTGTCCTGAGCCCACTCTGGCTGGCAGAAGGACGAGGTTTTGCTGGGGACATCCAATGGGTCTCCATGCCTGTGGTCCCCAGGGAGGCATTCCCAAGCTGGCTGCTCTGTGCCTTGGCTGTCAACAGGAGCCTCTGCAGCTGCCGGAATAACTTGCAGAAAGGTCATGGTCTCCGTGCAGTCCCCCTGCTCCCGCGCTGGATGTTATAGGGAGCTGGGACTCTGCTAAGAGGATATTTTTGCTTTCCCTTCAAAAGGAATGCAGCTGCAGTTCCTGATCTGCTGTGCTGTGCAGCGAGCCCCAAGCCCTTGTCCAAACGGTAACGTGGCAGGGACTTTTAGGAAGTACTGAATGTACCAGATGTGCAACTCCCTCCACCCTGATGTGCAGCCCTCCTTCCACTCTGCCCCAGCGCCCTTATCCTTCAAAGAGGAAGATAACACTCCAGATCGCTCTGAAGGCATCCCAGAGATCAAATACAGCCAAGTTCAAAGCCAGACCGGCTCTGGATTCCCACCCTTGTGTTTAGGCAGTTTAAGCACAGCAATGTCTCTTCTCAGAAATGATGATCAAGTCCACTCTGCACAAGGAGAAGAAAACAAACCAGAAGATGGGCATGAGGATGGAGCAGCAGGAGGAGGCTTTGGGTGTGAGCCCCATCCTGAACTGCAGAACTGTGGCTGATTTAGGGCACACGTGCTGTTTCCAGAAAGAACTGCTTTGATCCCAAAAAGACAGGCTGGGATGTGCATGAGGACTGGAATATTTGAAGCACACTTGGAACACTGTGTCCTGGTTCCCTGCAGGCACTGTCACTTTTTGTCCCTGAAGAAAGCCTGTAACTGAGAGAATTTGTGTCTGGGTCAGCTGGGATGAGTGGTGCTTGTCTTTGGAGCTTCTCTGAGTTTTGTTGTGTCCAATGGGACTAGGTGGCACAGGATGCCCCACGGGAGTGTGGGCACGCTGAGAGTGTGAGATGCTCTGTGCAAGTGTGGCAAGATGGGCCAGCAGCCAGCTGGCAGCATGGCTAGACACACAGAGCACCGAGGGATGGGGCAGCATCGCACCGGAACTGAGGATTGTGTGCACAGCTTGGGATCAAACCACAACAGATATCCAATAGGATTTCCCCGTGCAAAGAGGAGCAGGACATAATGTGCTCACCCAAAAGCAGTCAATTAGCAGTGTGGAGGGTTTTTTGGTGGGAGGACATTGCCGTGATGTAACCTGACACTGCTGCTGCAGCTGCTGATGTGGTTTTCCCAAGGGATGCTGCTCCGTGCTGCCTAGCACGCAGCCGTGCTCCCAAATCTCTTACAGGAGCACAGCAGAGGAACTGTCAGTTAAAAGCCAGTTAAAAATGCAAACCCAGAGAAACTGCTGTCTCTATGCTTGAAAGAAATTTTCAGTTGCAGACTAAAATTTATTCTTGTCGCAAGTAGTCTTCCCCTTGACATATTTTGGGCTGAAGTGTGATTTCCAGAGGCAGGGTGGTGCAGTGCAGTGCCAGGAAGAGGTTGTAGGGAATGTGTGCTCTTCCCCAGTGCTCCTCTCTCAGCTTCCCATCACCCCCAGCACAGCTGTGCCCTTGCTCATCACCCCCAAATCTTACTGATGGGGTCCAGCAGAACCAGCTCTCCACTCACCATCCCTGCAGCCATGGGTTTGTAGAGCAGAGAAGGGGCAGATCCTCAGCCTGGCAACAGCCTCAGTGTGTTCAGATGATTTCTCTGAAGCTCCCAAAAGGCTTCTCTCAGCCCTCAGTGAGAGCCCGTGAGGCAAATGCAGCACACCGGGCAACCAGCTGGGTTCACCTGGCAGCCCAGCTCATGCTGGATCTGTTTGCTGTGAGCTCCCATGGGAAAAAAGGGAGATTTGTTGTGGTGTAGCAGAGCTCTGTGTGAGCATGGCTCCTCCAGCTTGGCTTTTTGTGGTGTGGGTGATTTCAGCATCACACTGGAGAGTTGCTCAGGGTGTTGAAGCAGCCTCACATTCTTGTAGCCTGAAAGGCCAGGAGGCACTGGTACTAGAGCCTTGGCTGAGCCCTGACCATCTCCCTTGCTTGCCCCCTAGCTCTGCAGATCCTGACCCCCACGGGAGGAACACCTTCACCACCTGACATGGTGCCAGTGGCTGATGTTGAGCCCCCTCCAAAGATGCTGCCAGCTTCCTGCGAGCTTCCTTCTCCTTCATGGCACCCTTGGGGCAACTGCCTGAAGCCCCCACCCATGTCTGCCCAGACCCTGCTCCCTCAGCTGGGGCACAGGGCAGCAGCAGGCTCAGGGGCTGGGGCAGCAGCTCTCAGAAGGACAGCAGCTTGCAGACAGCGTGCAGAGGCACCCACTGCAAGCCAGCACTTCCCACCACCCTTATCTGCGCTTCCTCATTGGCCCTCATGCCCCTGCCACTTTGCAATATATTTCATGGCTTATCCATGTCATTGCAATAAAGCTTTTGTTGCTTGAGGTGCCCTCCATGGTGAGTGGAATGAGGCTGGGGAGCCATGGTTTGGACAGTGAGCCACCCACGGGGAGAGAGGTGAGGTGCTGGGGGTAATTCCATAGCACAGAATCTCAATGTCGCCCAAATGGTTAACGGGGAAATTCAGCCCATGAAGAAAACCGTGGTTTGGAAAATGGGCCTCAGAGCCCTGGCTCCACTCAGCATGAGGAAATGATCCCACATGGGAGCAGGGCTGCCAGGAGGGAGGGGGAACGGGACAGGGGGAACACTGCAAAGAGAATCCAGAGCGTTCCCGAAAGGCAGTGACAACCAGGATTCATTATCCATCAGGGAACGTGTTTATAGCAAGCATGAGTCACTGCTGGGCCCCGGGAGCAGCCCAGCAATCCAGGGGCTGCTAGCGATCCAGATGTTGTACAGGCTCCCTATCCAGCCCCACATAATGGCAGCTCTCAAACACACCCCACCAGCCCACCACATGCCAGCCCTGCTGGACCTTGGAGCAGCCCTGGTGCTATTTTTGGACACATTGGAGCATGGTTTTCCTCTGGCATAATTCCTTTCTACTTGAGAACAGAAGCCAGAGTGCTGTCCCAGCTCTGCATGTTGCCCTGGTGCTGTGAGGGTCTCCATCTCCAGCCATCCAACCCTGGGCTTGACACAGATCCAGGAGAAGCCAGAACTGCTGGCCCAGACTCTGCCTTATGTGTAAACAAAGGCAGAAAATGCTGTATTAACCTTTTTTCTCCATCTGGACTTGTATTTTCTGAGTGCACATCACCCCTTCTCCCATTTGGCCCTGCAAAAGGGCTGTGGCAGCCAGGGCAGTTCACCCTTCTCTACACCCTTGCTTAACCCCAGGGACTAGCAGCCCCAAATCTCTGTGGAACCTGGAAGTCATGCTCTCCTTGTTTGTGCCACCTCTGATGTGCCCTTGGCTGGGGTGCCCTGCCCTGCTTCCTGACAAGCCAACCACAACATACAGCTCCAGGCCTGACACCCAATTTTGACCAAAAACCAGGTTTTCTGAGTTTCTCCTGCCCAGGAATTGGTTTGTATGCTTTCATTTGGAGAAAAGCCCCTATTGCTGTTCCCATCTCCTTCCCAGAGCAGCACACCATGGAGACCACCCGAAGCGAGGTGTCACCGACTGAGAGCAGTGCTCTGGGAAACATGGCTCAAGGCTCCTTTTCCCCCTCCCTGCAAGCTCTGGGTCATCCATAAAGCACCTTCATTAGCCTTTGCTGAGCTGGGAGACTTTCCCAGAGTCAGAACCAGCTCCAGGTGGGAGCAGCCCTGGGGAAGGAGTCAGTGGGGCTGTGTGCGCAAACAACCCCAAAGGTTATTGTGTCCACCCACCCCAGCACATGGCTTGAATCCCTGCCCAGGCTTGAGAGGTGGGATGCAGAGGGATGTGAACCATCTGAATGCCCTGGCTTAACCTCTGCAGGACTCATCAGCAGCAAGAGAAAGCTTCTGTGCCCCACTGAAGGCATTGAAGGGTGCAGAGGCCCCACAACCCAGTTCATTGTATCCAGCCGTTTGTGCTGGCTGCAGCTCCGTGGCTTCCAGCTGAGAGAGCAAGTGTTTGGAGATTAAAACAGCCTGTTTACCTTTGGTTGTGCCTCTAAAAATAATAAACTTGTGGTGGGGAGATGTTTATCTTTATACTCTGCTGGGATACCCCTGGCTGCAGCTTGTGGTAGAATCTGCTGCATGGAGCAGAAGAAATAGGCTTGAGGAGAGCAATCCTAGAACCATGGGGTGGTTTGGTTTAGAACAGACCTTAAAGATCATCTCATTCCACCCCCCTGCTATGGGCAGGGACAGCTTCCACTATCCCAGGTTGCTCCAAGCCCCATCCTGCCTGGCCTTGAACACTTCCAGGGGCAGCCAAGCTTCTCTGAGCACCCTGTGCCAGGGCCTCAGCACCCTCACAGGGAAGGATTCCTTCCATATCCAACAAAAACCTACTTTCAGTGTAAAGTCATTCTCCCATCTCCATGGCTGGGTGGTTTGCATTTGCTTCTCATTGTCTGTGAAAGATCCAAGAACAGTTGGCACTGCTTAGAGTGGGCTGGGAAGGCATTCTTGCCAGGAAGGATGGCTGACTTGTTTCATCCTTCTAGGAAAAGGCTGCAGCTGGATCTGGCTCTGGTGTGCAGGGAGCTGGGCTGCATGCCTTGCTGCATCACAGCACTGCTCTGGAAGGGCACAGACACACCTAGAGCCTGGACAGCTGCTGGGGTGGTAAAAATAACAAGTATGAACATGCATGCTTAATAAAAATGGGAGCAGAAATAGCCTGGAAAGGGACTGCTGGGAACCTCTGGGAGTTTGCTAGACACTTGCAAGCTCATTGGCTGTGGAAAACTACAGAAAGGATCCGGCTGGCTCTGTGCTGCCCTCTGCCAGGAAGCCAGCTGAGATAAGCAGAGGGCAGCCAACAAGGAAGATGCTTGTTCTGTCCTTCCCAAGGCTTTGGGATTGATGCTTTGGTTTGATGCCTCCATCCACAAGGATGCAGAGGGGAGCTGCAATCCACTACAGAGGAAAAGCAGGTTTTCAACCTGTGTAGCTTGTTCCTTCAAAGTCTGGTGATGCAGGCTGGGCTCTGGGAATGTGGGGCTGGATAGAACCAGCACTTGCAGTCCCCCCAGCTGGAGACAGGGCTGTGTCTGGCTGCTGCTCTGCTGTTCTTCAAGCGCCTGGGGCCTGCCTTCCCCAGGGAACATGTGCCCAGCCTGGCAGGCGTACTCTGCTTCCTGGGAATCACCCAAGCCACACCTTTTATCGCAAAAGAGTGGAAAATATTCCCTGCTCAGCTGCTGATGGAGTTAGTGTGTGGTTTTCCACCCATTTTTCCTGGATGTACTCCACAAGAGGGTGTTCCTCTGTCCCCTGTCCCTCCAGTCATGTCCCCAGGGCAGAAGGTGGCATGTCCCAGGGCGCTGCCTTTTCTCCATGAACAGGAAGACAGCTCAGGTGCTGCTGATCTTTCTGGTTTGAGCCAGTTTTGTTCCCAAACAGTGATGCTCCCAACTCCCTAAACCCCATGCTTTGGGCTATTTTTATTTTCTGAGTGTAAAATGGAGGCAGGGGGAAAGTCCTGGAAGTGAAGCTTGGTGCCCAGCTTCACGCCTCTACTGTGGGACAGAGGAAGAGAATGCTACTCTTAAACTGTGAGGTACCCCAAATGTGTAACATCCTGGCGTCCCGTGGCTCTCCTATGAGTTCAGAATCCCTGCAAGCGCTGGGGTGGCCCAGGAAAAGGATCCTGAAAGCATTGTCTCCTCTCCTCCAGCTCCCATGCTGTATCCACAACTTCCCTCTCATTCGACCCTCTTATTGTCCCTAAGAAGCTGAGCCAAGCTTTCCCACAGACCCAGACAGCTATTAGGGAAATATTATTACCAGATGGTTTGGTTTTTTCCATAAGAACAGAGGCCAGAGTGAAGTAATGGGGAAAACATTAACCCAGCACACACCATCCTGGGTATGGGGACATGGATTGGCTGCTGGAGCCATGCTGTGTCCTGGCTGTGCCAGCCTGGAAGGGGTCTGCAGAGTGGGCTGGAGGGGGATACTCACACCCTGTATGGGCTGGATGGATGGGAGCTGGAAATCCCTGCTGGAGTGGTGATGATCCCCTGAGGTGGCTTTGGAAGCAAAGTGTGTATCCCCAAACAGTGCTGGAAGGGAGGGGAGGCTCCCCCCGGCCAGCTCGGACATTGCTGGCAAACAGCAGAGCAGGGAAGTTGCTGCTGGGTCAGCAGTTCAGAGAAGCACCATGTCCCAGCTGGGCTGCGTCTTCTGGGGTGGCTTCGAGCCCTTACCAAGGAAAGTGTGCCAAAGGGGTGCTTCGTAGGACTATCAAGGGTTTTGGAAGATGAGTTGTCTCTTCCACGGGGTGTTTTTGCAGGTGGGTGGGTGTCAGACCCCCCTCTGGTGCTACTTTGGCCTGCTCTGCCATGGTGAGATTATCCCAAAGCACCTCTGGGAGAGGTGATATTTTCCTGCTCAGAGGGGTTTCTCCGTTGCCTCCTCCTGCAGAGATGCACTGTGGAAAGCTGAATTATCATGTGCAGAAGAACCACAAGCCATGTTCTTTCCGGTGAGGCTTGTGGTTGGTGCAGCGCTGGGCTCACAGCACGGTTGCTTCTGTGGCGCAGGACTGAGCACAGAGATGGGGAGGACACTGGGATGGAGGCTGGGACAGACAGCTTGTGGTCCTACAGACAGTCTGGGGAACTTCAGCCCCTAGTAACCAGACACATGGAAATATCCATCATCCCAAACATTTCCATCACGGGGTGGCTACATCCTGAGGAGTGGAGGGAAGGTGAAAAAGATTACTCAGGCAGTTGGCAGGGCACTGTTCTGCTATGTGTGGTTACAAGCAGGGAAATTTTTGTGTTCCCTAACTGGGGCATCTTCCAGCACAATCTGAGAGGACAAAGTAGCTCTAGCTGCAACCTGGCATTCAGTCCTTCTCTGCTTTCCAAAGCACCCTTTGGTTCTGTATGTACTAATGGGTTCATTCCTGGCTTTTCCCATGGGAATTAATTTCAGCTCCTTTCCATGTTTCCTATGGAAGCAGTATTTTCCATTTTCAAGTGGATTTGATTAAAGGGAAGAAATGGTTAAATGGAAGAGTTACTAACAGAAAAACAGAGCAAACTCACTTTTTTCTCAATCTCTGGGAGGAGAAAAAGTAAACATTTTGTCCCAAGTGCACTTTTTTTTTTCCCCAGCACCTAGTTTTGTCTGGAATTGGACTGAAAGTTTAGTGCAGTGCTGTGATCTGGGACTGGGGAAGGAGAGCACCCGTTCCCTGGGGCACTTAGGCACTCTGGAGGGGCTTCCCTTGCCCATCTTCATGGCACTCCAAAGGGAAGCTGATAGATGGAGGAGGTTCCCTGCTCTTGTCAGGGGGGACAGAGCCATAGGGCTCAATTTTGCTGGCTCATCTGAAGACGAAGGGGACAGGAACATGCTTCACAGGCATGTGTTGGATTTTGAGACACAATGGCATGCTGATAGTTCCACTGACTTGGGAGCAGATTTGTTTCCTGCAAAACTAGCTCACACTCTTCCAAAGAAACAGCTATTCAATGTCCTGAAGACACTGCTGTCTGTTGTCCGTGGTTTAGCACCACAGGCTTGGAAAAGACAATTATTTAAAATGCTTTGGAAGTTGGACACTGCTGCAGTCTGGCAATCTGGTGAGATGCTCCTGGGACATCATGCCTGATGACAGCTCTGGGGGTGCCAGGCCTGGGTTCCAGGCAGGGGCTGGGGTCCCCAGTAAGGTGGGATGAGCTCCCCAGGGCATATGGGGTCTGACAGGCTGCAGCTGCTCAGGGCCTTGTACAGTCAGCAGGCGCCTTGCAGAGGCCATACCACGATCATTAAATCTTTGCTGACACGGCCAGCTGGCCTCCAGCTTTCTCCAACTCTGCAGAGCTGCCCCCAAGAGGGGGTTGCTTTTCCCTGCCCACAGAGGGGGAGAGGTCAGCTCTTCATCTGCTTGGGATAATCCCCTGTGAGGGAAGAGGAGAGAGGAAGGGAGAATGCTAAAAGGAAATTACTCTGCTGAGATGATGCATGAAGACAGATCTCTTCCCAGCAGCCCCTTTCTGGGAGCTGCTGGCTGGTTTTCAAAATCCCAGGAGAGTTCCCTTGTAGGAGCCTGAGGAGGTGTGTTGGAAAGCCAGATCAGGTCAGATCCCCATGAAGTGTCAGACAGCAGGACTTGTCCCTTGACGTGCTTGCTCTCTGGGACAGCATCTTCAGTAGGTTTCAGATGTTGTGAACATTTGCCTTGCAGTGCCCCCATCTCCTGGTGCCACGTGTGCAGCCCAGCCCACACACCTCAGTGCCAGGGTAGTTGGTTGGACTTGATCATCCTTGACGGTCCCTTCCAACTCAGCTTATTCTGTGATTCGGTAAATTCATGTTGGAGTGAAAAAAGGGTGCTTGAAGTTTTTTGGGTTCATGAGGTTTCAGTACAGCACAGCCTGCAGATTATTTTCCACTGGTTTTGAATGCTGTTTATCCAAAGATTCATTATTTAATGTATCTGCCTGTATAGAGTGGACAGGGTCCTCCACTGCTTTAACTTGTAATCAGTGAAGCTTCTGGGTTCTTCTTCTTCTCAGCTTGGGACACCTCCAACAGCCAAACCTGCAATGTTTCCACCGGACTATCCCCACAAAGATGCTGTCAGAGGACAGGCAGGGTGACAGAGGTGACAGAAGCCCTGCATGGTCCCCCAGTGCGGCAGGTCTCCTGCTGCCTTTATGCCACCAGCCTGGGCGCAACTTTGTGCCAGCTGGGTTTGTGCTGTTGACTCTTTGCTCTTTGAAGCCATCAAAGTTTTGTTTTTATTTTATTTAATGCTTTAAAATGTTTTATTTAAAGCTTTTGGTGCCCTCCTGTGCTTTTTAGAGCAAGTTACAGCTGCACCTGTACTGGGGTCAGCCCTCAGGTATTTCACCTCTCCCCCTACCCCTCCACAGCAACTAATGCTCCCACCCATGGGGGTTTGGCAGGACCTGGGACTTCTCCAGTACTGTCTCCAGCTCTGGCCATAAAGAGCAGATGGTCAATACCACCTTGGGGTGCCTTACTGTAGAGGTCCTCAGGCTCTCCTGCCATCTTGCCAAGTGAGAAGGTGCTCATCTCCAGATATCCCTAAGGACTTGTGCTCCTGTTTCTACCTCCTGGCCTTGACAGCTTTGACCATGATCCCAACTCCCTGCCCTGAGCATGGCCCTGAGGAGAAGGGTTTTTTGAAGTCTTGGGTGGCTCTGTGGGTTTCTCCTCAGGAACAAGCCTCTCCTGTTCCTGACTGGCTTGAGCAGAAAGCCCTGGAAGTCAAGAAAGTGAAGAAAGTGCTTCTCCAAAAATGTTGGGCACATCCATGGTGCCCCCATGCCCCCAGCCTCAGCTGTGCTGTGTGGTGGGGACTCCCCTGGCAGAATCCAGACGAGATGTCCTGCAGGTTGGGATGTGATGCGAATGCCTCTCCTCCTGGCCCATCTTTCTCGGCCCAGGAGCTGGGAGGGAAAGTGCTGGCAGGTGTCCCAAGCCCCCCTGCCCCAGCAAGTAGGCTGAGCCCCAGCACTGGGCACTGCCTGCTCCAGGGGTCCCTGAAAGACTTGTGGAGGTCCCAGGCATCAGTGGCCGGGCTGCCATTGCAGGTACCGTGACATCCATAAAAAGGGTAAGGAGAAATGCTTCCTAAGTTTGACTCACAGCTGACACCTCCTGATCCCTCCCTCTGTCCTCAGGCTGGAGAAGTCTCCTCCTCACCCTTACCCTCCTGCCTTCTCTTCCTCCCACAGAAACGAAGGGGAAAGCAGTAAAAAAAAAATATCTTCAGCAACTCCTGCCTCCGGACCGTGGCCTCACTCAGCTGCTGGGTTTTTCTTCCCTGCTTATTTCCTTGGATCCAGCTCGATGGTAATCTGAACCGAGAAACATGAAGCTGCAAGACTTTCTGCTCACTCTGCTGCTCCCAGCCAGCTTCCTGTGGGGGGGGCTCATATGCTCAGCACCCAGAAATCATCACCCAAGTCTCAAGTGCAGAAGGTAAGACTGGAATGCTTTCCAGGGTGGTTTTCCTTCCCGGGATCAGCAGAGAAGCCTGATTGCTGTTTCCCTCTGGGACGCATGCCTCTGCTGCAGACACACTGCAGATTTGTTTTTTGGTACATTTGGGCTTGCTGAGGAGAGCGGTGTAGGATTAGAAAGGATCCGCAGGAAGTACCCACCTTAATGTTTTTTTGGCTCTTTTTCCTTGGTTCTGTCTGGTCAGGAGTTACCCGTAGCAGTGGGATGCAGGAGAGGGGGATAACAGTGGGCACCAGTCCAGCTTTCTGAACTGTTCTGGGCTGGATGCTGGCTATTACGGGAAGTTTATGCTATTGCTCTTTCTTAAAATTGTATTTTTGGCAGGACGTGTCAGAAAATTTTTACTTTCTTATTGCATTGATTGTTAAAATGGTTTCATTTTTTTGAGTGGTTCCGGCAGCTGCATGTTATTTGGTATAATAAGTAGTACAGGTCTTGCAAAGATATGCTTTGAATGGAAACAGAGGAGAAAGTATAGGAACGTGTTAAACGCCACTAAATTGTGTTTTTTGAAAAAGTGATCTTGCTTACTCTTGATGCCAAAGGGGTTAGGATGTGAAAACATTCCCCCTAGCCCAGATCCCTGGAGCCTGCTAGGAGGGAAATGGGGTGGGCAGTGCAAGAAGCCTGGGAGGGGGAGGTGATACAGCAGGACTGCCGGCCAATTCCTTCCTCTCCACTTCTTCCCAGACTGCCCTGTGGACCTGTTCTTCGTCCTGGACACCTCCGAGAGCGTTGCCCTGAGGGTGAAGCCCTTTGGGGACCTGGTTACCCAAGTGAAAGATTTCACCAACCAGTTCATTGATAAGCTCACCCAGAGGTACATCCCCCGGGGGTTTATCCAGACTGCTTTGGGGATCAGGTGGGATGCTGAGATCCCCCTGTGTGTCTGTCCACAGAAGGAAAGAAGGAAAGCAGGGATGCTGGGGAGGGGGATGGGAGCCTCTCCCCCCTCTCCCAGTCCTCAGCTGCTCAGTTTTTATCTCTGTCTGTGCTGACAGCAGCAGCGTGGCTTTAGCAGGGCTGCTTGCACTCACTCTCAGGAAAGGCAGGAATTGCTGAAGCAGCTGACGTGGCAGCCAAACCCCACCACCTCTGGGTGGCTGTGTGGTTATTGTGCAGTGCCAAAGTGATGTTGGTCCCTGTGCTCAGATCCAGAACCACGTGGGTGCATGGGTGGCAGCAGGACACTTCTGGGGTTAAACGCAGCACTCACAGGGTGAGCTGCAGAGCACACCCTCCTTTGCCACTGGTGCACCCCAGTTTTGGGTGCCCCTTACCCATCCCATTCCCCAGCTCTTTATCTGCCTCCTCCCACCCACCTTTGCAGCCATCAACCCAGGAGAGACCCTGTCTTTCCCAAGGGAATGCCCAGGGATGCCCAGGAGCACCAAAGCTCCTGGATCCCAGAGGGGGTCTTTCTGGGCTTGACTGCAGGCAGAAGATTCATGGATGCAACAGGAGTACCACAAGTGCTGGAGGCACATGGGTCTTGCTGAGCTCCTCAGGGCAGCAGGAGATGTGTGCTGGTGCCCAGAGGGGCACTGTGGGGATGTCCCAGTGCTGGAAGGGCAATGCCCTATCTCAGGAGGGTTAGGAGGGAGTTAGCAGTTCACCTGTCCATTGCCCAGGCAGAAGAGTTGTCCCACAAGGTTTTGAGTGACCAGGAGCCTTGTGCTTGGGAACAACCCGCCAGGCCTCCATCAGTGCAGCATCACTTTGCAAGGCTGTGGGCTCAGTACTGCAGTGTGATGGAGGAAACAGCAGTGGACAAGGCTCAGGTGACTTTGGGACAGCCCCTGCTGGGCAGAGAGAAGATGTGCAACACCACTCCTTTGGGACTGGCCCCTACTTACTGAAAAAGAAATCACATCCCTTTGGGATTGGTCCCCATATCCTGAAAAGACCTTTTTTGGGGCAGTGGCTAAAGCACAGGTGGTGATTCTGTCCCAAGGAATCACATGTGCTGGATGCATCAGTGCACAGGACAGGGCTGCAACACACGCACACTCATCCTTCCCCAAGTCAGAGCGTCCTTCCAAGGGAGGCATCCCTCTCTGATTTTAACCATCTGGCAGTAGAAAACCTCTTTGAGAGGTGTTTCAGTGGTTACCTGCCTTGCGCGCACACACACACACACACCTGGCTGTCTGGCCCAGCCCCTCTTGGCCAGCTCCAGCCCGACACTTCTTCCAGAAGCCTGTCTTGCCAAGCTGTTTGATCCCTGCAGATGCCCACCCACTGCATCGCTTTGCCCTTCCACCCACAGGACGAGCTACCCTGGGATCCCATGGTGTGCTTTGCATGGGAAGCATGGCTCAGCTTTGCAGGATTGTGGGGAACCCTGGCAAATCCCTGTTCTGCAGAGGATTTACATTTTCTGTGCTGATGTGAGTAAAGCAAACTCTGTGTCCTGGTGCATCCGTGCAGGTACTACCGCTGCGACCGCAATCTGGTGTGGAACGCGGGAGCACTGCACTACAGCGACGAGGTGGTGCTCATTAAGAGTCTCACGCCAATGCCCAGCGGGCAGAGCGAGCTGAAGAACCGTGTGTCGGCTGTCAACTACATCGGGAAGGGCACCTACACTGACTGCGCCATAAAGCGCGGCATCGAGGAGCTGCTCATCGGGTCAGGCAGCAAGGCTGCAGCAGGCACAGCGGGGTGGGGGTGCTGCAGGAGGGTGGGAGCTTTTGGGTTGGGACATCCCTGTGCATTGTGCAGAGCTGTCCCCAGGCTGGGAAAAGAGATCACAGTGTGGGGACAGGGGTGGCAAGTTGCTCCAGCCTTGCTGAGATGAGGCACACCCTAACTACAGGCTGGGGCACTGTCTGGGGTGAGTGTCCCCAGATGTCCAAACCACTCCTCTCCATCTAAATTCTTTCAATGTTAAATCCTGTGTTTAAACCCTTCCAGTGGTTCCCATCACAAGGAGAATAAATACCTAATTGTGGTGACTGATGGACATCCCTTGGAAGGTTACAAGGAGCCCTGTGGAGGCCTGGATGATGCTGCCAATGAAGCCAAACTCCTGGGGATCAAAGTGTTCTCTGTTGCCATCTCTCCCAACCACTTGGTAGGGACCACACAGCAGGGATGCTCCCAGCAGGGGATCACCAGTGGGACCATGGGACCCCCAGTGTGACAAAGGAGGGACACTCAGAGCCTGCACAGGTGCCCACAGGTCTCACTTTGCCCTTCTGACTTCCAGGACCAGCGGCTGAACATTATTGCCACAGATCACACTTACCGCCGCAATTTCACTGCCACCAGCCTGAAGCCCACCCGGGAGATCGATGTGGAGGAGACCATCAACACCATTATCAACATGATTGTGAGCACTGCCCACCCCTTCCCCAGCCCGTCCCCTCCCCAGGCCCCCCTGTCCCTCTTAACCCCCTTCTCTTTGCTTTCTTGTCATGCAGAAACTTAACACGGAGCAATCGGTGAGTGTCCCCCTGTGACTGACCCTGTCCCCTGTGGATGACCCATGGCTAGAGGGGCTTGGTGGCACAGCCCTGCCCTGCAGGCAACCCATGACAGCCTGGGAAGCCTGCCCCAAGCAGGGTGCAGGCTGACCATGCTGCTGCCACCTCCTCTAATGCTATTTCCTCCTTCCCTCTGTGCAGTGCTGCTCCTTTGAGTGCCAGGTGAGTCAACCTTTTGAGAGTTCTGTGCCCTTCCCTCTTATCCCTGTGGTCCCAGGCTGTGCCTCAGGCTGGTCTAACCTACGCCTCTCTCCTGCAGCCTCCCCGAGGGCCCCTTGGACTTCCTGGTGACCCTGGCCATGAGGTGAGGGACTGGTTGTGGCTGCGCTGTGGGACTGGGACAGTGGGATGGGACCACTGGGGATGCTCAGAGACCTGGAATCATTATCATAGAACCAAGAAGGTTGGAAAAGGCCCTCAAGGTCACTTGTGGGGCATGGACCTAAACCATGCTCCCATATGGCCCGCACCATCTGCTACCTGTATCCATGGAGCATTTCTGCTCCCATGCTCCCTGCTCTTCTTTCAACAGGTCATCATTCTTTTCCTGGGGATGATAAACTAACTGTGTTTCTCTCCTGTACTGCAGGGAGAACGAGGCAAGCCAGGTCTTCCCGGCCAGAAAGGAGAGGCTGGAGACCCAGTAAGTGAAGGACCAGCCCTGGTGACTCTGCACAGGGACTGTTTTTTGGCTGCTTCTGGCTAGACTTCTCGGACACATCCTCACCAGCATCACTCTGTTTCCACGGGGTGTTCAGTCATGCATGCTGTGCAGTGGGGTGGCTCCCCCTCTCGCTACAAGGCTTCCTTGTTCCTCACCCAAAATAGCCATCCCTCCTGCAGGACATGTCTCTGACTCATGTGTGCCAGCTCAGGGGTGGACTCTGGGCTCCCTCCTGCATCCTCTCACACAACAAGCACAACAGTGTTACAGGGAAACCTTTGGTAAATAACCTGAGAGCATGAGGAAACTATTTCCCTTGTCCTCCTCTTTTTTTACTAGGCATACTTATTTTTGGGAGACACATTTCTCCCACACACCTAAGCATGCAGTTACCCATCTTGTGTGCTCCCAAACTGGAAGCCCCATGCCATGCATTTTTTTCTTCCCAAGGGTTTTCTGCCCTTCCCTTTCCTCCCAAATGATGTGTCCCCAAGCACCCGGTTTCCCTCACCTCCATGAAGAGCTGGAGATGGTGGAGGTGAAGGCAGGTCCTCTTGGCCCTCCCCAATGATCCCATGCTCCCACACCAGGAAAACAAGGAGCAGAATTATGGGAGAAGCTCCATGTTATGTGAGAGAATGGCAGTTGAGCCCTATATCAAGAGTCTGGAGGGGATGCTGTTCAATGGTGGTGACTGTATCTGCCTCTGTAACACCATGTTTCTGTCCCCTAGGGCAGGCCAGGAGACATGGGACCTGTTGGCTACCAAGGAATGAAAGTATGTGGGGCTCACAGAGGTGGTTCAGAGCTGGGCCATAGACTTTGTGCTGCAAGTGTTCTCATTCTGCCATTTCCC
Organism: Chloebia gouldiae; assembly: GCA_003676055.1. Lineage (NCBI taxonomy): Eukaryota > Metazoa > Chordata > Aves > Passeriformes > Passeridae > Chloebia > Chloebia gouldiae. The sequence goes on along the minus strand of QUSF01000098.1, from coordinate 144,070 downwards.
TTTTTCCTTACCTCTCTAGGGTGACAAGGGAAGCCGAGGAGAAAAGGTGAGGACAGCAGGGATGTTTGGGAGAGATTCCTATGTCCCCATGAGTGGTTATCCTGTTCTGGTCCTGCAGTTGTGTGGTGTTGGGGTCTGCTATTATGTTGCCACATCCACCCCTCCTGCTGGCACTGCTGAGCCAGGAGCAGGGATCCAGCAGGATCTAGTGGTGCACAGAGGAGTGGTAAATGCCTGCATTCTCAGACTGAGCTGGTGTGGGGACGGCATTGTGGTGGGGGGATGGATCTGCTCTGCATGAACATCTGACTCCTCTGTCCTTCCCTCTGCAGGGCTCAAGAGGAGCCAAAGGAGCCAAGGTCAGACTCTGCTTTTGCACCATTTTTTCTCTGTTTGACATTTGGGAGGCATTGGGAATTTGGGAATCACTTCATGGTCCTGGTACTCTGTTTCAGGGTGAGAAAGGCAGGCGTGGAATCGATGGCATTGATGGCATGAAGGTAAATCTCTGCTCCGGGGCACTTTGCTCAGCCTGAGCACCCTGGCTTTTGCCCCTCCAAAACCATTGTAGGGCCTGGGGATGAAGCCCGTGGGGTAGTGGAGTTCCCTCCCTGCAGGGCCATCCATCTGCCAGCGACGGAGGGGGCTGGAATGTCCCTTCAAGGAGTCTAGGATGATGGATCGGGTCTTCCTGTGAATGTCACTCATTGGGGACCCCTGATTTGGCTGCCTGATAGGGTGAAGCTGGATACCCTGGATTACCTGGCTGCAAAGGCTCACCTGGATTCGATGTAAGTACTCTGTGGGTGCCCCTTGCATGCAAGTGAACACTTCTTCCATGGTGGTGTGTGGAAATACGGAATTGCTTGGAAATATGCGATGCTTATATCCCAGGCATGGCACCTCGGGGCAGTCTGCCTCATCCTTGCCTGGAAGGTATCCTCAGTTGCCCTTGGACTGCCTGACATTGCATTTTCTCAATTTCCCTGCTTTTTCCATGCTCCTGGGATGACATATTGGTGGTGGCACCAGTGTCACTGTAGTCCAGCAGACCAAAACCACCTTTTCTGCCATTTTCCTCTGAGCTTCAGAAGTGTTTCAGCAATGTGGGTGCATCATTGCTTGCACAGCTCCACAGTGGAGGAGTCCCTTCTGGCCATGTACCTCCTGTCCATTGCAACTGGGACCCACCTGCCAGGCTGCTGGGATGCTCAGTCCATGCCCAGTTTCCTGCAGATGGTGTCACCAGTTCAGGTTTCAGTGACACTGCTTTTCATTTCAATAGGGAGCTCAAGGCCCTCCTGGACCGAAGGGAGATCCTGGTGCTTTTGGACCCAAGGGAGCAAAAGTGAGTTGCTCTGCCCAGCTTCACACAGAGGAGGGATGCTGGGGCTCCTCTCCTGCAGGAGGGAGAGGTGGAAATTCCTTGCACTGATTGGGGCAACTCTATCACAGAATCAAAATGGTTTGGATGGGAAGGGACCTTAAAGTCCACCTCATTCCACCCCTTGCCATGGGGAGTGGAACTTTCCACTAGACCACTAGACCAGGTTGCTCCAAGGCCTGTCCAACCTGGTCTCTTTACTAGAGGATGGCCCCCATCACCCATAGTGTGACCACGGTTCGAGGGTGCCCACAGGCCTGGCACAAAGCATCCCTGAAATATCAGGGGAGTGCTGTGAAAATGTGTCTTTCACTGGGAGTGGAGTAGGGAGGAATCTGTTGGGATGGGGAGACACCAAAACCCTGAAAGAGGCTTGGGGTGCACTGTGGCTCCTGACAGCTTCTGTGCTGTGGGAGCTGAAATCCACTACTGGATGCAGTCTTGATGGTGCCTTGTGTTCTTGTGAAGGGGGAGCCTGGGAATGACGGGAAGCCTGGCCGACAGGGGATTCCTGGCAACCCTGGAGAGAAGGTGGGTGAAGAAGCACCCTTGTGTGAACATCCTCTTGCTCTCTGTGAGAGGACCCCTGCTACAGCCTGGGCTTTGAAGCAGAGCTTGCCCAAAGCTCTTCAAGTGTGTAGGGCTTTAATCCAGAACTGTCTGACTTCTTGTTTGCATCCCCATGTCTTGCAGGGAGCTCCTGGGAACCAGGGTGAGCCTGGACCAGCAGGAGAGACTGGTGACGAGGTGAGCTTTCTACCTGTGATGCCCCTGTGTGTGCTTGCTGGCCATCCCCACCCCCTGACTACCCCTCTTGTTTCTCCACAGGGTGCTCTAGGTGAGGATGGTCCTCCTGGAGAACGGGTAAGTGAGAGAGCCTCAGCTCAGGGCAGGGGTTGGTACCCTCTGGAAGAGGAGGAGGAGGCCTAGGGGTGAGCCAGCCCAGAGATGAGCAGTGAGGGAGGGGATTGCCTTGCTTGGGAGCAGGCCCTGATTTTGTGATGCCACCCTCTCTTTGCAGGGCAGCAATGGAGAGAGAGGACCCCCGGGCTCGCCAGGTGACCGTGGGCTGAGAGGACAGCCGGTAACTGCACTTGCAGGGGAGCCTTCCACATCTGCTTGCAAAGAGGGGTGATGCTTGGAAGTCAGGGGCTGGGAATAGGTGTCCGGTGGCTAACTCTGACAGCCTGTGGGCCAGCAGGCAAGCTTAGTGCCTTGACCTGCCAGTTTGGGAGGGATCTGCTGTTGCCCCTTTATGCTGGCAGGTAATTATCTAACAGCCAAAATCCAGAGGAGAGCATGCCCAGCAAGCCAAAAGCAAGTAAACAGCTGTTAATTCCTTTCTCACAACTGGAAAACTAGTTAATAAAGAGGAAAGACTCAAGGTGTCCTACCCTAGGTGCTCAGGGGCTGCATGAACTACCACTGGCTCCGGCAGGAGGGCACAGGTACAATCAGCAGCAGGACAGCTTGAGTGGATATGGATGGAAGGGGGAGCACTCTTCCCTCCCTTTTTGAGTAGGAGTCACCAGGAAAGCCTGTTGGGGTGAGTCATCAAGCATGAGCGTGGGAGGGACAGGCAGGAACCCTCAGCAGGCCAGGACAAACATGTGGCGAACTACAGCCATGCCACACATTATAGGGAGGGGCAAGGGGTACTCTGTGCCGGGTGGGGGTGGTGGGAGCCAGGGCATTCCACAGCAGCATCCCATAATCCCACCCACCATTGCACCACCCCTTTCCTGTCCCTGCAGCAAAGACAGCCAGGACCCAGCACCAGCTTGGAGGGGGGTAAAGGTCTGCCCTGGGGAAGGGGCAGCTCTGGCAGGGGGCTTCTGGCAGCCTCCCCCTTCCTGTTTACAGCTTGGGGAGCGTCAGCACTGCTGCATGGGGTGTGCGGGGCAGATGTGCAGGAGATGAAGGCCAATGTTCTGCAGTTAAATTGTTCAGCAGATGATGGGCTGCTTCCTTCCAGTTTTGAATCAAAGCACGAGGCTCTGTAACCTTGCCAAAAACGTCTCAGGGCCATTTGGAAGTCGGGTTTTATATTTGCTGTTTGGCTTATGCGTCTGGACGCTTCTAGGTTGCAAACAACAGCTTTAGGTCACCAACCTCTCAACCACTTCCCTCAAATTCCCCTCTACTCTCCCTCCCCAACTTGCTCATTGCTGGCCATGGGTCTGGATGGGGAAGGTGCTGCAGAACCAGCCTAGGTTTGGCAGTCACACTGCTCCTGTTGGGATGCAGCTCTGCTGGATTTGTGGGAGGCTATTCAGTGAAAGGGAATTGAGTCATGTCCATGGGGTATTTCCTTCTACTGGAATTGTTGGGGTGGAAAACCACTGAGACTCAGGTTTTCTGCACCCTACTGGCTGGTCAGTTCTCTGCAAACAGCCCCGGCTCAGGCTTCTGAGTGTTAGCAAAGGAGAGGGGAGAACATTAGCAGTCAGAAATGAGGATGTCTCTTCATCTGTAGCTCATTCCATGGAAATCCCCTTAGCTCCATAGGGATGGTAGGCTGGAGGAAGGATGCAGCTATCCTGGAAGCTGTGCTTCTCTCCATGCAGACTGCCCAGGTCAGGAGCTGCTCTAGAAGAGCAGCTATGGGTCCAGTGTGGCTAGTTTGGGTCCAGGGGCAGCTCAGTGTATCTGCAGAAGATGAATCTCTCCACACTTTTGCTTTTGTGGCACAAAATGGGCAGAAAAATGTCCCCTAGATGCAAGTTTCACAAGGCCTTCCTCTTAGGGCTATCTTCTTGGATTCAGTGTGGCCACACTAGTCTATCTTTATCTTCCTCCATATCTGACAGCTCCCTACTCAATTCCCGAATCTGCTAGAAATCCTTGCTTGTTTGGATGAGTGCACTTCCATCTGACTGTGGGTGCTGCACCCCATTGCACACAGGTCCCTTTGCACCCACACCTGCTCTTCTGTGTATGTTTTCAGGGAGAACCCGGACCACCTGGTGACCAAGGGCGGGAAGGACCCCTCGGTCCGCCTGGTGACCAGGTAAGAGCTTGGTTTAACCTTCTAGATCTCAGATGGAAGTGGCTGGGATGTCAGGGAGAGTGGGATGGAAGGTTTATCTGATGCCACAGCATCTTGAGGCAACTTCTCAGCATCTTCCAGACCAGGAAGCAAAGCTGGTGCAGAAAGTCAGGGATTTCTATGAGAACAAAGGATATGAACAGGGACAAAAAAATGCAGACTTGGCTGCTGGGCTGTGGGCAGAACAACCTGCACACCATTTCCCAATCCCATGGAAACAGATGTCCACACATTTGACAGAACTGGAAACTGGCAAGTGCAAGCTGCAGCCACACACAAAAGGTTCATGCCTGGGGCCAGAAACTGCTTACTTCAGTCAGGGGTGTCAGTCAGACATCTTGTGTCAGTGAGGCTATCCTGACGTGTCCCCAGGGGTGTCCCTGACACACTTAGCATCCTGCAGAGACAGCCTCTCCCAGAGCCAGTGTTCCTCAGGTCTGCTGACTGCAAGGTGTGATCCTCCTGCTCTGGGGTCTGCCTGTGCCTTATGAGCCTCAAGGAATAGATCTCAGACTGCATGGGCTTGCTGGAGAGCAGGGTTGGCCACTCCAGCCTGAGGAAGGCTTCTGTCCCCTGCACAGTTGAAGGCTCCTTCTTCCCTGCTGATAACTTGAGGTCTGGAGGTGTTGCTGGGTCAGTCCTTCATGGCCATGGCACTGATTGCCATGGCCAACAGGATCTTTGCACCATAGCAAGTGCACTTTGACATCATCTGTGGACTGGGCTCTGTAGGACAACTCCCCTTCTACCCACACCTTCAGAGTTTTGATAGATCCCAAGATAGAGGAATGTATCAAGATAAACACTCCCACACTGGCAGAGCAGGACTCCCACAAGAGATGAAGCATGGAGGCCAGCATGCAGACAAATGTGAAACAACTTTTAAACTCCCTTCCGCTTGGCCAAGTGTTGGAGAGCCCTTGGAGAAGATCTGGAGTGCAGAACATGAAGGTGGGGCTGTTGCACTCGTATTGTCTCCAGCATGGCTGACCCCCATGTCAGACCTTCACTGTGCAGAGAGAGTCTGGCAGTATCCAGCTTGCTCAGGTGTCTTTTTGGGATGTGGTTCTGGTGGGAAAGCAACTCTTCAGATGTGTGTATGTAATGATCCACTGATCAGTGCTGCAGGCTGGTGCCAGCAAAAGAGGCTGGGGCTGGAGCTGCTCTCTGTGTGGTAGAGGCACCTTCCGGGCACCTGCCTTGAAGGAGGCACCTTCTCCTGCCTCCTTCAAGGCAGGAGAAAGACCATGTAGAAGACAAAAAATTGATGCAAGTGTAGTGGAGAGCCAGGTTGGGACAGATCCTGCTTCCAGCCAGCCTTTCCTGTTGGGGAGGAAGAGGAGAAAGAATGGTCTCTCCATTCTCAAGGCCACCAGTTTTCCTTCCCCACCACTGAACTTGAGTCAACCCCTATCAGAGAGGGAAGCATTACAAAAACAGCTCCAGTGCCTCCCCAGGCCACAGGCTGCCCCAGTGTTCCCACCACTCCAGAGAGATTTGAAAAGCAGTTGCAAAGTGAGGATGATTTTTCCATGAGCTAAGAAAGAATACTTGTGTTTGGCCAAATTAAAAATAAATGTGTAATTAGGTTTGGATAAGAGTGGGATCTTGGCAAACACAAGTATTTTTCAAGCCGTGTTATTTGCAAGCTCTTGACCTTGGACTGTGTTTCTCTTGGCAAGGGGGAAGTGCTCCCACTAACCTGTGACTCTCTTTCATCCTGAAAGAGATGAAAGAGAGTTTCTATCTGAGAGAAGCTAAAGGCCAGCACACTCTTTCCCTGAGCCTCATGGGACAGGTTTGGTGGCCCTTCTCTATTCCATGGTGCCCATCCGTTCTGTCGGGTCCTTGTTGCACCCAGAGAAGTAGTGGACAAGATTTACTCACCCAGAATCCTGCTTCATCTATCATAAACTCCTCCAAGGCCATGAGGGATTCATGATATGTGTCTGCAGTGAGGATGAGAGTGGCCAGTGTGAGCCAAGGGTGTCATGGCCAGCCTTGGCTGGTGTGAAAGATCGCAATTTCCGGTCCTTCCTTCCAAGATTTCTCTCTTCTGGGCTTTTGTGCAGAAATAAGGTCACATGCCTTGAAGCAGTTCAGGGCTCTGCACTGGGCTATTTTAAGTTTTCTGCACCCACAAGGACACCTTTCCTTGGAAGAAGGGTGTGTATGGCATCTATGGATGTTCAGCACCAGGTCTCTGCATCCCTCTGTCCTCTCCATTGCTTGGGGATTGGCTGCACACTCAGCTCCACACAAAATGCTGCCTGAATATTTGATGTGATGCCAGAGCTTCACTACCCACTCATTGTCCACCATTATACCCCACCTCCTGGAAAGCAAACCCTGCAAAGGGCTGTGGGCACTGAGCAGAAGGTGGAGGGGTTCTCTTGGGCATCTGTGGAGCTCTCAGAGAAAAGAATCCTCCTCCTGCCTCCTCTCCTGTCTCATGCTGTCTCTGGCCAATCCTGCAGCTGGTGGAACAAGCAGCCACTGCCCAGATGGGATGTGGCAGCACGACAGTTTTGGTCTGTTCCAGCACATCATGCCAGGGCTCTGCAGCCTCCTGAGAACAGAAAATCCCCAGAGCCACCCTGGCTGTGACCCAGATTTGTCCAAGCCATATGGCACATGAAAGTTTGTGTCACCTTCAGGGCGATGTGCTTGCACCAAGGACCATCCTCCAGGGGCACCTGTGTCATGGTTGATGAGGTGCCACTGTGCCACACAGCTGTGCTTTGGTGCTGGAAAGCATCAGCCCATCCTCCCTAGTCCTCTTCCCACCAGGTACTTTGTTACTCGGGTGAGCCCTGAAGGAGAGGGATGGTTTTGGGGCCTCAGCTGCCACTAAAAGCACATGATGTGTGGCCCATACCTGCCGTGTCACACCTTAGCCAAGAAAGCTTTTGGGTTTGGCTCATTCTCAGCAGGGATCTACCTCCCATGTGGTTTCACAAAAAAAATGGCCTTAACACAGGAAGGAGGAAAAGGACAAGCCAGGCACAGCTCCTGAAGAACCTCCCTATCAGTATTCACCCTCATCTATAGGTCCATTCTGGGACTGTCCAAGGTGGAGCTAACTTGGCAATGGGCACCTCTACCCACCAAATCACAAAACAAAGGAGACAGCCCTTCAGGGCAGGAGTGGCAGCAAGAAAAAGCACCTTTGAGAGAGCTTTCTGTGTTTCCCTAGGGTGAGCCCGGACCCTCAGGACCCAAAGGCTACAGGGGAGATGATGGCCCTCCCGGCAGTGAGGTCAGTGCTGCTCCATCATCGCTTCTTCTGCAGGGAGGGGATGTAGGGACGAGCAGCAGGTGCTGCCCATTAGGGCTTTCCCCAAATCCTGTGGATACTGGAGCGCTATTGAACCTATTGGTACAGGCTCCAGTACTGGCTTCCTGGCAGACACATCCAGGCATTTCCATGGGTCCTTAAGACCACAGCTGCCTTTTCCCCCACCTCCCACAGGTAATTTCTTGGAGAGGTTATAGCTACACCACAAACCACAGAGCTTCCCATCACAGGAGCTGGGGAAGATGCTGTCTGGGGATAACCACCTGAATCTGCCAGCAAGTTTGATCCCCAGGGTGGGGAGCAAATGGAAGCCAATCACAGCCGTTGGCTTTCATAGAAATCTTAGAACATTTGATCCTAGTTTGAATCCTAGTTTAAATCCTAGTTTGGGTTGGGACAGGCCTTAAATCTCATCCTGTTCCAACCCCTGCCATGGGCAGGGACACCTTCCACTATCCCAGGTTGCTTCAAGCCCCATCCAACCTGACCTGGAACACCTCTGGGAATGGGGGAACCACAGCCTTTCCGGGCAACCTGTGCCAGGACCTCCCCAGCCTCTGAGTAAAGAACTTCTTTCTGACATTTTGTCTAAGTCTTCACATTGCTCTTGTATAAGCAGAACACCTCCTGTGTTGGTAGCTAGTTGCCTCAGAAGCCATTGTCTTCCCAGCTCAGATGATGTTGTGCAATGCTTGACTTCTTCTTCTGCCCCTTTCAGGGCCCAAAGGGATTGCCTGGAGCACCTGGGCTGCCTGGGGACCCTGGGCTGATGGGAGAAAGGGTGAGTGGTTCTGCTGGGGAGATAATATTGTCCAAGGACATCAGCATCCTGCTGCCATGCTACCTGAGGGGTCTGCATTTCTTTATCTCATCTGTGCTTGCCTTCCTTTCCAGGGGGAGGATGGTCCTCCTGGGAATGGCACAACTGGATTCACAGGTGCCCCAGTAAGTTTTTGTGGTGCCTTGAAACTGTAATACCATTATGTCTACTTGTCCAGCATAACACTTCCTTTTCTCCATCCCCAGGGGCAGCCAGGAGACAGAGGCAACCCTGGTATTAACGTAAGTGTGCTGCTTCCTCAGCCACACAGGATTTACCCTTGGTGGTGGTTTGGCACTTGGAACTTATCCATCAGCTTCATGTTGGAATGGGCTCCCTGAAGCAACCTGCATCTCCAAAATCCTCCAAACCTCTGCTCACCCCTCCCTGCAGTGGATGCTTCCAGTGGAAGTGTCCTGCTGCGGCTGTAACACCCAAGGCCAGCAGCTTGCACTGGGTCCTCTCTGAAGCAGTCCCAGAGCCAGAGTTTGGGGTTGGGAATGTCACCCAGGGGAGATGGGTAGTGCTATGCCAAGGGATTGATTTAGTGTTGGGTCAATGGTTGAATTCAATCTTAGATATTTTTTCCAACCTAAATGATTCCATAATTGTGCAGCAGTGAAAGACACCAAAGAAGTTCTCGTCATCAAGAGCACTGAAATCTGGTGCTGGGAGCCTATGTGCTGCTCTCTACCCCTGTCCCAAGCCAGCTTTCACAAGGTCACCACATGCCAGCACCAACTTCACCACACTAGCAACAGCTAGTCACCCAGCAGTCTCATCCATACTGTTTTTCAGGGAACAAAAGGCTATGTCGGACCTAAAGGTGATGAAGGGGAAGCTGGTGACCCTGGCAATGATGTGAGTAACCATGCTGTATCCTCTTTTCCTGTGAGCACAGTGCAAGAGCCTTGGGCAATGATGAGCCAGAGCCCATCAGACTTTGTAAATCTTCAGCCTTTTGCCTTTGAGCAATGACTGATGGATAGCAATGGGAGCTCCCTCCAGGTGTTCATTTTGTGTCCGACAGCTGGTAAACCTCCACATTTGTTAAGCTGAAGTGGGCATCACCTCTGTAAGGCTTTGTATGCTTCCAGGTGCCACTGATGATGATGGCACTGGTGATTTGAGCTTTATCACTGCCCCATGGAGGGAGATTTCCCAGTGCCCCTTCCAAGTCCTCATTTAATTGGGTACAGCAACCTCAGATAACACTTTAGTGGTGAAGCAGGGCTCATCAGACATCTGGAGGGAAAGGTGATATGTAGGAATCCATAAAATCAGAGGGTTTTGGGAAAGCTGCAAAAAGCAGGCCCCAGAGACAGCAGAACTGTGATTAGAGCTAAGCAGTAGCCAGAAAATTTGTCAACAAAAAAGTTATAAAAGAAGTAGAAAGTAAGGACAAATAAAACAATTGTCTGTGTATTAATGCTTGGCTAGAATAAGTCCCTAAACTACAGAAAAGTATATCTAGCGAGATATTAGGAAGTTCTAAGCTTAATAATGGAGATCTGTGTGTTGTATTTTAAGATTTACAAGTAGGTATTGTATTTGAAATAAGCAAGCATTGTTTTAGCCAAAGGTACGTGTGCTAATAGTGGTTGGATAAACCTATTGTCAATATGCTTTTCCTTTGTGTGATTGGTCCAAAAGCTTTTGAAGTGAGTTGTAACATTGAGTTCATTTTCTGCTGCCTGGGATGTGAGCTGCTGGCATATTCCCATTGTCATAACCATGTAATGGGACTGATGCTGGAAAATAAACAGCTTGAGACGCGTTCCACAACAGTCCCGTCCCGTTCATGATTTGTATGTAGACCCTTGGCCAGCAATAGTGCTACCTCCTGACACACACAGAGTTACGAGTTTTGTTTTTGTTTTCATTCCAGAACCTGACCCCTGGACCCAGTGGCACCAAAGGAGCAAAGGGCCACAGGGGACGTGAAGGTCCCCCGGTAAGTAAGGACTTTGGCAGGGTTGGCCCCAGTGGCATGCATCCCACCATCCCTCCATCCCTCCATCTCTCCATCCATCCCTCCATCCCTCTGGGAGCAACACCAAGCCATGCACACATTGTGTATGCTCACTGCCTTCCCACCTGGGTGTACATGGCACATGTGGAAGTGGATCTCCTCCTTCCACCTCCATGCAGCAGCCGGGAATCATGCAAACAAGCAGATATTCCTTCTCCAAGCCCAGTGCAGGGGCCAGCAATTGGGAAGCCAAGAGGTTTTTCACAATTCTGCATTTTTTGGCAAGGTATCATTAGAGTATGCCACAGATAGGACTGACTGCTCCTGTAACTCCTCTGTGCTTCTGTTTGACAGGGACCACCAGGACCCATGGGGCCTCCAGGACCAGATGTGAGTGGGACAGGATTGGGGTGCTGCTTGATGGCCTGCTCTGTGCAGTGCTTTTGCTGTTAATCAAACATTTATTTTCCTCTGTTTTCAGGAATGTGAAATCTTGGACATCATCATGAAGATGTGCTGTGAGTATCCCTATACCTCTCCTCCCACCCTGCTCAGCGCCTTGTTAAGCAAGAGGCAGCTGACTTTTCCCTGTCCCCAGGCAGCAGAATGCCATCCATGGGCATCTCTCCCCTTTATGAGCCACAATTAAGTCCTCTTGATCCACTGACCTCCAATTCCATCTCTAGAGTAGTTCATACAGCTGTGTCTCACTTGTGTGTGGCATAGACTGGTTTGTCTGTGGTTCTATTCAGGGAAAACATGAGCAAAGTTGTGTAAAATCCTTGAGTGGCCATTTTGCAATGTTTTTTTTTTCTAAATATCACGGTCTAATATTCACCCCTGGGAAGGCTGGGGGGCTGTTTTGGGGTGTCCTGCCATGGGGAAAAGCAGCATATATGTCCTACAGAGGACTTCTGGCTCATGGCCAGTAATGAAGTGCTGGAAGGACACAGGGTACTTGGGGAACTGACTTTGAGCACTATACTCTGGTGATTTACTTAGCTTTTATTTTTGTTTAAATAAGAATGCACCAGCATGTGCAGAAACAGAGCTCTGTGTGTGTGTGTGTGGTGCTCCAGGTCAGGGCATAATAATCTGAAATAGGAAAGAATCTGGGTATTTCAAGTGGGAGAGAAACCTCCATGAGCTTGGATTGTCCAGGCCAGGTGTCTGTAGGTTTGCAGAGACACAAACCTGCAGTCTGCATTAGGGTGTGAAAAACCCTTTTGTCAAGCATTTTAATGTTGTCTCTTTCTCTCCCTTTTCCTCTAGCTTGCTGCGGTGAGTGTTACTTGGCAAAGTTGCTCTGAAAACATTTGCTGTTCCTTCTCCTTCCTTGCACCCCTCCCTTTCCCTGCTCCTTGCCTTCTGCTATGGAGATGTAGTGAGAGCCTGTGAGGGAGAACCAGGCATGAGCCAGGCAAGGGAGGGCAGGAAGCAATCTCTGAGAGTGCCACACAGAGGCTGATGTGGCTGAGTTCTGCAACTGGAAAATGGTTGTCAAGATGCTGTGTGCCAGCAGGATGGGTTTTCTCCACCCATTTTACAGTTGGGATGTCTGTTCTGGGCACACGGTGGATCTAGCTCTGTCCTCTTCCTTCCAAATCTTGTGCTGGTCAGTAGAGGAATGTGTTGGGCTTTATTCCCTGATGCTGCCCTGATAAGTTGAGTTTGCAGTCCAAAAGCTTGAAGGGCACATTATGTTCTTCAGCTATGAGAAAGAGGGGAGCAAACTGAGTCAGCCTCCTCCAGCCCACCAGTGCCACCTCTGTCCTGCTGGGCTGGGTGAATGGAAGAAGTGAAAAGGCTTATGAGGAAGGTTATGGAGTAATTTCTGGGTGGTTTAAGGGTAATCACAGCCTGAAAATGCCACATGTCTCATTAGGGAGCAAATACACATGGAAAAAATTGTAAACTGGCTCTCAAGTCTCTTATGCAGCTATTTTCCTGCATTGTTTTACACCGTGCTTTGGGGCATAGGCACCCAGCTGGGCAGGGCTGCAGCAGGCATCAGCTACTTCCTTTAGAAATGCTTCCCTGCAAACATGTCCCTCCGCTCCTGTGCCTTGCTCCAGAGTGTACCTGTGGTCCTGTCGACCTCCTGTTTGTGTTGGACAGCTCGGAGAGCATTGGCCTGCAGAACTTCCAGATTGCCAAGGACTTCATCATCAAAGTCATTGACCGCCTGAGCAAGGACGAGCGGGTCAAGGTGAGATTTCCACTGAGTGCTGTGAAATCTTTGTGTGCACTCGCTTATTTTTCACTGCAAGCAGGAAAATGGGGAGGTGACCCTGCTCCAAAAAGCCTCCACCAGGCTTGGCTTCAAGCTGGGGGTGGGTCTTCCCAAATTCATAAAGTGATGGAGATTAGACAGCAGATCATTGTCCCAAAATAGACATTCCACTCTTTTTAGGCAGAGATTCTGTTTCCTCCATGTCCCAGAGCAGATGGTGCATCATGCATTCAATCAGCCTTATCATGTCTCAGTCTCTCCTTGTTTTGATGAGCATTTTGGTTGTCTGGAGTGTGTTGGAAGTTTCTGATGTCCAGCTTCCACGCTTGGATTTAGGTCACCAGTTAAGCACTCTACTAAAAATGACTCTTGCAGCCCAAACCCAGCACTACTGTCCCCATAGTGAGTCTTCTAGTTTGAAGAGGAAGGCAAATGCTTGTTCTCCTTCCTAGCTCCTCTCTGGTAACCTGATGTATGTTTTATTTATCTATTATTTATTTTATTTATATATTTATTTATCTGTGATTTGAAGGGCTGTTGGGAATCCAGACTTTCCTGAAGGTATAACCAGCCACACTTAAAGCACATAATCTGCTGTTGAAAACTAGTGTGGTGGGCATACATGGGGCTTTTTGGATGTCAGAGAGCCAATAATAAGCAGAAAAGGCAGAGCTGGGTAGCAAAACTACCATGTTAGAAGAATACCAGGAGTCTTGAAAACATATCTTCTCATGGAACCATAGAATCCCCTGAGTTGGAAGGGATCTAAGGATCAAGTCCAGCTCCTGACTCTGCACACAGAACAATCCCAAAAATTCTACCATGTACCTGAGAGCCCAGTGGCTGCTGTTGAGACTAGCGAGCTGTGAGATCTAGGTTTGGGTCTCCTTTTCACTTACTGTCTCACCAAATTGGTCCCAATGTGCATCCACTCGTGGTGGGACTCTGCCTGCCCAGAATAAGGCAGGAGAGAAACATCCGAACCTGCCATGAAGGCATTCAGGAGAAACCATCAACAGGATTCTGAGTCTCTGGGTTCCCCTGAGGTATCTTCCCCTAACTGGTTTCTATTCTGTCCCCCAGTTTGACGCTGGGGAGTCCCGTGTGGGCGTTGTGCAGTACAGCCATGACAACACGCAGGAGCTGGTGGCCATGGGGGATGCCAACATCGACAACATTGGAGCACTCAAGCAGTGAGTCTGTGGGGTTTGGCCCAGGGAAGCCTACTCACCCCCATCCTCCATATCCAGGACAGCAGCTCCTGCAGCTGCAGTGATCTAGATGTCCTTTAAGGTAGTGGCTGGTGACATCGTAAGTGGTGCTAATGTTAAATGAAAGAGCTTGCCAGTTTCCCACCTAAATCCCCATGCAGGGATGTCTGCTTGGTCTCAAGCTTTGTTCTTGCTCCTCCAGTACCCATGGGCAGTGCTGGCAGGCTCACTGGTGTCTGTCCCTGCAGGGCGGTCAAGAACCTGCAGTGGATTGCTGGGGGCACCTACACTGGGGAGGCCCTGCAGTTCACCAAGGAAAACCTGCTGCAGAGGTTCACATCCGACAAGCGCGTGGCCATCGTCATCACTGATGGGCGCTCCGACACCCTGCGGGACCCCACCCCGCTCAACTCCCTGTGCGATGTCACCCCGGTAAGGGCATGGGGGACCTGCCATGTGGCAGCTGTGCAACACAGTGCGGGCTCTCTGGGTGTCTCCATGTCCTTGCTACAGAAGGCTAGGGCAGGAGACACAGGTGTCACTAGAAGCACTTTCACAAACTGGCAGACATACACAGCTATGAATGCATTGGATGGTGAATGCATCCAGTGATGGACTCAAACTTCCCTGCAGGTGGTTTCCCTTGGGATCGGTGACATTTTCCGAAACCCTCCAAATCCAGATCACCTGAATGACATTGCTTGTTTAAGCAGACCAACCAGGCCGGGACTGTCCATTCAAAGGGACAACTATGCTGAGCTCCTGGATGACACCTTCTTGCAGAACATCACCTCGTACATCTGCCAAGGTGGATGAAAGGCGGTGGCTAGAGGCAATGGGAAAGGTGGCCAGGGATGCAGTATGCCCTCCCTTGTGTCCCCCCAGTCGTGCTCTTAAGCAGGGACAGAGGTATCTCATGTCTCAGAATACTTCGTGCTCAGGTCCCCATCCTCACCTGCTGCAGGTGTCCACACCATTTTTTCATGCACGTTTATAGCCTTTGCACATCTGGCAAAGGTGGGTAGGTTCACCTTCTGCAGGTGAACTTCTGTCCCTTCTGTGGCTCTGTGGGACAAGTGGTTTTCCTGGGCCAGCTGGTGACATTAATATTTCTTATATTCTTAACAGAGAAAAAATGTCCTGACTACACCTGTCCAAGTAAGTATTGACTCCTCATGCCATGCTGAGAGACTGTGGATGGTGTGATGGGAGAAATGGGAGCTTTTGTTTGTGGGGATGCACAGCTTGGGCACCTCTTGCAATGGGGATGCTCCTGGTCTGGAGAGGTGAGCAAGATCTGTCAGACACTCTCAGGGTCTCTCTCACACACACACCAGCCCAAAGCAGCTGGGGAAAAGCATAGGTGCTTGTTTCTCTGGCATCTCAAACCTAGAGAGGAGGCTGTGAAAGATCACGACCCTCCTAGGTTTTAGCAACTGACCTCATTACCTGCTTCCACTATCTAGTGGTGGAAGCATGAGCAAAATCAGTTTAGTGGCAGGGATATTAGAGAAAGGTGCTTGAAAAGTAAGAATGGGGAGGGTTTTAATGGAGTACACCTCCAATTCAGAAGCATAATCAGTCCTCAGCATTTCCATGGAAAGAAGGGAAGTGAGGAGGATGAAGTGATTCCCCAGACATGCAAGGAGAGTCACTGTGTTTAAACAAGTCACTAGATTATCTCAGCCAAATAAACATCTACAACCTATCCTAAACCAAATAAAAGAAGGAATGAATGGGTGAAAGGACAAGTATAGGACAGCATTGGGGCAGGGGAAAGAAAGTTAGCATGAGTGGAGATTTCCTGAGTCTGACAAGGTAGGAAGCTTGTGAGAGATGCCAGTAATTTCATCGGCTTTCCGTGGAAGTACCAAAGTGTAACAAGTCATGGACCTTTCTCCTTGCAGTCACCTTCACCGGGCCAGCGGACATCACACTGCTGGTGGACAGCTCCACCAGTGTGGGGAGCAAGAACTTTGAGACCACCAAGAAGTTCGTGAAGCAGCTGTCAGGGCGGTTCCTAGAGGCCAGCAAGCCCACTGACGACTTTGTGCGCATCTCAGTGGTGCAGTACAGCGGCCGGAACCAGCAGAAAGTGGAAGCTCAGTTCCAGTACAACTACACAGTCATTGCCAAGGCCATTGACAACATGGAGTTCATGAATGATGCCACAGATGTGAACTCTGCTCTGCAGTTCATCACAGAACTGTACCGGCGCTCTGCCCGCACCGCAGCCAAGAAGAGGGTGCTGGTGTTTTCTGATGGACACTCCCAAGGGATCACTGCCAGGGCCATTGAGAGGGCTGTGCAGGATGCACAGCAGGCAGACATTGAGATCTATGTGCTAGCAGTGGGAAGCCAAGCCAATGAGCCCAACATCCGTGTCCTGGTCACAGGGAAGAGCGCAGATTATGATGTGGCTTACGGGGAGCGGCACCTTATCCGTGTGCCTGACTACACTTCTCTGCTGCGTGGTGTCTTCTACCAAACTGTGTCCAGGAAGATAGCTGTTGACTGAGCATCTGGGTGGGTTTCTGCCAAGGCCATAGCTGCTTCTGTCTTACCTAAAAAGGAAAATCAACAAAGCAAAAAAAATTTTTAACAGTATTCTTGACCAACCTGAGGAATTTACATCAATGCAGATAACCATAGTGCCACAGCCTGGCGGTACATAGTCCCCTTCCTTCTCTCACTGCTTCATCATCCGTGTCTCTAGTCTGTTATTCTCAAATTCCCTCACTGTCCATGACTGCCCTCCCTCCCCATAACAGCACACCTAGCAATAGGCCATCAGAACACAAATACCAACCTCATCCCACTGTGTTTTTGACAAAAATCAAGATGAGGGCTTTTGTACCACTAAGATCTATCCTGGTCTCTTAAGGTTGATTATACTCTTTTTAGGTACCTTTTTTTTTTTTTTTTCATTTCCTTCTCTCTTTCGCACATCAGTTGACCACTTGCCCAGCTCATCATGATCCTAACCTAATGCTGTGCTTCAAGTGAAATATTCACACTTCAGCAAGCTTTGAGAGGGGATCATTGTCACATCTGGCAAGTTTGGTTTGTATCTCCCATGCCTGGGGAGGAGAGAGGGCTGGACTGCACTACCCAAGCTGTGTGCAAGCATCTCTGGCCTCCAGAGCCAGGGGGTGGGACACTCACTTCCCGGGGCTGGGGTAGAGGTGGGTGGTGGAGTATCCCTCAAACTGATGGTCCTGTTCAGGACAGAGAGGCTGGACACCAACCAAAGGAAAAATGGGCAGCAGCCTTTGGGGAGGGGCAGAAACCCTTAAAAGAAGATACATAACTGCGCTCCTTCACTTACTGATCTAATGGTCCTACAGTGAAACCAGGAACCTCATTAATAACCTGATAACTTGTTTTATGTTTCAAGCTCCATTCTGGAAAATCTCTCTGAGCCCAGTTGGTGGGATTTTTATTTTTATTTTTTTTAAAGAGCCAAGCTGACTTATTCCCAGCGATGTCTCTTGGAGTACTGTTTCTATAGGACCACCTAGGAGATAGGCACCTGGGCCCTGGGGAAACCCACTAACTGCACTGTATATTGAATTAAGGTCTCATCCTCAGCCCAGAGAAGTCAAGTGAAAGGCTACCATCATCTCCCAGGGTCTTTGACTCACACTCTAACACATATTGACAAAGGTGCTATCACTTATGTGGGTGATGTGGGCCATGGTGCTTACTTACACAGTTGTTTCTGGGACCACGTGAAAATGTGGTTTGGCTGGGTGAGATTTTGTTTCAACGCTTCCACTGGTGCTCTTGCTATGAATTCATGCACTTCAGAGAAACCAACAGCGACTGCCAGGTATCGGCGCCCCAAACTCTTTACCTTGTATCCAAAACTCCATTGTACCAGTTAGCTTTATTTTATGCCTGTGTTTTACTAAAATTGTCCACTTTGGAAATTTATCAAATAAATTGTTTTCGACAGTCTCTTTGGGTGTTTGTCTGACTTGACTTTCTCCCTCCCAGATCTTGATTTTGCATCCTAAGTGATCTCTAAAAGGTCCTTGGGGATCCCACACCTCTGTGTCCTGGGGCTTGTTACAGCTTTTCACTGTGGATTCCTGCAAAGTGACTTGTTCCCCAGGCAGCGGGGACATTCAACAGGACATTGTCTCATGTCCTCCTCTTAGCCATGCTGCCTCCATCTCTGTGCAGATGCTTGTTGGGCTCCCTGGAGCATGGGGACACCTCACTCACAGCTGAGGAGCAGCTCTGGGGTGGCTCTGTGGGTGGCAGCTGTTTGTGTCAGATCTCCTCTCCGTGGAAAGTCAGGAAAAATGCCTTCATATTTGCTCTAAGAAAGGCAGGTTTTGTTACAGCTCAAGAAGTACCTATTAATGGCTTGCCACAGTCCTTGGCATGAGTCAGGCATGGAGGAACATGACAGGGACAAGCCCTTAGACTACACATTTGTGGCCAGGGATACCCAGCCTGTGGCATGGGCTGCTGCCAGCAAAAAGGGATGGGAAAATGGGGTTTCTGCCCACCCCCTGATGTGTGTTCCTGCTCACATCCCACCTGGGCCATATCCAATTGAGGAATGCAAAAGGCACCTGGGGAAAGATCTCCGTCTTTGAGCTGGTTTACAGCTTTTTGATAAAAAAGGAGCTGGCAGGAGGGATCTTTCCTGTTTCTGTTCATATTCCCCCTCCACTCCTAACCATGCCCTAGCATTTTCCTTCTGCAGAAAGGAAGATCTCAAACCAGTGAAAAATGTCAGATTCTGAGCCTCAGTTCTGGAGTGTTTGTCAGTTTTCCCCATCATTTCACCATGTCATTCAGAGAAAAATCTAAAATGTTCCCTTTAAATTCCAATTTGCCCAGAACAATCACAATTTTAAACAGAATTGGGTGGAAACCTGGCTTTCCCAGGAGACAGGGACCAGCAGGAATTTTTCACCAGTGCCCAGCACTTTGTGTTTAGCAGTGTTGCCTTGTCTCTCCTCACTGGTGTGCATTGCTCAGGTAGGACTGTAGAAGCCCTGTCAGGTGTCTGGGACAAAGCTGGCCCTGATATGCTGGACTTAATTTGTCTTCCATTTCTGGTGATATTCACTGCCCTCTTTTCAGTCTCAATTTCTGTGCTTCCATTACAGGGAAGGTCAACATGCCTCTGTCTGCAGGCCTGCTTTATTAAACTTCACATGTTCTCCAGATGTTCAGCAAGGGGGTTTATGTAACAACAACAGAATTTCGGCCACATTTATCTGTTTTCCTCTGACTAAATGCTCCTCATTTGAGGCAATGCTGATTCATAGGCCTTCATGGGAAGGTGATAGCTGGGGAAGGACTGGATTGCTGAGACCACTTTACCATTGTGGTAGACTCCTAAAACACATACCCAGATGCTCTCGAATGATTTTGAAGCATATATTTAAGAGCCTTTCCTGTGCCTACAACTTTCTCAAGGAACAGAGATCTGTTGCTTTGCCTCTCCTAGCTGTGACAGCCAAATAACTGCGTGTTCAAATGCTTCCTGTTCCTTTGTGGTTTGGGGCTTGCTTTAGCTCATATTCCCAAGCATGCTTTAGTTTAAGGCATGCATTATTTAGTCCAATTGCATGACTTTTCCCCTTAAAATAAGTAACATTTTATAACAAAGAATCATGACAAACAGTAAAGACTGTAACCTATTAAGAAGTACGGAAATATGGGGTTGACACACAGAATTCATTCTCAGCAAACTTAAGACAGTACAGAAAGACCATTCCCTCCCTGCCCCCAGCACACACCATCATCATCATCTTCCCTCTCTAAGTAAAGGATTTAGGAAGCCGATGGCCTCCCATAATGTTGCATGGGATGAAAGAGGATCACCAAAGCATGGTGCAGCTTTGGGAGTCTTGCATGTAAGAATTTTAATTTTCGCTAATTCCCATCCATAATTAGGTCACTTAGATTTTAGAGACCTATGTAATAGTGGGACTAAATAAGTTGCTATGGTCTTGCTAGGCTGAGAAGACTTTAATTTGACAAAGAATTAATTTTTTATAACTACACTTAACACTGCCTTCCCTGATTGTCCATAGGTAAGCCCGCAGGCAAACACAGATCCTCTGCCTGGGTCTTGCCCCTCAGAATTTCTCCTCATTTTTATAGGGAGTTCAGGCTTGATCCATGTGTCTGTTTTCTATGCTTTTCCACAGAAAATGTATATTGCATTAGCAAAGATTCAGGAGGATGTATGGCAGGAGGGGGACTGCAGCCAGGTGGGCCTCACCAGAAAGGTGAGGGTCTGAACACAGTAAGGGGCACTGTTTAATTTCTATTTCCTTATTTTTCTTGGTTTTTTTGGGTTTCTTACAGATGTGGGCATCCCTGTCACACATGGAAACTACAGGTGCTCCCAGGAGCATGCTGTGGCAGTGACACAGCCCTTCCACTGAGGGCTGGGAATACATGGAATGACTTATACCCCTGAAGTATTGCTCAGCCCTTCCACCTGGCTCATGGCCTCAGCAGAGCAGTGCTCCTGGTCCATCTCTGCAGACACCAGCAGGAAACACTCCTCAGCTTTGTCATCCCTGTGAAAATGTTGGCATTTAACATCCAAGCTGCTGAACCAGACAAAAATGCAGCTGGAGTGTCTCTTCTTGATAGTAATATATTAAAACGGGAAAATTGAAAGAAATCACAGAAGCTGGAGGCAAAGCAGACCCTTCCTACCCTTTACCAGATACATCTGGAGATTTTTTTTTCTTTTTTCCTTCACTTTTGGTTATGGCACTTTATAGAATCATAGGACGGTTTGGATTGGAAGGGACTCCCGAAATTATTTTGTTCCAAACGCCTGCTGTGGGCAAGGACACCTCCTACTACACCAGGTTGCTCCAAGCTTCATCCAACACTTCCAGGGATGGGGTGTAAATAACTCTTCTTCTTTGTTCCGGATGCCTTTAAAGGTCTTGGGAGATAAACTGTTTCTGGAGATAAATTTCCTAGAGGGGAAAAACCATGCAAGACACTTTGAGGACCATCTATTTTTACAACATCATCTGACTTGACTGCACAAAGCTGTAGCAGTCTTAGTACAGCCACAAACTTCATCCTCTGTCTAAGAACTTATTTTTTTCCCATAATCTAGTGGCTACATAAAAGATGCTCCCTCATCAAACTCAGGTTTCTTTAGTCACCAAGAATAATGCATGAGGAGGTCATTAAGCCCATTTTCTACCTTTATGGTATGTTTTACCCCACACAGAGGTCATATTCCTCCTTATCTTGTGAAGTTATTTATCATCTGAGGTCCCTTACTTGTGTTTTTTTTGTTTTTTCTTTCATGACCTGACGCTCAGTTCTTGTTTTAGGTGTCAGAAGCCTGCAGGAACACAACAATGTCAGGCTATGGCAGAAAGTCCAAAGGCTTGTTCCTTGATATTGAGACCTCTACCCATCATAAAGGTGGTGTTGGGACATGGCAAAGCCATTCCATGGAACAGATTAAAAACCCAAGCTAGACTTCTGGCAAGAAAAACCTCGAGAAAATCTGTTTTGCACCCCTGCCCTTGGGACTGGGAAAGGATTAAGTCACAAATTGTCTCTGCACAGGCAGCTTTGAAACAGCTTTTGAGGGGGGGTGAGGAAGGCAACCTCTGTTTTATATGTGGATCGGTAGAACACAGCTGGAATTATCCTCAAGCTTCTGCCAGCCAGTAGCAAATCATTTTTGAAGCTGAAATCTGATCCATTATCCTGGAAAATATTAGCCTCAGAGAGCTTCCACTCACAGAGGCGAGCCTGGGAGAAGCTTGACAAGAAGAAATAACTAACATCCTTCTGCAGAATCAAGCTGAGGAGGAGAAACAGCCTGCCAGACCTTATGGTGCCCACATCCCTCCGATATGCCCTTCCTGGAAGAGGCTGGATGGGGCTTGGAGCAGCCTGGTCTAGTGGAAGGTGTCCCTGCTTATGTCACAGGGGATTGGAACAAGATGATTTTTAAGGTCCCTTCCAATCCAAACCTTGGAGCTGGTCCTTTCTCAGGATCATCCCTGCATCTGCTTCATTTTTTATCTTTCATTGAGGATGCTCCCTGCTGTCTGTCATGCCAAAAATCACTAGAAGTTGGTAGTTTCATTGCTAATCTCTCCTTGCCCTTTGCATTTGCATGAGTGGTGATGCTCTTTGATGTCCTTCCTGCTTTCCTGCTTGTTTCTACAAGCTTTTCTTGTGTTAGGAGTGGGGGGATTAACTCCTACTGGCACATTAAACCTCAGATGCTGGTGCATACCAGAAGGGGAATTTCGCCGTGTCAGAAATGCCTTTCCTGCAGTCAGACCAAACCAAACCAGCCCACCTGCATGACTCATGCTGCAATCTAGGCATCTCAAGGCCAGTCTGGCAACCAAAGTCTTTGCCACAGAGCTAAGTCAAGGTTTCAAGATGTGTCCTGCATATAAAAACATATTTGCCTTCTATAGAAGCTCCCTTTACCTCTGCTGCTGCCACCCTGGGCCTGGGCTAAGGCAGTGGCAGCACAGGCCACAGACAGCATGGGCCATTTTGGAACCAGGCTTCACCTCACAGCACAGACCTGGTGTAATGAGAC
Source organism: Chloebia gouldiae (assembly GCA_003676055.1). Classification (NCBI taxonomy): domain Eukaryota; kingdom Metazoa; phylum Chordata; class Aves; order Passeriformes; family Passeridae; genus Chloebia; species Chloebia gouldiae. The sequence continues at coordinate 121,522 of QUSF01000098.1, read as the reverse complement.
CTTAAAGATTCTTAAATGTGATTCTAAGGTTGCCCCCTTCTATTTTTCTCTGTCTTTCTTTTCGTCTGTCCTCACAACCAAATCCCATTCCCCTTAATTAGCATTTTTCGTGGCTTAAGAGAAAGCAAGCAGGGCAGAAATCAGCAGGAATAACTAGGTCCCCACAGTTTTCAGTGCTCCAAAGGCAGGGGACAGGCATATGTGTCAGAGCCTGGTTGTTGTTTAATTCCTGGCTTGGCTTTAGAAAGCAGTTTGAACCTTCATAGACATGGAAGTGCTTGTCTATAACTTCTGAAATCCCTGCAAATCCCTCTCTTGCCCCCAAAGAATCCAAACCCTCAGGAGCCACAACATGTTTGCTCTTTCACCTGAGTCGTGCTTACTTCTGCATAAATGAGAAGTTCAGCCTGGATTATTTCTCTGGATTTCTGATAGCACCACCTGAGTAAAATTATCCCTGCACACAGCATTATGTTTTGGTTAACATAAGAGGTGAACACAGTTACACATGGTATTTTCCACAGGGCTTGAATCCTTGAGATTTTTCAAGGCATCTTGTAAACCCAGCATGCTGCTTTATTCAAGCAAGCCTGTCCCAGATAAATCCTGGGCCATGAGCTCACAATGCAGTTTTTCCTGGCTCCAAGAGCCAGGACACATACTGAACAGGACACAGCCGAAGGCGGCTTCATGAGCCTCATCTGGAGCTCCGCAGCTCTTTTGAAAAGTGTGTCAAAAAGAGTCTGGCATGCAGGGGAAATGAAAACATGTGGCAGATTACTGTGCCTGAAACCAGACATCCTCACAGCAGCCTGGGATGTGCCTTGAGGCACCTCAGGGTCCTGCTGGAAGTACCATTTACTGCTAGGCAGGAACAGGCTGGCCTTGTACAGGTTTCCCTCTGCAGCCCTGGGCCTCACAGCTGCTGGGGAATATTCAAAGAAGGGATTCCAACATGGGGAAGGGGAAGCTGTCTGAGGAGCACCTTAGGTCACTTGGTTTGTTCAGCTGGAGAAGAGGAGACTGAGGGGACACCTTGCTGGGATCTGCAGCTTCCTCATGAGGGGAGTGGAGGAGCAACACCCATCTCTGTGATCAGTGACAGGACTGAAGGAACAGCTACATCTGTGTCTGCAGATGTTTAAGCTGGATATCAAGAAAAGGTTCTTCTCCCAGAGCATGCTGGGGCACTGACCAGACTCCCCAGAGAATGATCACAGCCCCAAGGCTGATAGACCCCAAAGAGTGTTTGGACAATGCTCTCAGGCACATGGTGGGATTGTTGGAGTGTCTGTGCAGGGCCAGGGGTTGAACTCGACAATCCTTGTGGGTCCCTTCCACTCAGGATATTCTGTTGTTCTGTGACTCTGTGATTCTATCAAACACACATTCAGTGGTTCCACTCCTCATCATCACAAGGGGATTTAGGATTTCCTGTGAATTCAGGGTTCCTTGGTTTCACATTTTATGGTTATTTTGCAGGGCCTGGGAAGGTTCTTATTGATGTGGCAAGACATGGCCAAAAACCACTCTGACGGTAGATGCTCCATGACTGAATGGTGAGTCAGCCATGGCATAATCCAGCCATTGCCACATCCCAGGACCTGTCTCACAGACTTTAAACAAGGTAGTTGACAAAGATATTTGAGTAATGCTTTTTGTGATGTCTGATGAGTTGTTAGGTAAAGACAAGAGCTGAAAAAATATTTTGGGACATATTTTGTTGGTGGGGTGCTGCAAACCAAAGAAATTAGGAGTTTGCCAAGACCAAGACTGTGGGAGACATGGGAGCAGAACCTATCTCCTTTGATTCCTGTACGCAACAGATTCTGTAAAAGCAGGGCCAAGATGTGAACATGTCAGGAGCAAAATTGTCCAGAGCTGTATCAGACAGGTCAAAGGGTGACAAACTGGTCCATACAAGTCACCAGTTGTAAAGGGGGCCCTTGTGGCTGTTTCGGAAGTGAATGGTTCCTTAGGATCCCAAGAGTCCACACCACCCTCCAACACTTGCAGAGTGTTATGTATTAGGAAAAAATATTAGGAAGAAGTTCTTTATTCAGAGGGTGGAGAGGGGCTGGCACAGGGTGCCCCAGAAAGCTATGGTTGCCCCTGGATCCCTGCAAGTGTTCAGGGCCAGGTTAGAGGGGTCTTGGAGCAACCTGGGATAGTGGAAGTTGTCCCTGCCCATGTCATGGGGTGGGAATGAGATGGGCTTTAAAGTCCCTCCCAACATAAACCATTCTGAGATTCTCTGATTCTCTGATTTTTATGCTATTTTTCATAAGTTTGCATAGTTGAATCAAGCCTGTGACTATTTTGTCTCCAGTTTGTTTTGATCTGGCTTTGATATCCAGATTAGAAACATGTGTTCACTGTGCAGTTGTGAAATTGAACCTGAAGTGCTCAGTTGACCCAAACACTGTTTTTGTTACATTAATGACATTAATCAACACTAGATAGGATACGTGTGCTGCATCTGTAAAAATAAATTTATTGCAGTGCACATTTTTCCCCAGGAAATTTGCATCAAACCCTCCAAAAAGACCCTTGAGTTCTATTAAAATGTTTGAAATGTAGTCTTAAATGTTAATCATTCAGTGAATCAGATGATAACTTTTACTGATACCTTAAGAGAAATTTGACAATCAAGTAATTTTAACAGAACCAGAGGTAATAACAGGCACAAACTGAAACACAGGAAATTCAACCTGAACACAAGTAAACACTGCTTTTTTTAGAGTAAGGGTGGTCAGACACTGGACCTGGTTGCCCAGAGATGTTGCGTGCTCTCTATCTGTGGAGACGTTCAAAACCCTGGACACTGTTCTGGATATCCTGCTCTGGCTGACCCTACTCAAGCCAAGGCTTTGGATTGAATGGTGCCTGCCAGACTCAACCATTTAGCTGTGACTCTGAACGTTGCCACTATCACCAGAGGCAAAAGAAAATCTTCCCTGCAGAGTCCTGGCTCAGTCAGGGTTTCAAAAGGTTTCAGGGTTTCACTCTGCAGTCCCAAAGCTCTACACAAGGCAAAGGAAAATTACAGAGGCATCTTCTCCCCTTTAGAGTGCATCACCTTGACTCAGAAAGGACCTGGAAAGTGTGCTTAATCTTTGTAAACTTAGAAATGGTTCCTGACTTCTTAACTCAAGATAATCCTGCTGGATTTGGGACCACCCCTGCTTCAGAATACTCAGAGCCAGGCTTCAAGAGCTAGTCACCCCCTTGTTTAACTATTTCCCAGTGTCTTTGTGTTTCTGGTCACCAAGCTCTATCTGGGAATAGTAGAGGAGTGGCAGGGAGCATCTGCATAGTTTTTGTCTATGTGAAAGAGCAGCAGTTACAGAAAGTGCAGGATCTTGTGCCAACTTTGCTGCTTAGTCATCCTGCAGTGACTGTGATTTGGCAGCTGGTCTGACCCTGTTCCTAACAAATGTTTCCATTTATGGCTGGGATTTTTTCTTTCCCTTTGCCTCCAATGGCCACACATCTGGAAAGCCTCCAAAAGGGAGAAGCCGTGGGTTTACATCAGGAGAAACCAGCTGTGTATATTCATACCTTAAATTTGAATCCTCTTTCACAGAAACACACCACCCAGGATGCTCCAGGGATTCCTTAAGGGATTGTTTTTCCAGAAGCGGGTGCTGTGCCTGTCTGGTAGCAAGACCACAGATGTCATTATGGTTGTCAATATTTTCCTTGCCCGGGGCTCAGATAAGCTGAGGAGAAAGCTGCATCCATGTGACCTGCTTGTCCCTGCAAGCAGCTGGGTGCCATGACTGGTCCTGCCAGGGGCCCATGAGAAGGGGTGGCTCTGAGAGCAGATGCTGGAGACCCTCGGGGCTGTGCCCATCCTGAATGGCTCCTGAGTGCTCCTTGCTGGCTTCTGGGAAGAGAGGATGTGGTCACAGGGACTCAGCATGTGGGATCCAGGTTCCCTCCAGGCATTACAGATGTGCAGGTTTACGCTGCACTCTGCTCCGGCAAGCAGATGGAAAAAAGCATTCCTGGCTTACGAAAAGCTTTAGGGCAGATGAAGCAGAGTCATGACCTGAGCTGGAAAAGGGATATGCCTGCTGCAAGCTTATTGCCATGCTTAGAGCTGAAGCCTCAAGGGGGAATGGTATTGGGATGCTGCACCCCATCTTGTGATTTGTCTTGGTGCCAATTCCCCATGTCCTACCCACATAGAGAACATGGATGCCTCATAATAACTGAGAAAAAAACCCAAATAATTTTCCTCACCCAGGGCACCAGATTGAAAAAATAACTTATCTTTCATTTAAGGCCAGATTCCAGCAAGGTACTGAAAAATCCTGTACTTTTTGCTCCTGTTCCATGTATTTTTGTAGAAATTTAGTCTGTGAAAGAGGTGGTTGAAGGTGCGGGAGGACTCCCCTCCCAGCCCTCCTTTCTTAACAGAAAGGGTGCTAAGATGGGAGCACTGACCTGACAGTCTCCTCAAGTTATGGTTAACCTCACTATGTCCGAATTGTTTCCTTTCAAACCCTTGGCTGGGTTCAGGATATTCTGTAGAAACACCGGAATTCTGGAGAAACCTTCTGCCAACAGAGCATCAATTTTTGCGGCCAAAAAGGCCTAATCTCTGCTGGAGCTGATTCCTCCACAATCATAGCATTCAGTTCTTCTGAACAGGGAGTTGTGGGAAATAGTAAAGGTAAGACAATTTTCAGAAAGCTGGAAACTAGGCCTTAGAAACAGAAAGAGCAGAAAAAATTAGAACTACTGCAGCTGCAAAATCTGAAGGTAGAAAACGTTGCAATATTATAGTAAGCAAGAATATGAAAAAATAGCAAGGGCAGGGAAGGGTAAGTTTTCCAAAGGAGACAAGCTCATTGTTGTGCTCCAGGAAATTTTTTTTTCTTTGTAGTTTTAGGAAAACAAATTACAACTTATGGTCTCATTTTTCCATGAGAGCCTTCTAAAAGAGATCTTTTGTTGGTAATGGAATAGGCTTTTCTTTCTTACAAGTCCCCAAAGAAAATTTTTACAACTATGGAGATGACAGCACAAATTGTAATTAAACCCAGAACAAGACTGCTAACTTTAACAGGTCAAGACTTTACATTTATCTATTTAACCATGAAAAAAGACTATCTTGGTTGGGCATTACAAAATTCAGATGATTTACAAAATACATTATTGCATTTTTCAGGTGTTTGTTCTATTCATTATCCAGCCCACAAATTGCTACATGTAAAATTGAGTTTTAGAAAAAAACCCATGCTAAGTGAATAACCTTTGCATGCTATAACTCCCTGCATTAATGGGTCAGGGGATACATATAAATCACTAATATTATGGTTAAATCAAACAACTAAAACATGGGAATCAGACATTCAAACAATAGAAGGCTCTACTCAGATTGTCGAGTTTGCTACTGTGGTTAGGGCTTTTCAACTCTTTCCACAACCTTTTAATTTGATTACAGATTCTGCTTATGTTACTAATATAGTAAAAAGAATAGAAGGATCAGTTTTAAAGGATGTTTGTAATAATACCCTATATCACTGGCTTCCATGTCTTTATACAACTTTACAACACCAAACTCACCAATATTTTTTCTCACATTAAGGCTCATTCCTCACTTCTAGTATTTACAGCAGAAGGAATTACAAGAACAGAAAAACTGACAATAGTTGTTTCAAACACTTTACCATATATTTTTAAACAAACAAAACGGAGTTATACCTTTTTTCACCAAAACGCTCAAGCACTTGTACAGATTTCACATTTCCAAAACTAGAACTATCATTAGTACTTAACCTAATTGTCAACTTGCACAACCCCCTGTTTCTACAGGAGCAGTCAACCCACAGAGTTTACAAAACCTACAATTATAACAAACAGACAACACTAAGTAGCCTTCCTTTAGGAAATATTAAAACATCCATATGTCAGTGGACACATTCTCAGGTATAGCTTTTGCTTCTGTCCATACAACAGAAATGTGTAATCATACCTATTAACATTTTTTACAAACATTTGCTTCACTGGCTGTGCCCCAAGAAGTAAAAAACATAAAATAGCCCCACATATATATCCCAAAAAGTGGCCACATTTTTAATAGATTGGAGCGTTTGTCACACCTTTGGTATTCCTCACTCCCCCACAAGTCAAAGAATTATTGAATAGGCACATCACATGATCAAACACATTCTAAATCAACAGAAGGGGGAGTAGAGGCAACACCACAGATGAGATTGAGCAAAACTTTATATGCTATTAACTTTTTGAACAGCTCTTTTACAAAACCCAACCCACCAATTTTTAGGCATTTTTCAAATAACACACAGGTGAAACTGAAAGAAAATCCCCCTGTTTTAATTAGAAACCCTGAGACAGGGCAAATTGAAGGTCCTTTCCAACTAATAACTTGAGCCAAAGGGTATGCTTGTGTCTCTAAGTGGTTTCCAGTGAAGAACATCAAACCACATCAGTCACGAGAACACTCTGATGAGTCCAGAAGTGGAAGAACAAGTACAGAGACGTGAGCTGAACAGAGAGACTATGGTCACACCTGACGTACCTGTGGAACCTGCAAACCTTGATTTTATGTCAAGGATAAAAATGTGAATTATTGGTTTTGTAGAGCTCTTTTGGCAAAAGTGTTATGTTATAGAATCAGAGAAAGTGAATCCCTCATTGGATTTTTAAAGGTGGAATTACCCCATTTTTAACACAGTTGTTTAGTCCCCAGGCAACTTCAGGAATGAACAAAAGCAGAATTTGTGAGTTGAAATATATGGGGAAATCTTTTGTCAAAAAATAGCTCACGAAAGCTATGGAGCGAAATTGAGTGTTGCGCTGGTGCTGGCTAGCTTTGCTTGCTTCTTGCAGTGCAGATTTGCCTGTGGAACAGCCAAAAACAAATGTTTGGGTTACCTTAGCCAAGGCAGCAGGCTCAGACACCATATTTCTGTCCAATTTTAACCCAGAAAAGCCTTTTTCAACCTGTCTAGTCAGTGTGCCAGTAAAATATTGGCCAATACCTATATATTATGATCCCTTGACCAAAAAGCACCCTAATAGTAAATCAGGTGAGGTTGCTAACAGGAGCAATTCTGTGGCTGATCGGGACATTTGGACCAAAGAACTTCCTTAGAGCACCTTCTGAGCCCCAAGAATTGGAGATTCTTAACAATGGATTTCTGTCTTATGTTTTCAGATAACAATTGGCGAGAGAATGATCTTACAAAATACAATGTCACTCCCAATTACCCTGCTTACAGAAACTCAAGTTTGGTGTAATTACTCAGATAGTTGAGGTGGACTTTCTGGGGCTGACCAATATCCATGACAATTACCAAAAGTATATTGGTTCATTTGTGGAGATAGAGCTTGGCAAGCCATTCCATCATGCCTTGGAGGTGGTCCATGCAGTATTGGACAACTTACTGTTCTAGCACCTAGTACTAAGACGGTCATTAAGAAAAAAAACATAGAGGAAAAAGATTTGCCCATCAATATGAATAAAATTGTAACAGTGATTTTAGGCCCTGGAAAGCTGCGAAAAGAGTTTCAGTAGGTTTAGTTCTACCCCAGCTTGCTTCTGCCATGGTATTGAAACAGTTAGCTCATGTTAGATGTTGGCTAAGTAAACAAACCAATGCCCTATCCATTGCAATTAGTGATGTGCTGACAGACATCAGCAGTATTAGACATGTTATACTTCAAAATAAAGCAGCAATTGATTTTCTTTTACTGGCACATGGACATGGTTATGAGAAATTCGAAAGACTGTGTTGCATGAATTTGTCTGACCATTCTGAAAAGTATACATCCACAAAATTATACAAAAGCTGAAAGATTTAACAGCTCAAATCAAAGAAGGCAATGGATCATGGTTAGACAATTTGTTCAAAGGATGGCTCTTTACACCTTGGTTGAGGGGACTTCGTAAAATAGGTTTATATGTGTTAGTTATTTTAGTAGTGATATTAGTAGTAGTACCTTGCATAGTTCAGCGTTTGTGACAAGTGATGGACGAAACTATCAGAGAAGTTTTTTTCATACAAGAGAGAGATGTTGGAAATTAAATCGAAGAAAGTTCTCAAGATCTTACAGAGATGGTGGATGCAAGTATAGACATAGATGAAAACTTTGAATTAAGACCTTGGAACAGACAAGACTTACTAGAACAGTAAATAGTAACTACTACCAGATTTTACTTACATCCTTTGAACAGACATTTTACAGCATTAAAATTGCTGTGGTGGAAAAAAAGCAATGCTCAAAGCAAGCAAGAGATGTAATTAAAAGAAGCAAAAAGAAATATGTATTATAGTAGAGCTATGTAACGCAAGGTGTTAATAGGCGACAAAGTTAAGGTTTCTTTTTGGTTGTACCGAGAGGGGGAAATGTGGGAAATAGTAAAGGTAAGATGATTTTCAGAAAGCTAGAAATGCAGGCCTCAGGAACAGAAAGAGCAGAGAAAATTAGAACTACCTGCAGCTGCAAAGTCTGAAGGTAGAAAATACTACAACAGTATAGTAAGCAAGGACATGAAACAGCCGCTTCAGTTTTAGTCTTGGCTAAGATAGACCATAAGACTGCAGGAAAATATGCTTAGAAAGATATTAGAAGGTTTTAAGCTTAATAATGATGTATTGTGTATTGTTAATAGAAAGCATACATGCAAGCATTTTGTGAAGCAGGTGTACGTATACTTTTAGTAATTGGCTAGAACAACTGTCTGTAAGCTTTAGCAATATGCTATTTGCTATAAAGTTTTTTAAATGTCCTGTAACAAAGAAATCTTTGACTGCTGCTGGCTGTATATGAGATTTTGACATCTATCTATTGTCTCAACCATGTAGTGAGGCTGATGCTAAGTCCCATCCTGTTCATGAAAAAAGCTCCCCAACACAGGAGTCACTGTGGGAAGAACAAACACAGTGTTATTGCTGGAACCTGCAGAAGGAAATCCTGTGTACAGGTCTTGTTATGACAAGGATTCAATAAAATACGATCAGAGCTACTTAAAACCATCCCGTCACAGTACAGAATTCCTCACTCTCATCCCTAATCACCAAGTTATCCCTTTCCCAAGATCTTGAGTCCGACCCAGTCCTTTCTCCACCCAAACAGGGAGAAGAACAGGAGAGAAGTTCAGAAAGGAGTGAAACCCCAGAGCACTCCCCACAGATCAGAAGCTGATCTGGCATGCATCCTGTGCCAAGTTGTCCTGGCTTGTAACATAAGCATGTATTCTATTGCCATCTGTTGGAGGTTGGGCAGTTTTCTTATCTCTTCCAAGAACAATGTCTCCCTCCAGGGAGATATCTTCTGTTAATAGACTACTGAATGACTCACTGCATGACTGGTAAAGTTACATCATCCCATTGGGAGATGCTCCACCAGAGGGAAGAGCCAAGCATCTGTACCTGCATAAAATCAGCACTTTTTGGGACACTGAGCAGCCCTTTGCTGGATTCCCAGAGAAGCACCTCTCTTCTCTGCTGGATTCCCAGAGAAAGACCAGGCCCAGCTACTACCAGACCTTCAGAGAAAACTACACTCTTCTACAGATCACCACTTCAGCAGCATTTCATCTGCCATTCCAGGAGGAACAGCCACCATTCAACTGGACTATTACCAACACCCTGACTCCCCAGGGTGTCAGATTTCTGACTCCATCACTGGTTTTGTTTGTACTAATTACATTTTTATTATATTTTTTTTTAGTTTTTCTCTTAGTAAAGAACTGTTATTCCCATTCCCATATCTTTGCCTGAGAGCTTTTTTTTTTTTAAATAGTGGTAATTCGGAGGGAGAGGGTTTACCTTTTCCATTTCAAAGGAGGCTCTTGCCTTCCTTCACAGACTCCTGTCTTTTCAAACCAAGACACAAGGACTTTCCTGATGGTCTGGATCTAGGACCTTCACCTGACAGGGATGGAAAGTCCTGCTGGAGATTTAAGGGGTACAAGGAGCTGCTGATGGGGCACTGGTGAGGAATCCTGCTTGGGAGGCAGCACTGAAACTGCCCCCAGAGAGAAAAGAGGGGAACCTCCACCACCAGAGATGGAACACCACCACCCAGAGGGGAACCCCAACACTTAACACAGGGAAATGGGGAGCTACAGTGGAGCTGGGACATAGGAGTGGGTGGGATGCAGCCAATAGCTCGTGAGAACAGATTGCTGGGACACAGAGTGTCCCGTGCAGGGCAAAAAAATCTTTTGGAGGGACAAGTGGAGGGATATGTGGAGCAGTGGGTAAATTCTGCTGTTCTAAGGGGCAGCACCATGGAGTGACAGGGCATGGAGATTGCAACAAGTGAATATTCAGTTTGTGGATGTGTTTTGGGATGTCTGTTCTGCATAGGGAAAGGATGGAGATTATTATAGGACATCCACAGATGCACAGAATGGAGATTGTCTCCTATGTGTGTTTAAACTTGTAACGCCTTCTTAATTTTTGATGTTTTGTAGGGTGACATTGTTAGCATGTAGGATGAGGGAATTTGCGTCCCACTCAAATTCCTCATGAGGAAAGGTAGCACCTGTGGATTGTATCTGTTAAGGCTGTGATGATGATAAATGTCACATAGGAATGATACAAACACATACCTGAATGGCAGTTTTTAAATACATATTCTCCTGAAATGTGGACTTTGGACTGCATTAAAGAAGCTCCCAGTTCTGGCAAAGAATCCCTTAAGTCACACAATGCTGTTGAAACTGTAGCTGGGGCTGCTCATGGGTGCCAGCAGCTCCGAGGCAGCAAACCCAGTCTGTAATTTTTGCTGGAACTTCTGGTGTGCTTCAGCCATGGATTTTGTTGGTGGCTGCAGCACCAACTGCAGAAGCTGCTGAGGGACAAAGATAGACTTAGCATCTCCTGTGCTCCCACACCTCTTCCCAAAGATTTCAAGAGCGAAACCCTGGACTCAAGGCAAGATTGCTGTTTGCTCCAAGAGGCAAATCAGGACAGAGGCTTTGCCAAACCCAGCTGCTGTGTCCTGCTGCCAGCCCTCGGTCCTCCTCCACGAAGGTGTCTGTCCACTGAGGTCTCTCAATGGGATCCGTATGTTCTTGATGAGAGGGCTGGAGAGCTTAATCATCCCTGGTCTGGGGTTTTCTATCAAGCACTCCTACAGCCTTCAATTATCTGGATTCCCCAGAAGGGATGTGAGAGATTGATTTCCCCACAGGGCTTCCAGTGGCTCCTTCAGGTCCTTCCTTTGCCCATCCCTGCTACAGCATCCTGTCTCACTGTGCTTGTCCTTGTGCCTCCCCGAGGATGGGGTGTACTGGATGGTATCCCAGTCATAGACTGACCTTTTCTCTCTTGTGTCTGACAGAGATGTGCTGAGCAGACAGGTCATGGGCTTTGCCTTGGAGGCAGTAAAATGTGCAAAGGTGAACCTGGGCTGCTCTTGGGGATACTTACATTGGCATGAGCTCACACAAGTTCAGCTGTTAAACCTTGAAGCTTCTCCTGTGAGCAGGTGAGCCTGCCACAACCACTATCACAGGTTTAGGAGAGGCACAAATTATTTACTTCATGACTTTATGGCAGAGCACATTTTTAATTTATTGACAGTAGTTTTGTTGCTCTCTGAAGAGGCACTCAGGTGGGTAATGCCAACCTTTTTGGGACTCCTTAAAGTGATGCAAGGGAAATCTTGATGTAAAATGAAACGTCTATGCCCAAGAAGACAATTATTTTTAAAAAATAAGTAATGCATTATTTCTTCCTCATTTCTGTGTGTCTCTTTGCATTTTCATATTTGTAGATAGAGGCTGCCAGAACCTGGATGGAGAAGGGACAGAAGGGAGGGTGAAGAAGTGTAGTTAGAAGAACTCTACGTAAAAAAAAGAGCTGCAGGTAAAAGAAGAACAGTAGGTAAAAGAAGGACTGTAAAAAAATAGTGTGTAAAGGAAGTGTATGTAGAAGCCGGTGAGTACATGCCTGCACTTTCCCCTCCTCGTTCTTCATTCTGTTTATCACACACACTGAAGCTGGAAAATCTCAAGCCTCTTTGGACTGCAGATAAGCATTCCAGCTCCACTGGCAGCCTTAAGTAAACCAAGTATAAACATGAGATGTTATTTATTGTGTGCACAATTAAAATTAGTTCCTTTGATGTTGGAGATTGAGTTCACGTTAATGCTCCAATTAAGTGCATAGAATTTCAGTTAGCCTGGTAAAAGGGGATGTCATGCCTCCAGCAAAAATATTTAAACTTCCTTGTGACCCTGATCTCTTGGCTTGATTTAAGGTACCATCCACAAAGGAATCCAAGGAAGGATGGAATATAGCTCTCCTAATTTACTCTGCAGAGTACTTACTTTGTCTCAGGGGAGTATCTATTTAATAATGAGCATTTTTTATTTTGTTTTGCTTTAGGGTTTTTGTTGGGGTTGTTTTTTGTCTGTTTGTTTTTTGGTGTTTTTTTTTTTTTGTTGTTGTTGTTGTTACTTTGTAGTAACACCTTTGAAACCAGCTCAGATAAGAATTTTTGTCTTAACACTGATTATGTATCTAATTAGATGACATTTCTTACATGCCTGAAACTCCCGTTCAAACTTTTAAGATATTTGGTGCAAATACTGCTTTCCTTCCCAGTTCACATGATGGTAGAGGGGAATATTTTATTGCCATGTTGTATTTGGCCAGGAGGACAATTCATTACAGAATTCTAAATGTCTTTAGCATAAAGAGAGCCACAAATGGGACGAGGGCCTTGTTTTGTGTTAGAGCAAGAATTCCAGCATGTGTGTATGGGAAGGGGAGGTGTTAAGTGTTGTGCCAAAAGCACAAGCGACACCCTACTGTACGTGACTGGGAGCTGAGCCTACAGGCTGCACAGGGTTCCCTGGATCCACATCAAATACGTGAGGAGAAGCAGCCATGGAGCAGTGGAAAAGCTCAGCAACCACAGGAACAGCAGCTGGGAGGCTGCCCACACCCTCCCCAAATAGGGATGTCTGCAGAGCGGGGCAGCTTCCTGCAGCCTCTCCCTTGGTGGAGGGAAACAAGTCCTGAAGAGCTCAGCACATAAAGCCAGGCCAAGGAAGGCTGAAGACAAGTTGGGATTTTGCTTCCTGAGTGGCTGGTTGAGGTGGACACAGAATTCAAGGGTCTTACTACAGTTCTGTGGCACCTCTGTGTGTGTGCCTGTGGCATACACTGTTAGCAAGACTTGAATCAGTTTGGGGTTTCAAGTTATTTTGCAAATTATTGCGATTGCAAATTTAACCTTGAAAACTTTGGCCCCATACTGAGGTCATGAACGGGTGACAATGGAATCTGTTGCTCCAGGACTGCACTGGTCTTCCAGAGAGTTTGGGGGAATGGAAGTGAGTAGCCAGACACAGCTCCCAACCACTGCAAGAGCTCATTCTTCAGCCTCCCAGAGGATTCTGGGTTTTCAAAAACCTCAGTTTAATGCTTTCTCTTGATGACCATCTTTAGTAGCAAGTTGCAAGCTTGAAGTCACAGATTTTCTTTTTGGATCTGAATAACAGGTGGCTAAAGCAAACAAAACCTCTCTCTTTGGTTTCAGTGTTAGATTTTTTTTTTTCACATTTCCTTTCTAATTCCTCTACATAAGTCCCATTGAAATGGGAATTAGACATAGTCTGACTCAAGGACTCAGCTCCATACAAAGGCTAATGTTGGAAACACTTTTTTTGTTTAAGACCCGAGGGCAGAATATTGTGGTTGCAGAGACAAAGCTGGGATTAAAGACACAATAAGCATTTCAAATAAATCAGCTCAATTAGTGACCCCCCAAGAGGCCTTGCCAGGCCACCTAGCCTCCTGAGGGAAGTCACTGAAACCAGGGCCAGCCCCCTTCCAGTGCAGCAGCTGACACTGATATACCTCCCCAGATTTAGAAAATAAAGTCCTTTGTTCCCCCTATCTGCTCCATTTCAGCCCCCTCTTTTCCCAGGATAAGGCAATAATTAATTCCTTTCCTTTCTATTTATACCCATTAGTCATTGCAAAAATGTCCCCCATAGATTTATAATTCAAGGTAATGAGTATATCTTGAGGGAATATTATTCATGCAGTTAGCTGAAATCTAAAAAAGAAAGTCTCTATTTTAATTTAACCTTAACCAGAGTAGTCATTTCATGGCAAAGGGGAGGGAAAGAGGGGGCTGCCTGCACCTCCAGACTCCAGCAAATGTTTAGATAGGAAGAAAAATGAAATTTTTTTCCTAGGTCTGTACATGGCGTTAAGAACCGTGGGTGGGGTAGGGTGGGATGGGATGTGACTAAGTTTAAAAACGTACTTTTTTTTTTTTCGAACCATCACCAGTAAAAGGCTAGGAAAGGGGATTATGTTTCCTCTATAAACTGTATGGGGTTTTTTTCTTTAATTTCATGGAAACACCACTGCAATTTTTTCCTTCTCGTTTCTCTGGTGACACGTAAACAAAACAAATGCAGCTGGGTTGTTCTGCTCTTTTTGTATTGCACCATGAAGTCCCAAATACTCACACTGTGTGTTTTAACTCTTTCCCCTCCCTACCCAGGGCTGAAAAACTACAGATGGCCTGAAATCTCCACAGAGATATCTTGAGATTATCCAGCATGTGCTCCAGGTTATGGAGGCATCAGCCATAACACTAAGGTCCTGCCCTGCCAGGGAGCTGGAATGCAGTTGCTTCACTATGCAAAGGTTGTTCTCCATGAGTCAACAAGTTTTGGGACTCAACCATCCAGACTGGCTGCCTGAAAAAAAATGTGCTGCAAGAGGAGAAAGCATCAAAAAGCATAGATTGTGAAACTGGTAAAAGGCAAATTATTCTGCAAGAAAGTGTTTCAGTTCATCCTTTCCCCACTCTCTCTGTTCTCTGTCTGTTTACCCATTTTTCATAGAGTCTAAGAATCCCCTGAGCAGGAAGAGACCACCCAGTTCAGCTCCTGGCCCTGCCCAGGACACCCTATCTGTCCCACCCTGTGCATCCCTGAGAGTGTTGTCCTAATGCTCCTGGAGCTCGGGCAGCCTTGTGGCCACTTCCCTGGGGAGCCTGGTCAGTGCCCCAGCAAGCTCTGGGGGTAAAACTTTTCCCTGATATCCAACCTAAACTAAATAATTTGCTTGTTGTGTTCATATAATGATCTTGTGTTGGTGCTGCCTGGCACTTCTGGGAGAACCCTGAGCACCCTCTCTTTCCCTGGCTTTGAAATGCCTGAGATGGCACTGTCACCCCCTCCATGATAGTGAGCAGACCCAGAAATGCTCTGGGACTTTCCTGTTCCAGAAGGGATCAGGTCCAGAAGATGCTGGAAAAAGCTGGCTCTAGACAATAGGCTTGGACTGAAGAACTGAAGATACAATATTTTATAAATTCATAATTATGGCCTTAATTACTCCAAAGACCAAAAGAAATTGTTCACTTTGGCACAGGAGCATCCCTGCTGTTTCTCCAAGCTGCTGTCCTCAAACACATTCTGAGAAGGGAAATCTTGAGCAGGAGATAAATATTGGAGCAAGGGCCTCCACACTAGTAGCGTGTAAACAACTATTTCAGGAAGATTATTAGAACTCATAGAGAATCAGGCTTTCTTGCCACTATATCTACAAAGTGTAGAGACCCTGGGATATCTTCATCCCCCTAAGGATCTTGAGCTCTAGTTTATTCTAGTCTAGAAAAACCACAAAACTACAGATATAGGCCTGAGCCTGGTAGAGATTCAAAAGTGCTATAGGTTGGGAAAACCTTGGGGTTGTTTAAAATAAAATTCTAGAAACTCCAAACAGTTCTTCCTTATGTGTTGGCAAGCAACAATTTGCAAGCACACAAAGTTGTATATAAAAACTGGGTGCTAAGTAAATAAGAGCTGCAAGAGCACAGGGGACTGAAAAGTTAACAGGGATATCAAAATAGGAAAAATTATGCAAAGCCTCAGATTGTACTGGTGTGTTCATGAACACTCTCTAAACATCCTGGAGTAGTTGGCTTTAGCGGCCTAAATCCCAGGAAATGCTGCTAAAATATGGTATAAAATGAAAATTTCCTTTTTTCTTCAGAAAGATTCCCCTTTGTGCCTCATCTTACTGCAATTTGAGAACATCAGGCTCAGTGGGGGCTGTTGCTCACATGCATGAACTGGGTTAATCCAGAAAAATAAGTCTATTTTCATATATATATATATATATATATATATATATATATATTCCTTTAAATAGATGTCTTCTCCTAGGCAAGATCTGCCAGAGATGCCTTGGAGTTAGCCAAGTCTCTTTTGGGGAAGATGGTCCAGCACAAGGGGATGTTGTAGTAGGATTCTGATGAAGAAGAGGAGGTGGAAGAAGTGTACTTCAGGATCTTAGAGAAATCCTTAGAGCCACAGGATGGGCATGAGCAACACAAGAGGTTTCTGGAATGGTCTGAAGGCAGGTTCCTAATGGAGCTGATGAATGAACCAACCAGGAGAGGTGATCTTTTGGATCCCACTACCACAGGGAAGAACCAGCTAAAAACAAGTGGGTTGGAGGCAGCCCTGTCTGAAGGGACTGGGGCACTTCAGGGGGTGAGGAGAGAGGTCAGCAAGGCAAAGAGCAGAATTACAGCCTTGAGCCTCAGAGGGGCAGGGATTTGCCTGTTGGGGTGAAGGAATACTAACACATGGTATGAATTGAGCTTGAAAGTCACAATCCTAGAAGTGTCTAAGGCCAGGCTGGACAAGGCTTGGAGTGACCTTATCTAATGGAAGGTGTCCCTGGCCAAGGCCAGGAGTGGAACTAGATGAGCTTTAAGGTCCCTTCCAATGCAAAGCATTCCTTGGTTCTGTAAATAGGAAGCAAGAATTTCAGAAAATGGCAACTACAAAAGAGCAAAAAGTTCTGTTTGTCATCAGTGAAAATACTGAGAATATCAGCTGCATACTTATGAAGAGTTGAAAACTGGTATGCATTGTTCTCAGTAAGCACTTAACAATTTTGGCCTAGTTTTCTGTTCTCTGCTCACAGTTAGAAAACAAGACCCTTGGAGACCACTGCATAATATCAGAATGATGTGAAGGGTGGTTGCAATTGCTGAAAAAGGCACTACAGTAGCTGTTTTCCAGAGAACCCATAAACCACGTGTACACACATGTTTGAAACAGGGTGCTAACATGTTATTGGGGGCTACAAGTCAGATAACAAAAAGAAAAAATAGAAGAGCAGATACACAGTTTATAAAGGAACAACTAAACAAACCATAAAACACATTTCAACTTACAAGGGGATGTAAATGAAATAGTATCCATCTATGCCTTACTTCAATTCTATAGAGTCAGTTGTAGAGGAGAGCAGTTAATCAAGCTTTTGTCTTTCTTTCTGCCCTTCATCTTCTTCAATTTCCTCTCTTTCCATTTTAAATATAGTGGAATACTCAGTATCTGTTCACTACAGTGCATTTGCATTTGCAGGTCATACAGAATCATAGAATCATTAAGACTGGAAGAGAACTCCAAGGTCACCAAGTCCAACATAGAAGGTAACTAATCCATATCCATGCATGCTCTGCAAAATATCTTTCCATGAAATCTGCAGTTCCACTAAAAGGAGGAAGGAAGAAAGAAAGGAAGTTTATTTGAGGATTAGGAAAAGCAGTTAAAGAGGGCATACCCATTTTCCTTCAGAACTTCATATGTCCTCAGCCCATTCTTAAGGAAAAAACACTCAATTACAGAAAACTAGCTCAGGCCTTTAACATCAGTTCTAAAAGAAGATACAAAAGAAAAAAAAATACAAACCAACCCCCCCCCCCAAAAAAAAAAAAAAGGTAGCAGGATGTTTTGAGGTTATTTTGCCCCATTTTCCACCACTTTAATGTGCCTGTGTGTCAGACTGCCCCAACTTAAGACAGGAACTTGCCAGGTGTGCCCATCTATGACAGACGTGTGAAGATGACAATATTCCTACAAATGTCAGGCAAGTGGTTATCTAGGCAGATGAAAAATACCAAGATTGCCTTTTTTATTGAGACAAGGTGTACAGCAGGGAGCTCTTCTATAAAATATACAGGAATCCTCTCAGGGACAAGGCATTTTGTCATATCAAGTTGCAAGGAAAGGTTTTGACTTGACATGAGAAAGTTCAAGAAGCACACATAGAAAGTTAAGTATAGGTCCTTTGCTCAAGAGACTGCAGAGAAAAGAAAAGACTTGCCAGTCTGGGAGGAGGAAGAGAAGATGTGGAGGTGTGGGTCTGTGGTCTGCTCCTCTCCAAAGTCTGGGCACTCACCAGCACTGTAAGGGGCAGATGTGCTGTTCAGCTGTTTGTGATAAGGCTTCTTGCTGGAGAGACAGTTTCTGCAGGGGCAGGTTCACCTAGAAACAGCTACATTTAATGGATTAGAAGCAGCATTGACAGGTACCTATGGATGAAACAGAGCTTGGACACAGCAGAAACAGGAAAAGCAGGGCCTGGAATGTGACATATTCACTAGATCACTGGCAGGTGGATGGTTTGCTCAGACGTCTCAGATGCTGTCTAGTAAATCACTGTCAGCAAAAGCTGGATCCCTCTTCTCCACTAAAGATGCTCCAGAAGAAAATGGACCAACCCATTCAGAGCTTCAGAAGAGTCCCTGGAAAGCAACAGCTTCACAAAATCCTTCTTTTGCTCTTCAAAACAAAGTTATAGCTCAAACAACAGGCTGTGTTCCTGAAAGTCATTGCTGTTCTCCATATTTTTTGTTCAGACATTTGCCCCTATTTTTCATTTAGCAGAGCTAAAAAGATCTTGTGAATTTAAATGTAATTAAAAAACCACTACAACAACAAAGTCCTTGAGCTCAAGGAGTGTTTGGGCAATGCTTTCAGGCACATGGTGTGATTTTTGGTACTGTTCTGTGTAGGGCCAGGTGCTGGACTCAGTGATCCTTGTGAGCCCCTTCCTACTCAGGATACTCCCTGATTCCATGATTCTATGAACCCAAATCCAGAAATTAATTAATAGAAACCAGTAATACTTAGGCTTGGTTGGCTCTGAGGAAGACTTGCATATTTGCAAGGGCAATGACTCCGCGATTCTGTGCAAGCTGCTCTTTTTTGGAATGTTCTTGTTTTCATTTGTTCCGCTCAGGACACGTTACTAGGATGGAAAGAGGAGCAGGACAGTAAGGGGGAAGAAAGAGAAAGACTATTTGATTGTATAAATAAAGATGTGGGCCAGCAATGCCAACCCAAAAAAAGGGGCCTCTCATCATGGAAAAATAAGACTTCTCCCAGTTAGCGTCAAACAAAGATGCCTTCAGCTCCAGAGGGAACAACCTCGACCCAGCCCACCCCGAGCCGCGTGGAGCGGAGGGGAGGGACCCTGCCAGGTCTCGGTAGACCCACAGTGACTCTCCGTGGATGTTCCGAGTTACTGCAAACAAGACACTGCCGATTTTGGAGGAGGAGGAACTCAGAGGGCAGTTCCAGACGGCCGGGGAATAGCGGGGCTGGGCTGGAGCCGCCTCCGCTTCTCCTCCCGGTCCCTCATCCCGCACATCCCAGCACCCAGAGCCCGGAGCTACCCTCCAGCCGGAGATGCGGGAGCCTTCCTGACACCGGTCACTCCACAGAGCCCTTTTCCCTTTCCTTGCAGAGGGATTTGGGGACGAAGTTTTGATAACCTTTTTCCAGGTAGGCAGACTTTTTCACTCCGAGTACAGGGGTTCTGTGGCTACTTACTGACAGAGCTCCAGTTGGGAATAACAGAAATCCCTCTAAAATTTCAGCTGCTGCTTACGGGTTTCCTGGCAAGGTGCCTATTTCGCATTTAGACAGTACCTGCTGTAAGAGAATATAAATTTTTTCTTTACTTTCATCTCTTGGCTAGTTTGGGTGTTTTTTCCAAGATTTTGTTTTTGTTTTTGTTTTTTTTTTTTTTTTTTCCCAGGTGTAAGTAGTGTGGACCACAAACTGCCAGGGCCACAGGTCTAGAAAATCCCTTAGTTGAAAGGGGTGGATTAGTTCAGCAGCTACAGTGAAGTGATAGCAGCAGGGCAGAGAACTCCTCTGCTGTGTGATTTCCCCTTGAGTTCCGGGACTTTGGAAGATACGATTTAGATTCACCAGTGGCCTCTGTCTCCTATTTATGCTGAATTACATCAGCACAAGCTCCTCTGTTTTGGGAGGTGGCAGCACACTTAGGAATGCCTGGGAATTCGTTGCACTTGGTGGCAGTGGTTTGCTCCTCTCAGCCTTCCTGCAGACCAAACTTTCCCTGGCTAATATCCCTGGATACTTATATTGGGAGACTTGGAGAAGATCTGGAGTCTCTGTAGCTGAAAACTCTCCCCTGGGTGCTCTGCCCAGGGATGAAAATTACAAAGCAAGTTTGCTAGTGGCTGCAACCAGCACTGAAATTCCCTCCTCATGCAGAGTGCAAACCACAGGCATACAAACAGGAAGGAAGAGGAGGTGCATTTATAAGAGTTTTGTTCCAAATTGAACAAATTTTTCTTTTCTAGTTTCTTTTATCAAATATATGAGTGGAGAAAATGATGCATGCACAAGCGAGTGACACCACAGGCATTGCATGCTGGGCATGGCTATGGAAAATGCTGGGACTGAGCAGCAGGAAGACTTCAAACTTTATTCTGCATATTTTAGCACAGCCAGCATAACTCTCCTTCCTTGAGGGGAATGCAGTTTGTGTGGCTTTAAATTTATGTGGCTTTAGATAAGTTCCTTGAAGGCAGTGTTACCTTAGAGAGCAGCAAATCTCAATTTTTGCAAATTTGGGGAACAGTTTGGTCAGTTACAATGGCTGTTCTGGTATTGGAGACATACACAGTGCACCAGGGGGAACTTCAGGAATATCAATGTGTAGGATAAAGCAGACCATGGCTCTGCCTGGCCAGGTGCATGCAGTGACATTTCCATTGCACTGGGATCTGCTCAAAGTAATAATTGGTATTTGCTCTAAGATGTGGGAGCACAAATAACCAGATATAATTTGCACATTTGAGCCACTGAAAGTAAATTGTTTGCCATAATATCACTTTTGGTTCAGTTGCTCATGCTGGGAAGAAAAGCAAGCAGAGAACTTGGGTCCATCCTCCTGCAAGGCCACTCTTTTGCAGGGCTCTGTCTAGATAAATCCATATATTTTTCAGTTATGTGTGTAACAGCCAGGTGACCTGGGATCGCCGTGTAGGACCAGCAAAGACTATGCATTTTTCTGCGCCTGAGGTAGGAGCACAGACCCTCATTCAGGGAGAATGGTGCAAAACATGCCCTCAAAAATTTTTCAGAGGATCCACTATTTGAGATTCCCTATTGTTTTTCCCTTGTGTGCATCTCATGGCAAAAGAGGTAATATACTCAAAAATACAAATACTGAGAGAAGGCCTCATAGGAACAAAGGTCCTGCTCTGGCAGAAGGAGAAAAGTCAGAGAAGAACAGGATGGGGAGACCCAAGTGTCCAGGCATTGTGAGTCAGCTCCCAGTTTGCTCTTTGCATTAGTTTTTTTAACTGTTTATGTTCAAAAATTGCATTCAACATACGGAAAACAGTTAGTCTGAAATACTGTTGAAATATGAGGTTTCTATCTCAGCATCTGAGTCCCACCAGGCAGGTGGGACTTTAAGTCAAATATCAAATATTACGGGATTTGCAAGAGCATCACAACATCTGGTGGTGCTCTGAGGATGACAAAATGGGCAGCATCAGCCACCCCAGCCTTGGGCACCCCTGAGGTGGGTACTGGAGCTCTCAACAGCCTCCACCATGTATCCAGGGGGTTAATACCAGGTGGGATGCTGGGAGAGCTCAGGGTTCAGAGTGGGATAGAGGAGATGGTGCAAGAGGACCCCAGGGAAGTGAGTTGTGAAAACTCGTGTTTTCAAGAGTCACTTTCCTGCTTGTTGTTCTGCCGATGGAGAGTCCAAGGTTGTGCTTCACTGACCCAGTCCCAGGCCCCAGGGGCTGTGGGCAGGAGATGTCCTGTGCCAGAGCTGGCCCTGGTTACCCATGCAGGCCAACTGCTCTGCTCTACAGTGCCTTCCCACCCACACACACAGAGGGAAAAGAGGAGGGAGAGAGGGAGGCGGTTAAACTCAGCATACAATGATGAGTCAGACACTTGGCCAAAGCCCTCAGTGCTCCCAGCCTCTCCGAAAGTCAATGTCTCCATCTTCCTCAGCTAAAGGCTGGCTCTAAAATGGTGCTGTCCGAAGGCTCAAAGCTGTTGTGTCCTAGAAAAGATCAGGATCTCCTGTAGCCCTGTTTTATGCAGGGTAAACAAAACAAGGAAAGTCTGCAGTAGGCTTAGAGGGGTGAAATCTTGATCTTAACTAAAATACCTGTTTAGCATGAAAGTGTTTTATCCTTACCATACCACTTTTATTCTCTGCAACACAATGGAACTTTAGCCACACTGACTTGTGCAGGGACGTCATAGAATTGTAGAATGGTTTGGGTTGGAAGGGACCTGAAATATCATCCCATCCCACTCCCTGTCATGGGCAGGGGCACCTTCCACTAGACCAGGTTTCCCCAAGCCCCATCCAATCTGGCCTTGAACACTTTCAGGGATGGGGCAGCCGTAGCTTCTCTTGGCAGCCTGTGCCAGGGCCTCCCCACCCTCACAGGGAACAATTTCTTCCCAATACACCACATAACCCTACCCTCTGGCAATGGGAAGCCATTCCCCCTTGTCCTATCACTCCAGGCACTTGCCCAAAGTCCCTCTCCAGTTCTCTTGTTGTTCCTTTTGGTACCAGCAAGTGCTCTAAGGTACCCCTGAGCCTTTCCTTTTCTAGACTGAAGAATCCAAATTCTTTCATAAGCACAAGCCCTAGTGCGGAGGAAGGCTGTCACTGTTGTAGGGTCTCAGCAACACTGACACCTACCTTTCCAGCATAAACCAGTTTGCAGAAGCCTGTGGTGCACTGCAGCTGGCACTGTAAACTGGAATGGGACATGTCCTACCAGGCAAGAGCTAGGGCACCATGTGGAAAGAGGTCTCATAGGATGCTGGGGAGGGCTGAGTTGCCTGTATCCTACAGTAGTGCTGTTCCTCAGGCATCTGTGGCAGAAAGCTGCATTGCTCACTTGCCCTCTCCCTGCATTGCCATTGCCACCAAATGCATGCTCAGTGTCCCTTCAAGCCTTGGACTCTTGGCAAAAGTTACCCCCCCCCCAAAAAAAAAAAGAAAGAAGCTGTCTTTTTGGACTGGATTCAGGGCTTTTTTTCATAGCAGACACCCCACATGCCCCTTTTTGGTTAATGTTGAGTTGGCTACCCAGAAGCATCTCTGGGCCACAACAGGGTTGTGTTGGTTGTGTTGGTCCTCTAGACACAAAGGTGAGCATCTCTCCTTCCTTCATATTCCATGATGGTGACAAGTGTTGCTTAAATGTTGCCTGAGAATATCCTTTCAAATCCCATGCACATTTGAACACTTCCATACATTCCTAAGAACTTTTCAGACCAGATCTCTAAGTCTTCTTCTGCTTTAAGCTGTTATAACCCTACATGAAATAAACTTCCACATGCAGCTGGGCCTTGGAGGCGTGGTGATGGGTTGAGCACTGAAGATGTGCATTTCTTCAAGAGTTTTTTTATTTGTCCTTTCATTCTGTGGGTTTACAGAGAGCATTGGCTGGCTTTGTGTCATGCCAGCAGAGTCAGGAGATGGTGCATCTTGTTTAACATGCAACTTGTGTTTTCCCACAAGCATCTGAATATCCTGAGGGGCCGCTGAGATGGTTGGACAAGCCTTGTTTTCCACTCTCCTTTGTGTGGCTCTAGTTCCTCTCAACGCCGTTCAGCTTGATGTGGATGTTGGAGGTGTCATTCCTACCTCCTGTGCAGGTATTAACCAAATAATTTGGGTCACCTTTGTGGGCAGCAATTTTAACAAAAACAATGCTCAATTGTAGAACCAGCTTGCCAGGAACTGACACTGGGACATTCCACCTCCCCTGGCCCTTTGCACTCCTGTATTAACAATCCATCTGCAGGGAACACCATCCTCCACCCAAAATCATGTTTCCAGGTTTGCTTTGGTGTGCAGAGAGCTAGAGATGGAAGAGCTGCCAGTGGTGGTCTCTCCCAGCAGGTGCATAACAAACACCAGTTAGTCTCCAGCAGTCAACTCTCTATCTGAGACCAGAAAATTGTTCGCTTTAAATCTGGTGATTTCCTCACTTTTCAGTTACACTGCAGAGGTGATTTACATGTCCAGCCTGACTCTTACAAAAAAAAAGCAAGATTTTCCAGATTTATTTATTACTGATTTATTATTGAGCAGTGCTGGATTAATGGCTGGACTTGATAATCTTAGAGGTCTTTTCCAACCTTAATTATTCTGTGATTCTATAGCAGATCTTAGAAGTCCTGGTCACTGGGGAACCATCTGACCCAAACCCAAGTGTCACTTCTAGAGCTAGGTGGAACTTGTGCTTTTCCTGGCATCACACTTGGTCCAGGCGTCTGCGGGATAGCAAAGGGGGTGCATGAAGTGCTCTGACATGGTCTGAATAAATGTCCCCATGCAGAAAAAAGAAACTGCCCCATCAATGTCTACTTCATCATTGACACCTCAGAGAGCGTGGCTCTGCAGACTGTGCCCATCCAGAGCCTCGTGGACCAAATAAAGCGGTTCATCCCCATGTTCATCGATAAACTGGAGAGTGAGCTCTACCAGAACCAAGTCTACATCACCTGGCAGTTTGGTGGGCTCCATTACTCAGACGTGGTAGAAATTTACAGCCCTTTGACAAGCAGCAAAGACATTTACCTGCCCAGGCTGTCTGCCATCAATTACCTGGGCCGGGGCACCTTCACAGACTGTGCAATCTCCAATATGACCCAGCAGATCCAGACCCAGATGGCCAATGGAGTCAACTTCGCGGTGGTCATCACCGACGGCCATGTAACGGGCAGCCCCTGTGGGGGGATGAAGATGCAAGCCGAGAGGGCACGAGACATGGGCATCAAGCTGTTCGCCGTGGCCCCCAGTGAGAAGGTGTACGAGCAGGGCCTGCGGGAGATAGCCAACCTGCCACACGAGCTGTACCGCAACAACTACGCCATCACCCAGAGGAACACCCTGAAGATAGATGTCAACACCATTGACAGGATCATCCAGGCTATGGTAGGTGCAAGGAGGGGAACATGGGGCACAAGAGGAGCAGTTCACAGATGGGAGATGCTTTCCCTTCTATTGGCTTTTGGAGATAACCTCTAGTAGGGAAAGCAGGGCCTTTTTCTGGTACTTAGCCAGAACACCTTGGTTTGTGTCTCCGTTTCCCAGCATGTCTGGGCAAGCAGCCACTAGTCCTTGCTCTTGCTGAAGACCAGGACATACCCCAGCCTGCTCCCCATCCAGGGGTATGTGGAAGAGCGTGCCACACTGAGACACGTGTTCACCATCAGCTTGGTCTTTGAGACTCCAGCTGTGAGGTGCTGTTAATCAGGGGATCTCTGGAGGGCATCTTTACAGTCAGGGGACCTTTAGCACCTCCTCTCCCTTACCAGCACACTCCCCTCCAAGGGTGAGCTGCTGTCTCCCCGTGGGACTGAGCAACTTAACTAATCTTCTTCCTCTTGTTCTCTCCTTTGCAGAAACACGAAGCCTATGGCGAGGTGAGTGAGTAGCATCTCTATGCCTTTGCCACATGATAGGTTTAATTTGTCCCAGTTAGAGAGACCAGCTCACACCCCAGAACAGCATGGACCTGCATGGGATGGGTCCCTGCCCACCTGTGGATCAGGACAGAGTCTAGGGACATATTCCCTTATCCAGGGGTTGTAATGGCACACTGGACTCACTCCCTGCCTCTCCCTCACCTGAAGTGGGTTCTGGTCTATGGAATAGACTGATTTCTTCACTTTGTAGGCACATTACATAAGTGCTGCTCCTTCTGAAGCTCCTACCCTGCTAGTACCACAGGGGCAGGGTTTGGCACACACAGGGTGTGCAGGGGATGCTCCAAAGAACATGCCAGTCCCATGATGACGGCAGATGAGCAAGCCTCCATCACCTCTAACACGTGGCAGTCTTGTTCTTCCAGTCTGGGCCCAGAGCCAAGCTATAATGAACATGCTCATGGCAACTTTCCACTCTTAACTTACGGGTATCACTTCTTTGTGTCCTTGTTGCTGCTTCATCCCTGACCCAATTGATTTTAGCCCTGAGTTGATGGGGAGAGGCATGTAGAGCGCGGTGGGTGCAGTGCTGAGCTTGAGTTTGGGATGCACTCTGTCAGGACCTCAGTTTAATTTCTTGTATTTCAGTGCTACAGGATGAGCTGCCTGGAGATTGCAGGGCCACCTGGTCCCAAGGGATACCGAGGGCAGAAGGTAAGTTGCTCCTAGCTGTGGAAAGGCAATAATGCCCCTGCCTGCCAAAACCACTGCAGCATGCCCCAGACCTCACCTCACCTCAGCTGCCTTCTCAGGTAGCACCCAGGTGGGAAATACCGCCCAGCATCTGTCTTGGTCCTGGGAGACACAGCCATAACTGGTGTGCCCATGTCTGTGCTGAGGCTGATGCACTGCCAGCCATGCAGAGAAACACTGGAGCACCTGAGGACACCAGGATTGAGGCAGCAGTTGTTTCTGAGTTCCCCACTCTCAGAGCAGAGCTCTCACATGCACAAGGGTGTCCCACTCTCCTGCTCCAGCTCTGTGTGCTCTGGTCTTCTAGAAACTGCCATTTTCTCCGTCAGCACCAAGCCTGGACTTATGCTGGGTTTTTCCTTTCCTTAGGGTGCAAAAGGGAACATGGGTGAGCCAGGTTCCCCTGGGCTGAAGGGACGACAGGTGAGTTGTGCAAAATCGTCCCCTCAGTTTGCTACGTCTCTGATGACCTCAAGGTAACTCTCCTTGCCTTCCTCCCCGAAGGGCGACCCAGGTATTGAAGGTCCAATTGGATACCCTGGTCCCAAGGTAAGAATTGCATAGCTGATGGCTGAGCTCTCTGCATTCCCTGATTTTTGGTAAAGCAAGGGGAGCTTTGCTTCCCTCTCACACCTGCCCATTTCCCATCCCAGACCACTGCTGATTTCCCCCTGCTCCTGCTCATTGCCCAGGCACTAACACAGGAATTTTTTTATTTTCCTCCAGGGTGTCCCAGGGCTGAAAGGAGAGAAGGTGAGAAAGAAGAGACAGAATGGCTGGCTGGCACTTGGCAGGGACCACGCTCCTTTCTGATGCACAGAGGAGAGATTAGCTATGATGGGGAAGGATAGCAGCCCTATGAACATGTAATTGTGGACCTGGGGAGGGATTTCCAAGGACATCGCAAAGCCTGTCTCCTCCTTCAGGCTTTGATCACGGTCTGATGAAGCAGGAATGGGTTTAGGATGTAAATGGAGGGTGAGAGGCAGGTGGTGGGGATAGGGACCAAAGTGGGAGGTCAGGGTGGTGGGGGATGCAGGTAGTGTCTGACTTCCTGTCCTCTTCTCCCAGGGAGAAATTGGATCTGACGGACGGAGGGTAAGAAAGAACATTTTCTAACTTGCATGCATTTCCAGCTCCCAAACCCTTGGACTGTGTGTTAATAGATCCCTCTTCTTTTTTTTTTTTTTTTTCCCATGATCCAAGGGTGCCCCTGGCTTGGCAGGAAGGAATGGCACAGATGGACAGAAGGTAACTGGGAGCACTGGGAGCACCTCGTAATGTTGCTGCTGCTGTTGCATTTCTTTACTCCCTCTCATCCCCACAGCCTGTTTAGTTTCTTCTCTCCCACATGCTGGCTTTCTGTTCCAACTGAGGTTCCTGTGAACCTATCTGTACATTATTCTGCATGTCCTGTACAAATGCATGAAGTAATTCAGGTTGCAGGAATGAATCTCAGATTATGCTGTGTTGGAAGGGACCCACAAAGATCAAGTCCAATTCACACAGGACACCCCAGTAATCCCTCCCTGTGCCTGAGAGCATTGTCCAAACTCTCCTGGAGTTGTGGCAGGACTGGGGCTGTGATAGCTTCCCTGGGGAGCCTGTCCAGTGCCACACCACCCTCTGGGAGAAGAACCTTTTTCTAATATCCAGCCTAAATCCCCACACAACTCCATGCCATTAACTATCATCCCTCAGTCAGCAAGCTCTCTGCAGGACCTGGATGTATGATCCAGTCTGTGCTCCTGCTGAGAAGGTGATAAAGCCAGATAATTTGGGTGCAGATACCTTATCCTGGGTGTTAGTGAGCCCTACAGGATACGGACACAGAAAGCTTCATGGAAATTTGATTTTCAGGGCAGTTTGTCACTTCATCTCTAAACCACAGCTTGTATTTAGTATTAAAGCCCTAAAGACAAATGGAAAGGCCTCACAGCAAAGTCCCTGGCTTTGTCCACTGGCCAGCACACCCTGGCTTTGCACAGTTCCCTCTACCCAGCCCCCAGTGTATCTGTGGGTAAGAACAGTTCTTCCCACTCCTCAAGTGCTGCTGAAGATCTAAAACGTCCTTCAATCCTCCCCACTCAAAAACACTAAACCCTTCAGCTCCCCCCATGCTCTGTCCCAGAGCTGTCTCAGCACACTTAGCACTGCACTCTCTCAGTGACAGAGCTGCTTTGAGACACAGAGCAAGGCAGTCCCTTCTCTCATGGCGTCTGTCAGGCAGAGTGGTTGCCGCACACCTGAGCTGCTCTGATGGGGAGAAGCATGAGAGAGGACCAGCACAACTCTGAACATGAATGACCACCAAATCCAGCCTCAAGGGACATTCCCACCTCTCAGGGTACACTCGTGGGATAAGCCTGCCTGATTTCCTTTAGTCTGCTTTCTTCCTCTCCACTTTTCTCCTCCTTTAAGGGATACATTTGCTATTTGTTCTCTAGCTGTTGACAGCTAAGGTCAACAGATGATGCTAACATCATTAACTGTCAGCAAGAAAAGCTGTGTTTTCCCTTCAGCCACCTATAACTTCTCAGTCTTTTCCTTTTGAACATAATCTCTCCAGGGCAGGCTGGGGAGAATTGGACCACCAGGATGCAAGGGTGACCCTGGTGACAAGGTAGGAATGCTTTACTCTTTCACTAGCACATCAGCTATGTAGGTGCTGAGTGAGGTACATAGGTAGAAAGATGGCCAACAGAAGGCTACTGGCCCATTTTCCTACTGGCTGTATAATCTGATCCCAGACCTGGGATCCCTGGGATGGAGACCACCGTTAGATTTTTCTGTGCCTCCTTTCTGTGGATAAGCAAGCTGGGAGGCCCCAGTGTCCCTTCCCTCCACAGAGGGAGGAGGACCTGCCCCTTTCATCAACATTAGCAGTAAGCAAAAATTACTTTAGCCTCTAGAGTAACTTTCTAAGCACTGGCTTAGAAATGTTATTTAATTAGAAAGTTTTATTTTATTTATTCTGCATGGAAGTCTTCCCAATGTGAAATGTGTGGTTCTTTGTCATTTCCCTCCCCAGGGCCCTGATGGCTACCCAGGAGATGCAGGAGACCAAGGAGAAAGAGGAGATGCAGGCATAAAGGTACAAGTACTCTGGACAGACAGCAGGGTATGAACAGAGGCAGCCAGTGGGGACAGCTAAACACCATTTCCTGTATTTATATATATATATATATATATATAAATATCCTAAATCCTTTACTGCTTTTGGAGCTTGTAGGCCTTGGTGTCTGGATCTCATCACCAGGCACAGCTGATGGAAGGGCCTTGCTGGCCTTGTTCCTTGGGCTACTTGTAGTACAATGTGCTGATGGGGCAGGCAATGATCATTGGCTCTCTGGCTGTTTCAGGGGGATCCTGGCCGGCCTGGTCGCAGTGGACCCCTGGGACCCCCAGGAGAAAAAGGAAGCCCGGTAGGTTCATGCTGCATTCAAATGTCTCCAGGGTTTTACTGTGGTCTGTTCAAAAAATCACAGAATGGTTTGGGCTGCAAGGGACATTAAAGCTCATCAAGTTCCACCCCCTGCCATGAATAAGGACACCTCCTACTAGACGAGGTTGCTCCAAGCCCTGTCCAGCCTGGCCTGGAACACTTCCAGGGATGGGGCAGCCACAGCCCCTCTGGCTTTGGGCAGGACTGGACGGATGCTGTAACGAACAGTTGGCAAACCTGTTGTCAGCTGATGGAGGGAAGGTGACACAGGATCACTCTGGTCCAAGGCTGGAGCACCTGCACATGGCAGTGCCATGTGTGTGGAAGCAGAACCTGAATGCTCATACACATTTCTGCTCAAGGAGGACTGCTCGATGCAGGATAAAAATGTGTGTGCACACCTTGACCTCTCTTCCAACAAACTGTGTTTCTTTTTCTTCTCCAAGGGACTTCCAGGCAACCCTGGAGCTCAAGGGCCTGCTGGAACCAAGGGTAGGAAAGGTGAAGTGGGACCTCCTGGACCCAAAGGAGAGGCTGTAAGTGGCTGAATAGATCCCTGGACATTGGGCACACTGCAAGAACCTGAGGCAATTTGATGGATGAGTGCTGAGAAACTCCCCTGTCCTGCTTTGTGCATCCCAAAAGATGTGCAGATGCTGATGTCTTTGTCTCTCCCATGCTCACAGACCAGAACACCCATAATCCTAAGCCTGATGTTAACCATTCACCTTAGAGAAGCATCCTGTGTTCCCACATAACCACACAGCCCAGGTCTCTATGGATGCTCAGGGACACTTTGGTTGTACTCTGGCAAGTTCTCCAAACCTCTGGCTCCTTGCAGGAGTTCAAAGAGTCAGAATCTGGTGGTCATAATGGCAGAGCTCTGTGAAAAGGGCAGTGTCACATATCAGTGGTGCCACACAGGCCCAAGTTAATATGATTGGGCACTGCAAATTCTGGGGAGTGGGTTGGAGAGGATGATCCCTGGCACAGCTCCACCAGCACCAAGGGGCTAGAACCCAGCCAGCCTGTCTCCTTGGGCAAGATCCAGTGGGGAAAGCAATACTGGATGAGATGCAAGTAATCATAGTCTTTAACCCTGAGGGAATGAACCAGGCATGTTTGTGGTCACTGTGGTGAAACAGTCTGGTTGTTGCTTCCCAAAAGGAAGCATGGGCAACCATGCTCCCCTGCTGCTGGGAACATACTTGCTTAGGGGGCAGGTGTACATCTCCTGGGCCCAGAGGGAGGAGGGAGGGCAGCCAGGGGTCACTGCCCAGGTGACATCCATCCTCTCACCCCATTTCTGTGACTTCTGTGTCTGCCAAGGGGCGACGTGGAGATCCAGGGACGAAAGGCAGCAAAGGCTCTCCTGGAGGCATAGGAGAAAGGGTGAGTGAAGCAACTGCCCAGATTATTGCAAATAAACCCCAAATGTATAGGACTGGAGTGTGTGTGATGTGCTACAACCCAGCCATGCAGTGTCCAAGCAGCACCAGAGCTGTGAATGCAGATCCCACTGTGCTGTGTTCCCACTGTGCTACTGGCACCAGGTACAGCCTCCTCCTCCAGGGTTTGGTCCAGAGAAGGGATGAAGGGCAGAAAATCTCAAGGTTGAGAGACACATTCAGAGGACATACTGCCCTGACACTGTTTCAAACTAAGAAACACAAAGTTTGAGAAGGACATCATGGAGTATTGCCATGCACACAGATAGCATTGGAGACATCCCTGACCAGGAATATCTTTCCCTTCTCACAGGGAGATCCTGGTCCAGAGGGTACTCGTGGTCTGCCCGGTGAGGTTGGAAACAAAGGAGCCAGGGTAAGCATGGAGCAAGGCTTGGTGGCAGCCAGGAGGAAGGCGGAGCACTGGTGCCATCCAGGGCAGCTTGCCTGCCTTTCCTCCTCATGTACTGTGTGTTCTTGTGTCTTTCTTTGCTGTGCAGGGAGAACAAGGACTAGCAGGACCCCGAGGCCCTTCAGGCGCTGTGGGAGAGCCAGGCAGGATAGTAAGTCACGCTTGAGCATGTATGTGACAATGCCCTCCTGTGGTGAGAACTTGCCCTGATGTCACAAGCTGCCTGTGCTGTCCCTCTCAAGAACCTACACAACCTTCTCTCAGGGAGGCTCAAAAATTGAGTGTTCCCATGACAATGTGGAAGGGATGTCTGGAGTGGGTGGGTCACTGGGGAGAGAGAAGATGGGATTCCACAAGCACCTATTTGTCCTGGGTCTGTGCTTAGTCCATCATGCCACTATGGCAGTAGTGCTGTGACATCCAGATGGCTCTATGGGACATGGGAACCCCACTGCTGAGACAGTCACTGCTGCAGTAAACTCACCAGAAAGGGAGATGGTCCTGCAGCACCATCTCAAGAGCTGGTTTCTCCAGCAGGGTCCGCTGTGTGCTGGGGGGCAGCAGGGAACGTCCTCACTCACTTCCTGCCTTCTCCCCAAATCTGTCCTGCAGGGATCACGTGGAGACCCTGGTGACTTGGGCCCAAGAGGTGATGCTGGACCGCCAGGACCAAAGGTAAACTTCATGAATAAACCTCTACATTTAGATAGGCATGTTTGTGTTCCTATGTATTTATTTATTATTAAAAAAAAAAAAAGTAGTTTTCACAGCAGAAAATTGTGTGCCTCAAAAACAGAATCAGACCTGAGCCTCCCTATGGGGCAGAAATATAGGTCTTTCTCTGACCAAGGCAGATTTGATTAAACTCCTCACTGAACAAACTCAGGGGCATCCCTGGCGCATGACATCCCCAAGACCCCCCAAATCCTTGCTCTGCAAAGCTGTTCCCAGTGCTTCAGGGCCAGCTGCAAGAGCCTTGGCTCCTGGTGGTGTCTCACACCCAGAGAAGATGAAAATGGCTGTAACTGTCGCAGACAGAAGCAGGTCAGAATGGCCAGGTTTGGTATCTCAC
The DNA here is from genome assembly GCA_003676055.1 of Chloebia gouldiae. NCBI lineage: Eukaryota > Metazoa > Chordata > Aves > Passeriformes > Passeridae > Chloebia > Chloebia gouldiae. Next base: position 88,822 of record QUSF01000098.1, on the reverse strand, counting down.
TAATCTTTTTATTTCTACCAAAGGGTGACAGAGGCAGGCCTGGCTTTAGCTACCCTGGATCCAGAGGACCTCAGGTATGTCTTCCTCATCCAGCACATGAGGAAATCTGCTAGAGTGGATGTTGCTGTTGGATCTGAGCAGACTGAGAAAACAGGGAAGGAGGAGGAGAATTCTCAGGGTCACCGATGTGTGAAGCCTGTGAAGGAGAAAGAGGGTTCAGCCCCAGGACTGAATCTGGCCACAGTCCATCTGGTGCTCGGGACCCCAGCTCCAATCATAGTGATGGTCCCTCAAGCATCAGCCTGAAGCTACAGCGTGCTCTTCAACTTCTTGCCCCTCAATGCAATCTTTGGGTGTACTGGTGCAAAGCATGGGGCCAGTCCTGGACAGCTGCTGATCTCTTCCTCCTCTCCTTTTGCAGGGTGACAAGGGTGAGAAAGGGCAGCCAGGACCCAAGGTGAGTGTACTTGTCTCTATCACCTGTGGTTTTGTACTTACTGGAATGCCAAGGAATTGTCTCCCAGCCACCTAGGTTAATGGCTAAGGAGCCAGCACTGCCAGCAAATGCCCTGGATGTTCCCTGCAGCTGAAGCCTGATAATATCTCCCAACCCATCTCCTTTTGAAATCATATGAAAAATGTGTTGCAGAACATTTTTTTTTTTGTTAATACCTGTATAAACATTGTTTGCTGTGCTCTGAGCTGCAGTTTTAGAGGATGCTGTCCCAGACCAGGCAGGCATGTGTTTGTGATGCAGCAAAGCCTGTGCCTGAGCACATCCAGATGTGCTCCATGCCGGATCTGGTTCTCCTTCCATTGAGCAGGGAGGAAGAGGTGAGCTTGGACCAAAAGGAGTACAAGGGACCAAAGGAGAGAAGGGGGAACCAGTAAGTAGACTCCCTGTACTACCCCAGGGTCAATGTCTCCTTCCCACACCACTGCCATGTGTGCTGTGGATGACACTGCCGCTCTCTGCTTGGTCCTTGTCCCCAAGCTCATGCATGCTGGTGACTGTGCTTAGCAGGGCTGGGGCTGACCAGGGGGTCAGGAGTGACCCTGAACACCAGGGCTGCATTACCAACATTGCCCAGGCAATATTTGACTCTTCTTTACTTCTTCCCCAGGGTGATCCTGGCCCAGGAGGAGAGCCTGGACAGCGTGGTCCACCTGGTGAAGCAGGCCCTGAGGTACAGCCCCATGGCACTGTGTCTGAGCAGACACTGTTGGAGGGGACAGAGCTGCCAGATGTGTCCACTAGCTCACAGTGGACCTTCTCCTTCCCCTTCTGCAAAAGGCCACATTTTTGATGTCTCTGACAATTAGTTCCCAGACAAAGAACTATTGGGAAAACTGTGCCTGAAATCGCTGTGCTCTTCTTACAGGGGACCCCTGGCCCACCAGGAGATCCTGGTCTGACTGTAAGTAACCCCTGCTACTCTTTCCTTCTGGGGCAATAATGGTTTTTCTGTGCACAGCCCAAGAACAGAACAGGACATCAGGCCCTGCTGCTGCCTGACAGAGGTGGCCTGTGGCTTCCATGGGAGCCAGGGAAAGAGGGGAGAGGGCTGGCTGTGTGGGAAGAGAAAGGGGAGCCTTTGCTTTAGAGGGAAGCATTCATCCTGCATCCTTTTCCTGGCAGGACTGTGACGTGATGACCTACGTGCGAGAGACGTGCGGATGCTGTGGTGAGCTGATGTCACCTCTCCCCAGGGAAGGGGAACAGCCACATGAGGGACTGGGACAGGGGGTCACCAGAAGGCTCCCAACATCACTGATGCCTGTGTTTCCCACCCCCTGCCCCTCTCCCCAGACTGTGAGAAGCGCTGCGGTGCCCTGGACATCATGTTTGTTATAGACAGTTCTGAGAGTATCGGCTACACCAACTTCACCCTGGAGAAGAATTTTGTCATCAATGTGGTCAGCAGGCTGGGCTCCATTGCCAAGGACCCCAAGTCACTGACAGGTCTGGACTCTGTGGGGACACAGAGGGGCATGGGGAAAAGAAAAGGTTCTTGGATCCTTTCAACCTCAATGGTTATTTTCCATGTCTTTTTTCAGACCCATTGGGCAGCTCTTTGACTCTATCCACTTTTTCCCAAGGATGCAAAGCCAAGTAATGTGACACTTTTTTGGCAGGTACCCGTGTTGGAGTAGTACAGTACAGTCATGAAGGGACTTTTGAAGCTATCAAGCTTGATGATGAGCGGATAGATTCCCTGTCGAGCTTCAAGGAAGCGGTGAAGCGCCTGGAGTGGATCGCTGGAGGCACCTGGACACCATCTGCCCTTCAATTTGCCTACAATAAGCTCATCAAGGAAAGCAGGAGAAAGAAAGCCCAAGTGTTCGCTGTGGTGATCACAGATGGGCGCTATGACCCCCGGGATGACGATAAGAACCTCGGGGCTCTTTGTGGTAGAGATGTGGTGGTCAACACCATCGGCATAGGAGACATGTTCGACCAGCCGGAGCAGAGTGAGACCCTGGTCTCCATTGCCTGCAATGAACCCCAGAGAGTCCAGAAGATGAGGCTCTTCTCAGACCTAGTGGCAGAGGAGTTCATTGACAAGATGGAAGATGTGCTCTGCCCAGGTCTGTCCCTGTCTTTGCATGGAGCTGGAGTTTTGAGACTCAGGGTTTAGAGAAGGGGGCAGAGATTTGTCCTAGTAGATTTGCCAACAGCTGAGTCATCCATAGTGGGGTCTGACCTTAGCCTTGAACTAAAAGTCCTTCCTCAGATACAGACCAACCTTTTGGGGCAGTCCTCTGGTGTTTCTTGTAAGAGACCTTGTCTTCCCACTCTGACTGTGCAGACTGTGAAAGGGGATGGCAACACATGGCTCAGTTTTCCTTGTTTCTTTTGCTTCCAGATCCACAGGTCGTCTGCCCTGAGCTGCCCTGCCAGACAGGTAAACAATACAAGCAGCTTCATGCCATTTGCACAGACTGTGGGGGGAGACTGCATGATGCTCAGGAGTGGGAGAGGGGGGTGCAACCCTGTTCAATTCCTTTGGAAGGCAGGAGTTTGGGAAATAGTGTTACTTTACGTGAGGAGAGGCGCCAGGGTTGCATCTCCTGCTGTCTTCCTTCCTACCTTCTCAGAGGTAGGTACAAGTGCACTGTGACTGCACCAGCATGGCTCATCCCTGATATTTCTCCCCTTCCAAATTCCTGGGAACCACCAGGTTTTGACCTCCGAACTCAAGTCAAAATCTCCTTGCTAAACACCCACTCACATGACCTTTATAGCAGAATGCTCCTTGGGAATGACAGGCAGAGCAGATATTAGGGATCAGTTGAAAAATGGCAACGTAGTGGACCTAAAGCTTTGGTTTCTCTAATGCGGGCTGTATCTAATTAACAAGTAACTCAGGGTGTTGTATTTAAGGAAAAGACAATAAGGATCTCTGGTGCTCTGTGTGCTGAAGGTAGCTTTATTGCCTCACATTTTGCTTGTTAAGGGGCAGATATGCATCCCAAATTCCTAGAGATCCTGTCTGTCTGAATCCCAGTGTCTGTTTAAATACTACAGATGAACACTGTGCTGGTACACAAAGTTTATAGAGGACCACAGTTTTGCACATTCTGCAATTTTTATCTCTTCTCTTGCCATGAATGTTTTTGTCACAGTCCCCAGCTTCAACTTATACAGACTATCAAATTTCATTTTTAAGTAAGTCCCTTTGTTTCCATGCAAAGGAAAGGAAAACTGATCCCAGGATGCACAGAAATCCAGAGAAAAATCTCCAATTATTCCTGTCTAAAATCTCTTGCTGGTATTTTGAGTATTTGCACCTGGCCATGCCAGGGACACAGTGTGCAACCATGATGCTGAGCTCCTCTGCTGTGTCCTCTGAGGAGCTTTGCCTGCCAATCTGTGCACAAGGAGATGACATCCCCAAGCCACACCACACTGGTGATTGCTCAGGTGTCTTCAAAGGTTTTGGTCTTTGCAGCCTTCCCATTTCCAAGGAACACGAGCAGCGGCACACTTGTTTCTCCTGGGCTTGGGCCATCAAAGCCCTCCAAAGCAGGACAAAGTTGTCAGTCCTTTCCTTGTAGTGCAGCTGGGTGTTCCTGTTCCTGTTCCTGATGCAAGATGAGAACAGTTTACTGGTGCCTGGCAGCCCTGGAAACCAGAACAGAAATGGCTTGAGGAAGCATCTGAGGGGGTTTCCCTCTTTGGTGAATCCCTTAAGCCATTCCTTACACAAACCAGGCTAAGTGCGGGCAACACCTGCGCCCCAGAGAACTTAGCAGGTAGAGTGATGTGGTTGGGTAAGGTTGGCCTCCTGTCAAAGTGCCCTTTCAGCGTGGGCAAAAGTTGCTCTAGATCTGGTAGATGAAATTTTAAGTAATAGGTTCAGGAATCTTTGGGCAAGGAGCCTCCCACCCACCACACTGGCTGGTCTGTGCTGCGCTGCTATCATAATTTAGAAGAATGTGCAGTGGTCATACTTCCCTAGTGACAATGGAACATGCTGGATGGGATGGGACAAAAGGCACATGACAAGGCCTGGGGCTTCTCTGGTTCTCTCAGAAGATCCCATGAGCTTGTGCCAATTCCCATGTGGTTCCTCTGGGTGGAGAGAGTGCCCTTCAGAGAGAATGTGAGTGAGCCAGTGCGCATCCAATGCGTGTCTTGTGGATTGGCCAGACAGACAGGTCAGAGAGGCAGCTAAACCAGCCCATTCTTGGCCCCATGGCTCAGCGTGGTGGTTCTGACACTTGGAGGGGCAAATCAACTGCCCCAGCTTCAGCCTGGGTATTGCCAGCAGAGCACAGGCAGGGACAGGTACCAGATAGAGCCTGTCTTCCCCCCATGCTGTCTCAGGGCTTTACCTGAGATTTTCCCATTTTCAGCACAGCCCCTTGTCTCTCATCAGCTGCTGCTGTGCTAACAGAATGCTGGAGGGTTGAATGCTGAGCAAACCTGAACTAACCACTTGCTTCATAGAAACTGCATGACATCCTGAGAGGCTCTTGCTAACTGATGCAAAAGGCTTTGCTTTGAGCTTTGGGGTTTTATTCAAAGTTAAATTCAGCACATTCATGTGCAGACAGAGGCTCTCAGGGTTCTGACAAGTCCAGACACCACACAGCTTTGACTGCAGTCACTGCCCTGAGGCTGAGATCTAGGCAAGGAGGTCACATAATGTTATCCTTTAGATGTCTGTCTGCCTTACAGCATCATGTGGGCAGTTTGCACATAGCACAGTCCTAAGCTACATGATGGGTGAATCTCATCTGCAGAAGGAAGTGGCCTTTTTCCTGAGCACTGCTCCTTCTCCATGCCTATGCCAGATCAGTAGGAAGTGGGGAGTTCAGGTTCTGTGTAATTTGCTGGAGTCGCTTGGTTGATGTGTGAAAGATTTCAGGGTAAATCTCATGGTTTCTTAGACACAAATGGCAGAAACATTTAAAATCTGGCTTTGACCTTTACTTTTCTGTCCTCGTTAGCTCTGTTCTTCTCTGGTGCAGTGCAAGTAGGAAAGCCAGGTAGCTTTCAGAGATGCAGCCATTACTAGCAAGCCCTGAAAATATTCTTTTGACGCTCACTTGCAGATGACAGGAACCCTGGGAGTGTAAACCCACTTATTTTCCACCCCATGGAAGAGGGAGTCAACATAGATTTCCCCAGCACCATACACTCGATCGCCCAGTTCCTAAACTCCACGCGGGAATCCCGGGACCCCAGCATGTACACCCAGCTGGTGGCCACTTTGGCCTTTACTGCCGAAAAAGCCAAGTTTGCCACTGGAAATGAGCGGCAAGAGTGGATGGACTTGTTCATTGACACCTTCAAAATGGTGCACAGTGAGATTGTGGGGGACCCAGAGACTGTGCTAGGCCTGTGCTGAGACCTCTCTCGGGGGTCACGTGGAGATGGAGGCTGAGTGGAGTTGGAACTCATCGCTCCTGTATGGCAGAGGGGACAGCACAGGGGAAGATGCTTTTAGTTCAGGAGAGACAAAGGCAGTGGAATGGCTTGGTTGCACTCAGTTGGAGATAGGACACAAGAAGCAGTCCCCTCCACTTAGCCACCACCGTGGTGGCTTTCCCCAGCAGTGTCAAGGAATGCTCTTGTTCTGCCTGCTGCTTTTTTGCCAAGACCCTAATGATGCATTTTCTCCATGCCTTCCTGCATATGTCCTTGTGGACCCCCTCCAAAGCATCTTCTGCCTATTCTCTCTTGGTTACCACAGGCTCTCTCTGGATCCTGCAAGGCTTACTAAGCAAGGTGCATCCCTGCTCACCACCATGTCTTTGTGGAACCCCTCGTGGGCAGCTGGGGGTGTGGAGAGAAGGAGGAAGGAGGATGGGAGAGGGAGCAACCCTCCTCTTCTATTGGGAGCTCTGTCACCGGGGCAGTGCTTCTCTCAGAAGCCTTGTGGGCTCCCCTGGCCTTTTTCTCTGCTTGTACATTTGTGTTTCCTATGTCATAATCCACAACATGTACTTGTCCATATACAAAAGGCAGATATTCTGTCACGTGGGGCCAAATGGTCCAAAGCAAAACTCCTTGACTGATATGTTGTTAAAAAGCAAGCTTGATGTAGTAGAGTCTACTCAATCCACACCCAGTGCTGCTTTGGCTCAGAGACCACAGAGCCACCACCTGCACTGCAGGTATGTGTGTTTAGACAAGGCCTGGTATCTCCATCCACTCAGCTGCCCCTGGTTTCACAAAGTCAGGCAGGCCTGTGCCATTCCTACCTCCAGTTTTACTGCTCTGAAGCTCTGTTTAGAGGTAGTGGGATTTCATGTACAGGAGTAGAAGCGCTTACTCTGACTGACATGGTATTATTGCAATAAAGTATACTGAGAAAATGTCATATTTAATGGGCAGAAGGGAGATGTGCTATCTTCAGGAATGTGGCTGTAATATTTCCAGGTGTAAAAAGTGGAGCCAATTGCCAAGCTCAGCCATTGGAATTGCCCGCTTTGCACTTACTGCCATGTTCCTCTGAGGTTTCAGCACTTTTTCCTCCCAGGGACAAGTTGCTCAGAGAACACTACTGCTATCAGTGCAGAATAGAGGGAAAAGAGTTCTGAGTTCTTTCCACAATATGCTCTGTGTTTTAGGTGAAAGCAAAAAGATGAGCTTCTGCCTAACTCTGGTCATAATTCACATGTTCCAGATAGTCTGTGCAAATCCAAACTCCCTTTGGAGTTTGATTTTGATTTTTGACTCCCTCTCTTTTGATTTTTTTACTGCAAAATGAATGTGACTTAGCCTACTGGGATGCAGGATTGAACTCAGAGCAGTTAAGCTGCTCCAGCCATGATGCCAGAGGAAACGCTCCCAAACCCCACTGATTTGAAAAGATTTCAGGGCTGGGACGTTTTGCCAAACAAAGAGAGAATTAGGGAAGATTTCAGCAAAGAGGGTGTTGATTTTATTTAATTTCATCACACAGTGGCCATTTATTCCTAGCAAAACATTAGAAACAAAGTTTTTTATCTCTCAAAACCCTTCAGCTCTTTAGACATGAGGAGAGGGAGAAAATGTCTTTTTTCATGAGGAGTATTTGTGCATGTTCTTCTTAGAGGCAAATGGGTGAAAGAGTGTTTTTTTTCAGCATAATCCTAACTAATCCCTCTGATAAAACCAGATGGACTTCATCACAGTAGCAGTTCCCTCAGTGAAGCTCTTGGGCAAAGGAAGGACAGATGAGGAGCTGTGTAAAGGATAGTTCATGACTTCCCAAGGACAGGAGGGACTGGGAAAGGGGGAAACCCCAAAAAGGTCTGGGACGCGAGTCCCCACTTCACTTTCATCTCCACTGTCGACACTGGGAAAGAATAGAGGAAATACAAGTTCCTCAGGTTTTATAAGAACCAGGAAGGTGATGTGAATGGGTGGGGTTGCTCTGCACACACTAATGGCAGAAAAATCAATGGTATTTCTGATTATTTTTGCTGCCTTTGTTAGATATCCTCAGCTGTGAGCCACAGGCATTCATGATCCACATGAAAAGGATCAATGCACCAGTTAAAAGCACAACGGGAAGATTTTGGTTGGCTTAATTGATGGTGGTGCCTTTGAGAGCTTCTCTTCCAGTTAGGATGAGAATCTTGCTGCAGGAAAGGGTCCTCAGCCTCTCAGAAATGGGAACAAGCTGCAACCAGAGCCTGACACTGAACAGGACAAACCCAAGGCTTTGCTGCCTCACATCTGCTTGGGATAACTGTATGTAAAGGTACCTTATCAAGCACCAGAAGGCAGACTTCTTCAGCTGTGAGGGCTGAGCAGCGAGCCTGGGGAATGCTCCTATCAGATGTGCATTGCACTCTCACTGAAACTCCATGGAGTGATGCTGCCCTCTGCCTATCCAGGAGCTCTTCAGGCTTTCTTGTCGTTTTAAAAAACATGCAGGCATGCCTTGAGGGAGGCTGTTAACACTGCCCCAACACGATGCACAGCCCCTGCTCCCAGCTGCTTTCGCAGACTCTCACATAGGTGTTGCACTGTGTGGTTGCACTGTGCAAGGGGGATTCCTTCCTGCCTTTCCCCCTCCACGGCTACTCAGAGCAGGTGAGGACCAGGAGTGCAGGTGCTGCCAAGGCGAGGTATCCTCGTGGCAGCAGTGCCTGTGTACCAGGAACTGCAGCATCAACGTGCCTTTACACAACATTTCTCACAGAAGTTTGGGCAGAGGTGAGTATGTGCCTTTATTGCTTTAAAAGAAGGGAGATAGATAACAAGTGAGAGGACAAAAGGAAATGGCCTCAGGTTGCACCAGGGGAGATTTAGGTTGGATATTAAGGGAAATTTCTTCACTGAATGGGTGGTGAGGCACTGAAACAGGCTGCCCAGGGAAACAGTGGAGTCATCATCCATGAAAATGTTCAAAAATATGATGTTATTCCTAGGGATGTGGTTTTGAGGTTAACACGATAGTGCTGATTTAATGGTTGGACAAGAGAATGTCAGAGGGCTTTTCTAACCATTCAGATTCTCTGACTCCCTGGTTCTGTGCTGGACCCAGGCATAGCACTGTTTAGCACTAGGGAAGCTCTTTGTCAGGCTGGATTCACTCATAGTGTGGAAATTCAATCTAACGTTACACTCCTACCACCAAGGTTACCCCTTGTTACCAGAAATGGATGCTCAAGGTGAGGCTGCTCCAGAAGCTCCTATTCTTTGCCAGGGATGCAACGCAACATGGCAACATCTTCAGGACCTCGCCCTTCCAAGATTCAGTCTCAGACCCACAGAACTACTTGACAGTGCTTTGGTCTGCTGCCAGCTCAGGAGGAACTCAGAGGAACACTGAATGCAATGCACATAACTACAGAAAGGGGAGGAAATAATGGTCCCCATCAGCTGACTTGAAAGATAGCTACTTTCTTCTCTTTTTTTTTTTTTTCCTGCGTTTATTCACTGCATATATTTATATATTCTATATGGTTAGACTGGGCTTGGGGCAACCTGGTCTAGTGGAAGGTGTCCCCATGTCAGGGGGTTGGAACAAGATAAATCTTAAGGTCCCCTCCAACCCAAATCATTCTCAGATTCTCAGATTCTCTGATTCTATGATTTTATGATAAGAGTAACTCTGACAGTAAAGCACTCTCTCGAAGTAACAGAAGTTTGCAGATGCTGCTTGCCATTAATCTCTGGATATTCCTCTCACAAATAAGAGCTGGAAATTGATGCAGGGCAGTGGGTATAATTCTGGGACTGAAATGAACTGACCTTTATAACTTCATGAGGGTCTGCCATCAGCCCCAGAATTAACATTCATTAAATGTCCAGTAGCTGAGGGCATCAGAAGCAAAGCTCCATTTGTAGCTCCAGGCTACATTTCAAGCTGTAAAGACAGGCTTTGGCAGTGGCGTTGGGCTGGTTCTTCTTTGGACAAGGATGCACAGAGGCAACTCCAGCCCAAATTATCCTGTAGTCTTCTCATCATCCCAGCTCCTGTCTTCTTCTTCCCCCTGCAGAGCTTGCTGTAGCCCAGTGCACCCAGCGCCCTGTTGACATCGTCTTCTTGCTGGACGGCTCGGAAAGGATCAGAGAGCAGAACTTCCAGAGTGCCCACCGTTTTGTGGAGGATGTGGCCCAGCAGCTGACGCTGGCCCGGAGCAGCACCGATCACATGAACGCCCGGATAGCGCTGCTGCAGTACGGCAGTGAGCGGGACCAGAACGTGGTCTTCCCACTGACCCACAACCTCACCGAGATCTCCGATGCCCTGGCACAGATCAAGTACCTGGACTCGTCCTCCAACATCGGGTCAGCCATCATCCATGCCATCAACAACATTGTGCTCAGCCCAGGCAACGGGCAGCGACTTGCCCGGCGCAATGCTGAGCTCTCCTTCGTCTTCATCACTGACGGCATCACGGGAAGCAAGAACCTGGAGGAGGCCATCAACTCCATGAAGAAGCAAGATGTCATGCCAACGGTGGTGGCTCTGGGGAGCGATGTGGACATGGATATCCTGCTGAAGCTTGGCCTGGGGGACCGGGCAGCCATCTTCCGGGAGAAGGACTATGACAGCCTCTCCCAGCCCAGCTTCTTCGACAGGTTCATTCGGTGGATTTGTTAAAAGAAGTGCACGCGCACAATCCTTCTCTCATTGATATACACACACCTGATATTACCTGTTTTATTTTCTTTGCCCTCTAGGTCCTCCTTTCTAACCAAAATCCAGAGCTCTTTATTGATTTTCATGATGAAGAGTCATGTACTTTACATATATGGTGCTAATTAAAACCCAGATCAAAGCAGGATACAGAGTCATATGAAGTACTTCTGTAAAGCTCTGCACACACTAAGCCATGACTTGTGTACGTACTGTAATCCTAGGAGGGCTTATCAGAGATGCAAGAAACCTTTCCACTGTAGCAGAACCAAGTAATAACTCAAACTTTCAATATCACTCAGTGCCTCTTGCTCTGCCTTTCTGGGAACAGCAGGATGGTGTGAGAGGTTTTGCTGCCTTCCACAGATGCTCCTTTTGGGGGGCAGGTTTATCTGTCTTATATTTTGCAAATCATCTCTAAGATCTTTATTTTCCTGTGGGCCATACCTGCCTTGATTCTTTCTGTTATTCTGCCCTTCATCAGAACCCGGTAATCTATTACTGCACTCAGAATTTCAGCTGAGAGGGGCAGCATGACTCCCAGCATCAACTAAATACTGGACAGCCACCAGAGCTGCCTTCCAGTCATCCCAGTAAGCTTCCAGTCATCTCAGTAAGCATCCCAGTCATTCCAAAGCATCCATGATACCTTCCTCCCACCAGTATCTACTCAGCAATGCCCAGATTTGAACTCAAATTGTGCTGTCTGCAAAATAAACAAACCTTTTCCAATCTATCCTGAAAAAGCCTCTTTTTTCTGTAGTTGTGGGGTTTGGAGACTCTGGGGGGTATCCCCTAGGTTAGGGAGACACAAGATGCTTCCCTCAAAAAGCTGTTAAGACTCCATTGGCTCCTTCTGCTGTTCCTATGTCCCTGAGCCCCTCCCTCCCTATTCCCAGATTGGCCCTCATCTTTGTACTGCCCGGAGACCAGGTTTGCCCCCAGGGCCCCTCAGCAGAAAAACCTGGAGTCTCCTGATGAGTGTGCCGTGGACTCTGAACATCTCACAGTGCACCTGAATTAAACATCAGTGGATATTATACAAAGGCCCTTTTTGCTTCCTTACCATGGACTTCACTCACAGCAATTCAGGCTGCAACAGTGGGGATTTTAAAAATTATTTTTAGTGAGCAGCTGATTCTTCTGGTTTCAAGTTGGTAAATCCAGATAATCATGGGATCACAGAATGGTTTGGGTTGGGAGGGAACTGAAAGATCATCTCATTCCACTCCTCCTGCCACAAGCAGATTGCTCCAAGCACTGGTCTTGAACACTTCCAGCTGTTCATTCTCCTCATCTGTTTGTAGGAGAATCCCTCTGCCACGATGAGCTTTTTCATATAAATGATTACCCTGGCATGTAGCATGGCAGCCCATATAATTACAGCATCCCCCAGCCACTCCCTCGGCTACACCTGGGAAAGCTCACACAAAATGTAAGGAGTTATATGGGATCCTTGTTAGCAGCCAGCATCATTGCACAGGAAAAAACACACGGATACCAGCAGATTGGAAAACAGCATGTGATGACTTCCAACAGGCTCTCCCAAAAGATAGAGGGTGGAAATGTTGTCCATTGACTCAGAGATTCCAGGTCAAAGGATTTACAAGCTCTTACACACAAGAAAAATCACTCAGCAGGCAAAACATTGTTCCAAGGGAAAGGGGGAGGGAGGGGAGTGATATGCAGGGCGTTCCAAAGAGGAGTTTGGCCTCATGTTTTGCTGATTACCACGGAGTAGGTGTGACATGCCAGACCTTTAGTCAGAGTCAGAACTGCTGCTTGAGCTGCTTGAGCTGCTTGAGCTGCACGAACCACCAGCGGGCTGGGGAAGGAAAACAACTTTAGGACAGCAGGGAAACGAGCCTATGTCACAGCATTCCTGGTATGGATTAGTGACCTTGTGGTGGCTGCCCCATACTGTGGGAGGGCTGGAGGTTTTTATGATTTTTTTAAAATTACTCTTAAGGTCAATAAAGAAAATTTCAGAAAGGTCTTGCTCGCTGCCAGCAAGGACCAGCATCACAACAGGCCACTTTCCAGAGCTGTTTCCCAGTGAGAGGAGCTGCTGTTAGGATTTGTTTGAGAAATGCTCCCGCCTCCAGTGTTGGAAATGGGGCCTTGTTTAGCAGTTCCTCATTCAGACCTGCTCAGGATGGTGCCCATCCCTCGAATGGTATTTTCTGCAGAATCTACTGTAAGCACAGGGAATCGCTTCTCCTTTTCTGTTTTGTTTTGTTTTGGTTTGGTTTGTTTTTCTTGTGAGGGTTTTTTGTTTTCGTTTTTTTTAAGGAGGAGCCAAACAGTTCCTCTGCTGCAAGACACTGAGTAAATGTCCATTATGGGGGCACGACTTGCACTCAAGTGAGTAGGACAAAGTCCTGGGATTTGCAAGCCGTGCCCCAAGCCATGCTACCACTTTAAATGGCTTCAAGGAATTTCATGGATTGCTTTTCAACTTACTCACTTAATATCACTCATTCTTGCCTATTTATTATTCTAACGAGTTTCCACATCTAAAAAAAGCCACTGATGTTTGGGCAGTTTGCTCCAGCCACTACAGGGTAGGAGAAGAGAGTCGCAGCTGCTTAGGCCAGATGCTGTGGTATGCTGGAGGAGGTCCTCAGCAGAATTAGGGAAGGGTTCACTGCTGTCCCACTCTTACCTTGCCTTCATGGTGCTTGCAGAGCTTCTTCTTATGGTGCTTCTTATGGTGCTCCTGGTGCCCGTGGGGATGATGCCCCAATGGGGGGTGCCCGTGGGGATGATGCCCCAACGGGGGGTGCCCGTGGGGATGATGCCCCAATGGGGGGTGCCCGTGGGGATGATGCCCCAATGGGGGGTGCCCGTGGGGGTGCTGGCCAGGCGGAGCAGGGTGTGGGGGGCAGACTGCCACACCACTAGGGTAGAGACCTGTGCCAGGACCGGGGTGTCCTGGAGGGGCAGCAGGGCAAACTGCAATGCCACCACCCATGCCAGGACCAGGGTGTCCTGGAGGGGCAGGAGGGCATGCTGCAAGGTACGGTTGTTGTGGGCCTAGGAAGAAGAGGAGCCTGTTAATGAGCAGAGACAGGCTTTCCCCAGACAGACAGTGCAGGGAGCTGGTGTACTCTTCCACCCAAAGGGCCCACCCTGGTCTACCTCTTCCTCACAAAGGACACTCCACACCCCTTTGGGATTCAGGTAAACCTCCCAGGTGCATGTGGCCATGGCATAGAGCTCCCCTCTAAGCCCTGATGGCTGTGTGGTACCTGCAGCTCTGCCTGGCCCCATAGCCCCTCACCTTGGTTAGGGTCACACATCCTCAGTGGTCTCCAAGCTGAAAGAGAAGGACAGGCACCATCAGTCACCTCCTGCCATGGGACATCGCCCAGCCAGCATCTGGGACCTGTTTCCTCTGTCCCACGTCTGCCCCCAGCACAGGGACCATGCTCACTTCCCCCAGAATGCCATCCCCCCACCAGACCCCAAATGCCATCCTGTCCCTTTGGTGACACCGCCAACCTCCGGAGCAACTCTCCCCCACCCCGCTCCATGCACCCCCAAAGCCCAGGCATGTGGTTTCCATTGTTAATAGAAATAAATCCACACTAGCCCAGCCTGGGTGCCAGGCTCATGTCCTTGTGGGCCACAAGGGACTGGGGACATGTGCCTGGGTGTAGTGCCCACCATGGGGAGAGTGCACCCTGGCCCACAGGTGCCCATGCTCCCGCTGCCTGCGTGCTGCCCTGCACTCACCAAACCTGTGGAAAAGTTCCCAGAGGAAGCAACACCGGCAGCACTCGGAATCCCCGTCCTTGGCTCTTCCCGGCTGTAGGGCATCCGTTAAATAGCGGGGCCCTGCCCCTTTGAGCAGGGGTGTGGCAGGCAGGGGTGACACCGGTGAGGTGACACTGCGCTGTCACCATGGGCACGCAAGAAACATTAACACTCCGCTCCCAGCCGGCACAAATGCAGGCTATGGAGGGCGATAATTCCAGCTCCCCGTGTCAAGGGAGGGATGGAGTGAGTCAGCTAACCTCACCATGAACCTTGACTCGGTGCTCCCTGCGCAGGCACAGTGTCTAGGAACAGGGGTGACCTTCCCACAGCCGGGGCTGTGGGACAGTGGGGTGTGGGGGCCTGACACTGCTGAGGGTGCTGCTGCGGTGTGTGGGTGGAGGACACAGTATCTGCTGACACACCTGGTCAACAGGGACAGGAGGCAGGGCTGGGTGCTCTGATTTTCAGGTTTTCCTCTTAGAAGATCTATAAGGAAGGTGTAGGATTTCTCCCATCTCAACCGACCCCATCTCCCTGCTAACACCTCTGATGGTGCCTCATGTTTGGCAGTGCTCCCTTCCTAGCCAATTCAACAGGTTGGAATGGTCACACACAGCCTGAAAGACACCTGTCAGAAAGGGACTGTGCCAGCTCTTGCCCCAGATCTTGGGTAGGAGGGTGTTTCATGGGGGTTTCTGGACACAGGGACTGTGCAGAGTCAGGAGGTGCTCATGCACCAGGAACTCCTTGCAGACAGTGCTACAGGGATCCTGCCATCCCTTCCGTTAGGATCACTGTGGTCCCAGGCACTGCCAACCCAGTTGTCTACCCAATCACCCCAGGGATCAGAGGATGGAGCCAGACAGCAAAAATGCCCCTTGTCCATGGAAAGGCCAGGGGATATAATGCTGGATGTGCCTGAGCAGACCAGCTCTCCAGAGGCAGATACCAACAGAGACTAGGCAGGGACAAGAGCATTTCCCAGATGTATTTGCCAATGGCAGAACCCCCAGAGCACTCCCAAGCCCTTCTCAGGCCACCCGCTTGTCCAGCAGTTCCAGCACGACCGCCGAGCCTTGCTTTGCCTCTTCCAGCAGCCCGGACACCTTCTGTGACATCTGTGTGGGGACAAGATGAGTAATTTGCCATTCGACAGGCCAGAAGAGCCATCCACCGTGCACCCTATGCATCCTGCCGGTGGCAAAGGGGCACGAGGAGTTCTGGGGCACCACCGCCATCTCCGCCACTCCTCAGGGTGGGCCCGTGCAGGGGGTGCCCACACAGCCTGGCTCACCACAAGCTTGAACTTCTCATCCGTGATGTCCTTGAGGTTGATCATGATGTTGAAATAAGCTCCGAACACTGCCGCTTCCAGCATTTTGGCTCCCACCTGGGAAAAGTCAGGCTTGCGAGAAGCTCTCCTGGTGAACCAGCTCCACCATACGGCACTGAAGCAGGTCAGACCCTTATGCTGCAGGCCTCCCACCCTGAACCACCTAGCAGCATGCAGCGCTTTTCAATCTATTGGTATTCTCAAAAAGTGGCTACCAAAGAATTGCTGGGTGGAAGCCACTGGCCAGTTTAGGAAGCACAGCTGGAGAGATATATCCTGGAGGTTAGGACATGAGGGAACACCTTGCAGGACAAGTGTGTGTGAGCTGGGACCATACCTGAATGTCAGATTTGCAGGCAAGGTTGCAGTGTCGTGCCAGCTCCTTCAGAGCAGGCCAGAGCCCACTCACCTTCTCTGCCAGGCCATAGGGCACCCCCACGGCTGTCTTCAGACCCCGCTGCATGGCAGCTGCGCGTCTTGAGGGGGGGACAGCCCTGGGTTGAATGCTAGGTGGCTGTGCCCCCACAGTCAGCCAGTCCCCACCAGCCCAGCTCACCTCTCCTGTTCCTCAGGGGTGTTCTTGGGCAGCTTCATGGCTTCCTGTAGGCAAAGAAAAGCATGTTTGCTGCCATCACTCAGACCGTGCTTTGCATCAGGGGTCGGGGCAGATCCCATAGCTCCCGTGCTCTTCCAAACCTCCCATATGTGACCATGTCCCTTCCCCAGGCCCTGGAAGTGTTCAAAAAGCAAGGAGACATGGCACTTTGCCATAAAGTTTAGGGGGCATGGGTGTACTCAGTAGAAGGTCGGACTTCATAATCTTGGAGGTCTTTTCCAACCTTAATGATTCAGTGATTCTAAGGTCAGAGCCCTGTTCCTAAGGAATCCAGAGGGCAGTGATCCCAGCCCTCCTCCCGGCTGGAAAGCCCTCCTGTTTTCCTTCAGGATGCCTCTGGTGGGACCTCACCATGTAGCTGCTGAAGGCCTGGGAGTCGGCATCCACCATTGCCACCAGCTCCTCCATGGCCTGGTGGAAAGGGGGGATCAGCTTCCTCATGATGGGGTCCAGGTCCTCAAACTGCCGCTTCCCGTAGCTCATCAGCCCCACCATGCTGCCCAGTGCTGCTCCCTGCCAGGGTAAATACTCCAGTAGGACACAGTGCCCACTGCAACCGCCATGCCAGCTCCTCTTGGCACACCCAGGACTCCCAGGCCTCTGTCTTGGTGTGGGGCACATACCAGGGCTCCCACAGCTGCAGACACAGAGCCTCCTCCCGGTGCTGCTGACCTCGCTCCGACTGCTCGCACAAAGGCACCCAGTGGCTTGGCCACCAGCCCACCATCTACCTCTCCTGCCTCCACCAAGTACCTGCAGGACATGTGTTTTAGAGCCCTCCAGGTGCAGGGACACCACCACCACCCAGACCCTTCTCACCCAGCACTGCCCTCTCCAGCATCAACCCTGTGAATGAGTAGGGGACTATTCAGCCTGAGGGTCAGGGTAAGTACTGGGCCCTTTGGGACATCTGGTGAACACAGGTGATATGGGCATTGCTCTGCATTAGCCAGGCTGGGCTGATGCAATCAGCATATGGTAGGACAGAAATGCCCCTGCAGCCATGGCCCAGGAAGGGCGACAAGGACTTCACCTCATGGATTTCCCTTCCTTTCCCCCCACAGACTTAAATTTCACACCAGGTGGTGCAGCATGTCAACCAGGGGCAGTGAAATTTTGCATGGGGATAGGGTAAAGAATTTAACATTAAAATCTGGCCACAAAACCTGCTTCTACTGCCTGATGAAGACACCTGGACTTCCCCCAGTCCACGTTCACAACTATCAGCATTTAGGAGCAGGGACCACCCTGCTCTTGCACAACACCCAGCAGAGATGTCCCCAGGCGGTGAAGAGGAGCTGGGAGCAGCCACCACTCCCAAAACAAGCTGAGTGCAGTATGCAGGCATCAGGATCCCCCTCATCCAGGGAGGTGGGCACCATGACAAGAAGTAGGATGTGGGTCCCTACTCGATGATGCGCTCCCGGGGGTGAAATGGAGACAGTGAGTCCAGGCCCAGACGACTGACCACCTGCAAGGAGCAGCACCACTGTGTCAGCCCTGTCACGTAAGCTCTGCTGCATCCTCATTCCCCACCATGGGTGAGTCAGCACTGGGACTGGGCCACCACCCAGGGAGAGGACAACTGGCACCACCAGCCCATCCCATCGCAGACTTGGGGGTGATGTGCGGTCACCTCTGAATGACTGGGAACTGTACTGATAAATCATTAGCTTGCTCTTATCTAGCACGTTCCCCACAGGCTGGAAAAGTCCCTCCCTCCTGCAATGGAACAGCAGAGCCTATCTCCTCCTTTCCAGCTTATTCCCCATCCTGGGACAGCCTCCCATAATGCCACACACTGTCCTTGAGCTCTGGGTACACCTCCTCCCCTCCTGGCCTCCATGCAGGCAAAACAAGCAGCTGCTACCCACACTCAGTCCACATGCGTTGTGTTTCTGGCTCCCTGTGCATTTCGGCATCCTCAGCACAATAAAGCAACTTGTCCCACTTGCTGTCCTCCCACAAAATCCACACTGGAGACAAGTGTCATGCCTGAGGCCTGAGCAGTCCCAAATCCATGCTCAGTGCCACTTTGGGAGGCTGATGGGGGGTAGGATGTGTCTCTCCCATGATCCCACCCTTGTGCTGGTATCAGGAGAAGCCACATTACCAGCCTGATCTTTTGTTCCTCCTCCAAGATGAAGAGTTTTTCCTTCTTGATGTAAAAGTCAGCTGCATCCAGCATGGCCTTCTTGGGAACAAGCCCTACCAGCTGAGACCCCACCACAGGGAGATTCAGTTCCTGCAAAGGACATCAGAAATGTGATTTTCCCCAGAGCCCTGCTGCCACTACTACCTCAGCTGGTGGTCCTCATCCCTTCCCAAGACATGGGAAGCTCACAGAAAAGCTTTCAACAGAGGACCTGGGGTCTCACAGCAAGTTGCTGAGTTTCTGTGGGCTTTGTGACATTCAGCACTTTGGCTGAGCGAAGCATGAGAGAAACCAGAGCCTGACCTGACAGTGGGGAAGAAAACTTGGTGAGACACATTGTCTGGGAAGCCCCCTTGGGAATAAGCACCCCAGACCACCCACCTGTGCATCTTGGCAGACCTCCTCGTAGATGGTGTGGAGTGGCGTGGTCTCAAAGTCCAGCAGGTTCGTTGAAACCTGGGCCATGTTCTCCTCCTCCAAATACCAGCCGATGCCCTGCACCTTCTTCAAGCGCCCAGGCTGCCAACAACTGCCACATTCAGGGCACAGACCAGGAGGTGTGGGGACAGGCAGGTGCGCTCCTGGCATGCCCGTGCTCTTGAGGTACCTGGCTGGGGCCACGGCCCTGCTCACGGATGTTGAGGGCAATGCGGTGAGCCAGCTCCTTGGTGCACAGGAGGTTGATGTTGTATGCAATAAGGAAGGTCCGGGCACCTGTCACTGTGGCTCCCCATCGGGGGACAAAAGTTGGGGGCCCAAAATCAGGAGCCCACTCTGGTTTTGCAAGCTGGGGAGGAGGGAAGAGAGTGTGTGGGCTGGCACCACCCAGGAGCACATGCGACCCTCCCAAGGAGGGCATCTCTCGCCCCAGCTGGAATCTGCCATGACCACCTGTGTCACCAGCTCCTCTTAGTGCAAAGGGACTACACCAGCCCCCAGCATGCTCCCTGAAGCCAGGGAAGTACAGGTCAGATCTGTCCAGCCTGTGCCACCACCAGGCTCACCTTCTCAGGGAGTGCCTCATACTCCCCGGCACGGATGGAGGGCAGGGCTTTCCTGCTCTCGTGCCGTGCTGCCTCTCCATACAGGTAAACTGCAAGACACAGCTAGGGGTGAGCACCACCAGGCAGGGGCTAGCACTTTCTCCAACAGTTGAAATCATGCAGGATGGGATGGAATGTGGAGAGGTTCCTGACCCCACTCACCAGGTACACCCAGTTCTGCTGCCAAGCGCTGCCCGAAAATGTGAGCACAAGTGACACACTCCTCCATGCTGACGTTCCTCACTGGCACAAATGGGCAGACATCCAAGGCCCCCATCCGAGGGTGCTCACCTGGTGGTGGGGCAGATATAGGAATGGGAGGTGGGAAGAACAAGCACACAAGGAAGGAGAACACATGTTTGCACACTCTTACAGACTGGACACCATTGTTGTGAGAAAATCGTAGAATCACAGACTAACCCAAGTTGTAAAAGACCCACCAGGATCATTGAGTCCAAGCCCTGGCCCTGCACAGGGCAGCCATAACAATCACACCATGTGCCTGAGAGCATTGCAAACACTTCTTAAACTCTTTTGGGCCTGGCCCTGTGACTACAGTCCCTGTTCCAGTGCCATGCGTGGTTCCAGCAGTACATCAGTCCCCTCTGTGCCAGCCCAGCCCCAGGGCCTCTCCCAGGCTCACCCGAGTGTTGGCTCATGTCAATGAGCTGCCCAGCCACACGGGCTGCACTCAATGCCCCTTCCACCACGGCCTCAGGGGACCCCACAAAGGTGTAGACGGTGCGGTTGGTGGAGGCGCCAGCATCCACGTCCAGCAGCACACATCCCAGTGTCCGGGAGATGGCCTGTGCCACTGCATCGATCACCTGCCAGACAGCAGATGGGAGCAAGGGGGCTGAGATGTCTGGGACTATATAACAGCCATGGCTTTTCAAGAGAGGGGACATTTCAGCTCTCTCCCTTCTCACTTGTGATGGAGTTGAGAATGACCTCCTGATCAGCAGGGATGTAGCCCTGCACAAGCATCCCACTCCCACCAAAGGGGTTTGGGGCACCCCTGGCTCCCCAAACTCGCTATGCTGGGGGAGAGACACTTGGTTGCTGCTGCATGCCACAGAACACCACCACAAATTGCTGTTTCTGAGGATACATCCACCTGCTAGCTTCCCAATGCACTGAGCTCTGCTAAGCCTCTTCACTGGAGGAGGCTGTGTTTTTGCAGGCATGCTGGGTTTGCTAAATTCTCCTGCCACTGGCAGAGCCAAAATTCAGTTGAAGGCTGATGCCCAGGACAGACTCCATTAACCCTTACACCGTGTTTTGGCACAACAAGTGCAAGCAATATTTATTTGGGGCCTGGGGTATCCCAGACTAAGCCCAGACCTGATGCTACAGCAGCCCGCTGGCAATGGTGGAAGAGGTCTCAGCCCCTACTTCTCATCGAGGTGCCGTAAATGGAGCATTTTTGGCACTAGCCAAGTAGTGAAAGGTGCACAGCACGGCAGAGGAGGCATGGCAGAGTCTAGCAGTGCGTACCACTCTGCAGAAGGAAACCTGGCTGTCAGCAGCCTGGTGTCACCCACCCCTCAGCCCTTCCACATACTCCCTCACCTCTTTGTTATTCCCCTCAGAGAAGTTGGGGATGCATTCCACCAGCTTGGCCATGGTCCTACGGTGTGCTTGCAGCCCTCAGCCTCTGGCTCAGCTCTTCACACTCTGGGGGTTTCCTGCCCTTTCCCGTCCCACTGCAGAGTGAAAGTCTCTCAGAAGCCAGCACGTTGCCTCTTTCTCAAGCCAGAGTTTCTCATTAACTGAATCGATGTGTGGCCAGGGGACAGAAAAAGGCTTGGATAAACACCATCATACTGGTCCTGACGTGCTTGGAGCAGCTCCAGGCACAAGGGCTCTGTGGGGCAATTGGCAGCAATCACCAGCACTAATTAAAAGATTAAGGAAAAAAATCTGCTGCAGTCAGCAAGAGGCTGTGGTTACCACATGCAGGTAAGTCACTGCAACATGACCACTATTCCTAGTGGAGGGGACTGCTCCAGGCAGGACCTCCACCATGGATACCGGCTAAAACCCATTGCTGTGAGCAGGATTCAAATATGTGCAGGGAATCCATATTGGATTTTGAGTCCAACACCTTCACCCTTTGGACATCACACCACCAGTGCCTCATGGCACAAGGAGCACGGTGCAGCTCTGTTTTGCTGGGAAGTGTGGAAGTGTCTGGGATGTCCCAGGCCACAGGGGATTGCAGGAAAGACAATGCACTGCAACTCATTGGTCGAGGGGTATGATTCTCGCTTAGGGTGCGAGAGGTCCCGGGTTCAAATCCCGGACGAGCCCTTTTTTTTCCACACCATGGCCACAATTCTACACACTGCAAACGTGCCCTCACATTCTCACTCGGACTCTCCCCCTCCGCCCCGGCCGGCACTGCAGCCGGCCGACACAGTCGTGGCACCTACACTCTGCTCCTTACATGGCCTCGGGCCTGGAATATTACCTCCCTGCTCTGCCCCACAGTTATGCCCCCTGCTCCAACCTCCTCACTACTCCAATGACACCCAAGGCACCCGTAGTGCCTGCAAAGCCCTGAACCCCCCTTTCCCCAGTTTGGGCGGCAGGGGAAGGCAGCAGACGCAGGCATTTTCCCTGACGGAGGAGAACGCCAGGGCACACCTTATGTCAGGGGGATGTAGCTAAGTGGGAGAGGGCTTGCTTTGCATGCAAAGGGGCGTGGAATCAACATCCAGTATCTCCATGTCCTTTTGCCTCTCCAGACCCCTCCCTGATGTATTCAGGGCTGCCAGAGATCCCCAGATGCCCCACAAGAAATCCCTGGGGCTGCCTGTGGACACGTCTGACCTGGGATTGCCCCTTGGCACCCCAAGGCAGGCAGCAAGCAAATGCCTGCCGAGATCTCCCTCCTTACCTAGATGCTGAAGAGTGTGGAGGCACCCAGAGTCCCTTCCCCACGGTGCTCACGGTGTCTCTTGGGGTGATCACCAGTGTTGGAGGAACCAGCCAGGTAGCAGGGGGACGCTGGGTGTCCAAAACAAAGGGCTCATCTGGGATTTGAACCCTGCCTCTTACACCCTAAGCGAGAATCATGCCCCTAGACCAACGAGCCAAGGTGCCCAGGACATCCTGGACACCTCCTCGCTGCCAGGCAAAATGCTGCTCCACGCAGACACTACCACACAGGGCCCTGCCTGCACAGGGACCCAACGCACATGCATCTGTCCAACCCTTTACAGCTCTTCCACACCTCACACACGGCACCAGCTCACACTTCCCGCATTGCTCACTGCACTCCCCCCTTATCCCCCACTCCCAGCACCGCAGGACCCCATGCACAGACAGCCCCTGGCACACAGACACGGCCATTTGCTGCTACTGAGGACAAACACTGCTCACAGGAGGTCACCTTTGCAGGATGCCCCACAGCAAAAGGTGGCAGAAAAAGCACCGGCCATTCCAACTGCTGCAAGGGCTGGTGAGGGCCATTTATGGAGAAAAGAGGGGCTGGTAGTGAGATGTGCTGAATCTGGCATCTCATAGCCACAGCAAGAGGCCCCTCCCTGCTCCCAGAGTGTGAGAGGCTGCACAGAGCCCCGGCTGCCTCATTGGGCAGCTCCGCGTGTTCCAATGAGGGTCCCACATGTCTCCTTGCACACTCCACTCCCATCCAGTCACCACATGGTTTCCTCCCTGGTGCAACTGCAGGTTTTCCCTGGCAAAGTCTCTGACGTCTGGATCCCTAAATCAGCTCAAGATGGTGAATCCAGGAAGGGACCCTGAATGAAAGTTTTCCCACCCCAGCATGGGCATCCCAGGGACCCCTCCCTGCTCTTGCACAGAGGGTGTAGCTCAGTGGAAGAGTGCTTGTTTTCCATGCAAGAGGACCTGAAATCCACCCCCAGTATCTCCATGTCCTTTTGCCTCCCCGAACTCCTCTTTGCTGGATGCAGGGCTTCCAGAGCTCCCTAGGAAAGGCCTGGTCCTGCCTCCTCGCACCTGTGCAGAAATGCCCATGGCTCTTTCCCTACCCTGTCCAAAGGCTGCAGGGCACTGGATCACTTTGTGTGCCTCTAGGTGTGTACATCAATGCTGGGAGGAGCAGCTGGGAAGGAGGGCTAGTGGTGCCCAAAACCTCTTCTGGGAGCTGGACCAACGAGGCAGGTGCACTGCTCTGTCAGAGATGTGGGACAGGGTGGTGAGGGGGCATCCACTCAGCAAGACTGGAAATGGTTCCACCTCCCTATGCTGCTCCCCTCAGTGTCTTTTGCCTCACCTCTCCCAGGTCTCCCAAACATGGAGAATCCTGGGAGTGAAACTGCCCCGGGGGCATCACAACCCCTGCCTGAAGCTGCACTGGATGCCAATGACCTTCTTGTATCAGTTTCTACCAGGAACCCCAGCGAGGGCACCCCCACACTTGCAGCATGGGTTTCCAGTTGTTGGGTAAAATCTATTGCTGTGAGCAGGATTGAAAGCTGCGCAGGGAATCCCTATAGGATTTTGAGTCCAACACTTTCACCCCTCGGCCATCACAACCCCGGGGCCCATGGTGCAGAGGGCACGGTGGCTGCAGGTTGCACCATACTGCATTTTGCTGGGAAATGAGGAAGTGTCTGGGGTGTCCCAAGCCGTAGGGAAAGTGTGGGGAAAAAAAAAAAAAAAAAAAAAAAAACCCAAAAAAACCTGTGTGCCTTCGCTCGTTGGTCTAGGGGTATGATTCTCACTTAGGGTGCGAGAGATCCCCGGTTCAAATCCCGGATGAGCCCTTTATTTTGGGCACTCGTCGCTAGATTCCAGGCACGCGTGGGACGACGACGCAGCCTTGCACAGCGGACACGAGGGCCTGACATGGCCCAGCTATCGTCGGGACTGGTCCTCTCCTGAGTGGGAAAGGGGCTGCCGGGGCACTGGGGGAAGGCAGAGCCTGGGGTGCTGCATTTCGGCTGTGAGTGGGCGGCACAGCCATGGTGCACGGAATCGCCTTTGGGAAAACCTGATGCAAAAGGAGTTTATCATCGCCGCCTCGTGGTGGAAGTGGAGGGGAAGAAAAAAGAAAAAAAATCACGAAGCAATTGGAGATGCTGGGGATTGAACCCAGGGCCTCTTACATGCGAAGCAAGCGCTCTCCCACTGAGCTACATCCCCTCTTCTGACCTTTTTTTGGCATGTTCTCCTGGCACTGCAGTGGTTGTGTTATCTGCTAAAAGTAATGTTACCTGAATGACAGGTGCTACAGCCACCCCACGGGATGCTGTCTGCCAGGAGCTGGGGGATGCAACGGCTGATCATCCTACACCTGGTCAGCAAAGAGCAGCAGGGGTGCAGTCCCAAAGGAGCAGCTGTCCTAACAAAGGGTTGTCTCCAAAGCCGAGGCTTTATCCAAAGGAGGGGTTTCCCCCAAAAAGGAGGGATGCCCTAGGGTAACCTTATGATGCTTGTATCCCCAGTCTTTTGTTCTGTTTATACTGGATATTATATTCTGTGCCTTCAAGACAGGCTCAGAGAGTGAAGGCAGGGAGAAGAAGCACGGAGTTTGTTATCAGGGACTGAACTCACTCCTCCACATTCTGCTGGAACACAGAACTCCACTGTGCTGTCTGGACATGGACGGGGCAGAATAGAGCCCTCCTTTGCTTTTTAGTTAGTTTAGCTAGCTGAGGCAGTCCAAGTTTTCCCCAGACTGATTTTCTTTCCCTTTTCTTGGATCCGTTCAAACCTGCTCCAGACGGGGATGTGGGGAAACACCAAGAGTTCGCACTTTGTGGCCTACCAGGGCCTACTCAGGACAGAAGCCTTTCCTAGTGCTGGAGGGACTGATAACAGAGCCACCATCCACTGGAGAGATTTTCTGAGTCTGCAATCTCTTCAGAGCAGCAAATGAGTTTTGTCATCTGGCATAGTTCACTTTTTGTGCTGGGGAGTGCTTTGCCTGTTAAATAAGCAGCTTTTTCCCAATTATCTCCCAGGAAATTCTTCCCAAACTAATTGGTGGGAGGGGCCGTGTGGGTTTGCTTTCTGGAGGGGGCCCTTTTTGGAGGTTTTCTCCCAAATTTGCCCTAAACCAGGACAAGGGGTTGTATCCAAAGGAGGGTTTTCCAGGAGGTGAACTCAAGAGCTCTTGCAAATGTGCAAGACATCCCTACACCAACAGTCTGGAGTGCTGCACCCCTTTTGCCTCCCCAGCCCTACAGTTTGGATTTCGGGGTACAGCTGAGGTTGTGCTTTTGCCCAGCAAACCCACAGCCTTGAGGAGGAATTTTCAAGCCAGCCATGGCAGGAGGCAATCCCAGGGCCTTTTGAGGGGACTCTGGCAGCCCTGCATCCAGCAGGGAGGAGTCCAGGGAGGCAAAAGGACATGGAGATTCTGGGGGTTGATCCCAGGGCCTCTTGCATACAACACTCTTCTGCTGAGTGACATCCCCTGCTCCAGTAGCCCTTTGCTGCCAACACTTGAAGCTCCATACTGCCTGCAGGAATTTGCCAAGACAGGATGTGGGACCAGTCCTGTTCCAATCCTTGCCACAGCCCCACAGATCCCAGTGTGGCTTTTGTGTGGCTCCTGATGGACAAGAGTATGAGTGCTGGGTAACTGTCTGCTCTTTTTTCCCAGCTCCCAGGGGGTCAGCAGGGCACTGGTATTCCTATGGGGTGCCATAGGGGCACAGTTCCAGGGCAGGACATGGGGAATTTTCCAGAACATAGTTCCTGAGGGTTCAGCTGCCTGTAGCTGTGCTGGGTGGGAAGATGAGCTGCTGCAGGAGTCCCAGTTGCCAGGGATCCCCCTTCACACAGGAAGAACAGTGCAAAGAGATGATTTGCAGACAGCAGCAAGCCTCCAATGCCAGTTTTAACACATGGCTGTGCCAGTGCAGAGATTCCCCCCATCCAATCTCCCTGAGCCGACTGAGGGGAACTGGGAGGTTGGTTCAGCCACAGCCTTTCATATCACAGAGGGGTGGAGGGGACTGGGAAAGGGAAACATTGCACCCCATGATTTCCAGGTCTCGCAACCCACCACAGACAGCCAGTTCCTTCAACACCACATAACCAGTGCTGACAGGAGCTACCCCACACAGCAATAACCACATCACAGTTCTCCTCTTTGGGAGGTATGCAGACACCTCTCAGCAAACGTGAATTAACAGCTCTGGAATGTTTAATCAAACAATTCTTGAGTTTAAAACTTAGATTCCATCCCAGGACCCTGCAAACCATTGGGATCTGGGCTCCACTTTCATAGCGCTCATTCCAGTCTCTCCCTGAGGGCTGCCCTCCACAGCAAAAACTCAGAGCAGAGGAGGGTGTAGGACAGCCAGGAGCGATGTCTGCTGGTGATGTGGGCTCAGGGTGACACAGTGCTGGTGGAGCCAACAGGGCTGCAGGATGCAAGTCTTGTGAGCCCCATTCCCACAGGGAGCACCAGTAGGGCCAGACCAGCATGCCTGTGACTTTTAATTTGCCTGCTTCTTCCCCCTTGACTCACACATGTGGGCAGGCTGTTATTTTCCTGTTTTATGGGACCTCCAGCCCTGGGGAAGAACCAGAGCCCTTGGCAGAGTCACTGTCTGTCTGGCTCCCCAGGTGTGGTAGGCAGGGCACCCTGAGTCCCTGCCCTGTGCTTGATCCATGGGTGTGTGGGGTGAGGTATCCTCAGTGGTGCCCTCTCCTTCCTCTTTTCCTGGCCATGCAGCCATTTTCTCTCCCCTTCTTCAATCTGGAAGGTTGCTCCAAGCTCCATCCAGCCTGGCCTCGGACACATCCAGGGACTGGCCACACAAGTCCCATCTCTCTGCTTGCCATGCCTGCAGGGTCCCAGCTCCAGGGGTTCTGTCTCTCTCACCTGGCTGGCTCCAGACGTGTCCCCAAGTGCTCTGGCCAGAAGTCCTTGCCCCAGTGAGGAGGATGAGGGATGCTGTCTGTTGATGCAACTCACCCTCCCAGCATTGCCCTCAGCCCAGTGCCTCAGTACCAGTCTGGAATACACCTTTGGCAACCCAGAAAAGGTACAGATGGTGGATCTGTCTTTTCATCCTCTCCCACTGCTTGTGATACACCACAATTTTTGTCTTCTCACCTGGATGTACAGAGAAGCTGCAGACTGATGTGCTGTGTTGACCCACGAATAATCCAACCACCACCAATCTCAGACCTACCACCAGCAGCATGCTGCCTGGGGCTTCCATAGTATCATAGAATATCCTGAATTGGAAGGGACCCATAAGGATCATCAAAGTCCAATTCCTGGCTCTGCACAGACATCCAGCCATCCCACCCTCTGTCTGAAAGGGTGGTCCAAATGCTCCCAGAGCTCTGGCAGCCTTGGGGCTGTGCCCATTCCCGGGGAGCCTGTTCAGTGCCCCACCACCCTCTGGGGAAAGAATCTTTTCCTATATCCCTAACCCTCCACAGGCAAAGTCTCCATTATGAATGGTCCCACTCACTTGCAATCTCAGCAGTCTCCCCTTTTCCACAACAGGTCTCTGTGCTTGTTCCTCCTCAAACCATAACTTCCCCCTCCTTCCCACCTCATCCACTCCCAGGGTGGGAAGGTACCTGTCCTTCAGGAGCCTGAGAATACTGAACAACCACAGGGAGCAGGTTTCCTCCAAGATCATGAAGCAGCTGAAAGAAGATGAGAAGTGGGGAGGAGACATAAACCTCAACAGGCATGGCCAGTGGGTGGCACCTGGGCCATAATCCAAGGCTCTTCTAAAAAATGCTTCTGCTGCTTTTGAATGCTATAGGTAGGCAATGCTGGGATGAAAACCCAGGACCCAGCTATTTCCCTCCATGTGCTCCCTCCCTTCCACCTGCTGAGCAATATTTTTCATCCCCATCTTGTTATGGAGCTCTGTGTTTCTTGCTGGAGCCTTTGTCTCCACTGCCTCTACAGAAACCTGTATTTAGGGCCTGATCAGCAGGTCTGGGGGGTCCTGCCTGGTGCAAGGGCTGGCTTGGGGGGGAAATATGGTGAATTCAGGACTGCTCTTGAGCTGGGAGCCAAGGAGGCAACAGCTCTCAGTTGGAGTCATGGCCACCATGGGAGACAGAGTCCCCCAACCCTCAGGATAGGCAGAGCTGAAAGGCATCGTGGTCCTCATTTCCCCAGCTGTCTGCAGTAAGACACCACAATTTTCAAGGAGCTGTGTAAATTTTTGTAGATATTGGGTTTTCAGCAAAAAAACAAATTAAAATCTATATAATCCCACCAGTGGAATAACTCAGTGCAAAACTACATAAAAATGTCATTGTTCTGTCCACCAGCTCCCTCCTGGACTGTTCAGTGCAGCAGGCTTGAGGAAGGCAGCTGCACAAGGCCCAGAGACCTACAGGTTCCCAACAAAACTTCTGCTGGAATTTCAAAGCTTTTTGTGATTTTTCTTATTCAAAATTTTGCATCCTATCTCTGCAGACAATTGCCAGAGCTGGGATAAAAATATCTGAGCAGTCTTTGGAAGCAAGACACCTTCCTTCTCCTGGTGCACTGACTTCTGAGAAATTGCCATGTAAATTTTCTCCAAATTAGCACCTCAGCAAAGGTCTTCTGGGCAATAAAACCAGTTGAGCTTGGTTAAAGGCTTTTAATGACCATTAGGCTTTCAAGCTCAGCATAATCCCTCATTATAAACATTCACAAACTTTATGCAAATATTCCTATTCCTCCTTTCATCAGCTGAAAAGGTTCTGCCTGATGACCCATGGCATCTTAAAAAGAGGCTTTGCTCAGTTCATGACATCTTCCAGAGACATTAGTGTCCACTATCCATAAAGTAATTATTGTTTCTTCTTTTTTACTCTTCGCTGTCACCCATTAAACACTGTGTAAGCTTGGCATAGGAGGCCCATCCAAAGAAACCCATCTCCCAAAAATCTCACTTCTACTTTTTTTCCCTGACTCCATGCCCACCTCCTTAGCTCAGGCCCCCAAAATATCACTGCAAAATGCAGAGTAAATGCCATTTTGAAATGTCAAACCATCACATTCCCAGGTCCTTGAGGTAACAGGTAATAAAGTGTGCTCCCGCAGGAATTCCTGAGCAGGTGCTTGCTGTGGGGCAGGAGGAGAGATTTCCAGAATAAGAAAATGGCCTTGGGACTGGTCCTGGCAAACCACACACGTCTGTCAGCACAGGGAACAGCTGGACAGCAGAAACCCCCATTTCATGTAAAAACTAAACCTCTCCAGCAGCAACAAGCTGCCTCCAGAGGAGGTCACCCCTCCAGGCTCCTGAACAAAGGAACAACAGAAGACTCAGGCTATGATGTAGTAAGTCTTTAATGAGAAGGAGAGTGAACCAGTTCAGAGTATAAGTGTGTTTCCAGTGCTCAATAAATATCCCCACTGTGGGACAAGCTGATCCCTACAAGGTGTCCCCTCGCCCCACAACCCCATGATTATCATCTGCCATCTACAGCCTGCTAGAAGCATTTATTGCCCAGCCAGCAGCAAATGCCGTGTAGAACATGGAAATATAAAGACTTAAGTGAGATAAAGGTATACAGAGGCACGGTCTGGAGTGATGAGCTCACATGGCTACTGTCCTCCTGGGGCAGCTGCTGGGAAACCCAGTGGCATCTCCTTAGTCCTCTCCCCCAATCTTGGTGGCATACTTTCCTTGCCTTTCCTGACCACACTGCTGGCATGGGCAGGAGGAGGAGCCTGCTGGGGACACCCTACAGCCCGGTGCCCAGGCACAGGAGTCCTGCCTTGCCCAGCCCCCGGGAGCCCACAGGGATGCCGCAGCAGCGCAGGTAGCTCCCGACCGCTGCCGATGCCGTGGAGCCCACTGTGGTGTTCTGCGGGAAGGAGCTGAGGATGGGCCCGGGCAGTGTGACCACGACTGTGGATGGCTGGATGAAGACAGCTGAGTCCTCACAGCGGCAGAAGCAGGGCTGGTTGCAGCTGGTGGCCAGGGGCCAGGGACCACAGGAGGAGGGGAGGCACAGGTCATAGCAGGACATGGTTCGGCAGGGATGTGCACCTGAAAGCCAGAGCTGGGATGTAAAAGCAATGCAGAGGCCGGTCTGTCCCTGTTGAGCCCTCACGCAATACCTCCCTTACTAAGAGGCATGGGAGAGCAAGCTATAGAGTGAATTTGGATGGTTTAGAAACACCAAGGAAAGCTTCCCCCCACCTTGCCCCATAAACCACTCGGGATAATGCGGGGAGTTTTGTTTGAGCTGCAGGTTGGTCTGGGAAAGCTGGAGGCACCAGGTGCTAGGACCAGAGAGCAGACCTGCTCGTACTCCCAGCTGACAGGGAGCCTTTGACAAGCAAGGTGGTCACAAGATGCCTGTAGTTGAAGCAAAACCCACTTAAATCAACACAACATGAACTGAGACATCCCATCCCAAAATATAAGGGACATTTGATGCCAATCCATAAACAGGGACACATTGATCTCTGCAACCCAGGCATGTCCTGTTCTAATTTGGTTTTCTGCTTCAGCAAGGAAAATCATGCAGGATGCAACTGATTATGTAGTTGCAGACCCTGTAAGCTCTGCATCTTGCAGAGTGCAACCCCTTGCACTCTTCATTTTAGGGCAGAAATACACCCTTCCCTGATGTCTTGTGCATCTGGAAGGGAAGAGGGAGGGGTGGGGAAGCAGATGGAGCCTGTCTTGACTTACCCAGATGGAGGTGGCAGTGGTTGCAGCTGGAGCAGGTGGTGGGGCCAAGCACTGTCTGCACAGTTTTATAGGGTGGCCCAGGCCCCCAGAGGAGTGGGTGTGTGCCTTCATCTTTAAACTCCCCAACATCCATCAGTTTTCTCCTGGAAAGCTCCCCTGACTGATTAAGCAGTTCCCTCTTTCATCTCTCATGTTTTGCTTCCATGTAATACTGACTAAGATTGAAATTATATGGGCTACAGGCATTCATTACCTTCCTTCCTAAGGCCAAGGGACATTTTAGGTCTTTATGCCACCAGGTAGAAGAGTGTTTCAGTGTTTCAGTAGAATTTAGAGCAGACATATCCCCACCTTCCTCTCAGCACAACCCATTCAGCTCCCTGATGCACCTGAGGTGAGACCAGCCATGTAAACTGAATGAAAGGAACATCCATTTGTATTGAAATCCTGTGCTAGGAGTCTCATGGATGGCAGGAAAGCTGAGGGGCTGCAGGAGTGAGGACATGAGCGATGTGGACATAAGCCCAGCATAAGCAATTTGTTATGGGTTTGGATGCACTTAGAGGATTTCCCTTTTCTTTTTTTCTTTTTTTTTGGGGGGGGTTAGTATTCCTCACAGCTGGAGTATAAATCCTGCTTGGAAAGCACATCAGATTTTAAAAGCAAAGTGATCATGGGCTCTGAAGTCCAGCCCCACAGATGACACACACCTAAACTAGCTGATTTTGTGCAGGGAGCTGACTCTCAAGAGGCCCCCATCCCACTCTTTGGATAGGGTGGTAGCAGTGAGCCAGAAAGTCACAGGTGTCCTTCCTTGTGATGGAGTGACATAGTCAAGACAGGGTTAATTACAGTAATTACAGGCTCTGGTGTGACAGTGGGGATCGAGGATTGTTCTGCTGGAAGCCTGTTAGCTACTAAACATCCCAAATATCTCAACCTGCACTTAAACGTGAATCACCCTCACAGTGGGGAGAGGGAGTTGCTGATGTGGTCCCAAGCAGGACCATGATGAGCCATCATGAGCTCTAGAGGCAAGGAAAGTTTGAAACAGGCTTTTCATTTCACACCAGCAGAGCCCAACTGACAGTGAAACATCTCCTGCCCTGGAATAAACCCTGACAGTACTGGGACACATGCACTATGTGTGTGGGGGGCTTAAAGATGTGCCTTGATTGGGTCTGGGGAGTCATTTGAGTTCTTGAGGTGATTTGGCCACAATGGATCGCACTGAATGGTCCCTAGTGACTCCTCTCCGCCTGCCTGTCGGGGCAAGAAAGCCTTTCCAAGGTTCTGAGGTTGAACTCAGCTATTTTTTAATATCATTCTGGAAGGGGAAAAAAATCAGGTTTTCTGAGGTTCAGCAGAGGACATGGGCTTCAGGGAGAAGCAACCTAGCAGCTCCTGGAGTAAGGCAGGACGCTATGAGTTCATCATTCATGATCTCCTGAATGGTGACTTGGCAATCAGGAAAACATGAGGTTTCAGTTTAAGCTTTACTGTGCTGCTTTTTGCACCACTCTTGAATAATAAATTGGTGCCACAAGTGCACCTTGGACCGACAGCCTGAGAACAAAACACTTTTTCTACCAATGTGGTTTGTTTGGATTTTTTTTGTTCTGTGTCTCTGCACTCCCATTTTCTCAGGAAAACAACCCTTCTTGGGTGACTCCCTTGCAGGCTTCCAGGCATAGGGTGGGATATTTGGAACTGCAGCTTCACTGTGTGTTTCAGTTTTGAAATCCAGTTTAAGCACTTGAAGTTCTGCTCACATTGGCCATCATGTCCTAGAATAATATCCATAGATGCAATGATGCTTGGGATAAACACCGCAATGGGGCACTCAGAGGGGAAATGTTGTCAAATGTGAGCAGATCTGTGGACTGAAACAAGCTTTTTTTCCAGCAGGGGACTGCAGAAAAGACAGCAGGGGAAACAAAAGGCACATGTTAGGAAGTTAAAATAATCAGATCTGTGTAGTGATTGAATTTTTAAAAATTAAAACTGTAGGGGAAAGGGCAGATATTTGGAAGATAAACAAAGACTGAATTTTCCAATCCATATTCATTTCAGGGAATGAGCACTTTCTGCTTGAGATGTGACTTTCTCTGGACGAACCTCAAACCTGATAAAATTTCACCAAACGAAACACATCAGATCCATTTTCTTAACTTCTACATGGATCCAGGATGTGTGGCCACCTAAGCCCTGCCCCTTCCTGCAAGTAAGGACAAAAAAAACATAATAATCCATGTGTTTCCCTTCCTATCACCAGTCCCAGTAGCACTTTGCATTTTGATTTCCAACAACCCAAGGGCCGGATGCATCCGAGACTGACTGGAGGGTGGGAGCTTGCCCCTGTCCAAAAATTTCTCCTGAATGCTAAAGGCATTGGCACATCTTGGAGCAGCAACAGGCTTACAGCATCCCATCTCCAAGGAATATCTGCATCCAGGGCGCTCACTCAGGGCTTGCCTCCTGGCAGCAGGACAGTCAGGGACCACTCCCAGATGGCTGATGGATGAGTGGGAAACCCCAGTGCCAGAAGGCAGAATCTTGATGCAGCCAGACCCAGGCACAGATCATCCTGGCTGCCTGTGTCCTTGCCAGAGCACACTCGGGGTGCTCCAGGGCCACTCTGTGCAGCCCAGGGAGCCCAAGGCGTGCCACTGAGGAGAGCCAGGCTCTGGCTGCCAGGCACTGTCCCAGGGCTGCAGATGATCCAGTTCCATGCTATTAAAGGATCCCTGTAATTGCCAGGTCCCTTGGGTAGGCTGATGCCCCACAGCACCCCTGACAGTGGCACATTCCCTTCAGGAGGACTCGTCACCGCTCACCATGACAGAGACGTGTGTGCCACGGCAGGATTGAAAGGGTGTCCCAAGGGAATCAGTGGGGATCCTCTCCTGGCTGCCTGATGCCTTTCAAGTCCCAGGTTCCATCCTGTGACAGCAATCCCCCTGCCATACCTCTGCACCCACAGCCACAGTCCATTTCATCATCTCCATCCACAAGTTGGTTTCTGTGCAGGGTTGGACCCAAACTAATGCATTTTTCCCAGGAAATCTCGCACAGATCCCTTGCAGGGCACCTGGCTGTCCAGGCAGTGACATCCCCCTTTCCTGGGGCTGCAGACCTGGCCAAGCACCACAGCATCTCATGGTAGTGGAATGGGATGGGGCCACTGTTTCACAGCAGCCTGGTCATGGTTTCTGGCTCAGGAGACACTGGTGAAGGGAAGCAGCTTCTCACTGGTCCCCAGGGACATCTTCCCAAGGCATGGGAAGGAAATGTAGCCACAGTGAAGGTCAAAAAGGTGTGGGCAGCTAAGCCTGAACATCCTCACCTTGCTCTGAAGCCATGGCATTGTTTGGCCACATCCTCATCAGTGGAGCGGAGTAGAGGGGAAAATGGGAAGGCACTGGCAAGACCGGCACAATACCTTTCCCCAGGTGCCTCAAAGCACAGACTGCCAAATGCAGGGATTTCCTCTCTGCAAGATCACTGAGATTCCAGAAGCAGTTTTACCTCTTTCCTATTCATCTTGGCATCAGTCATGCTCTCCGGTCTCCAGGAATATCCACTGTGAGTGCTGCTCCAGGCACAGAAGGGAAGTGCCAGTACACAGTAGCTCTACCATCCCCAGAACAAGCAGCTCTGAGAAACGGCAGAGACATCCAGGGTGGCATCCCTGAAGATGCATGCCCAGGGATACCCAGTCCTGACCTTCCTTGCCTACAGTTCAGTGCTCCTGGAGAAGAGGCAATGGGATGGCAGGAGAGAGGTTGGCAGGTGGGCTCAAGCACCCTGATTCCATGGGGCATTGCACAGAAGGGCCACAGCAGTTGCTTGGCTACCACTAGGAGTTTCAGCCCGTAGGAGCAGCAGTCTAGGACCAAGTGTAATGTGTATTTAACACAGAAGAGCAAAACAGAGAGGGCAGGAGGATATGGGACAAGCTGCCCCAAAAGACACACTTCAAATTAAAGCTCACAGGGGGACCCGACGAGGGTGGGATTCGAACCCACGCATGCACAGCACAATGGATTAGCAGTCCATCGCCTTAACCACTCGGCCACCTCGTCCTCTTCACCTGGGTTTTTTTTAGGAAAATTTATTTTAGCAGATTTTTTTTGTTTGTTTGTTTGTTTTTTTGTCCTTTCTTGCCCGCCTCAATACTGGAGCTGGTTCTTCAGGGTGTCCTTTGGTGAGCAAGTCTGGGCAGGCAGATCCCTCACAGCCCCTGTCACAGCAGGGCAGGGAGACAAGCAAGCATTTGTGATTCATTTGCCCCTCTCCCTGTTCCCTTCTGTGTCCATGGTGTGGCAAAGGGTAACGTGGCATTTATGGTTGCCACAAAAACACGTGCACCAGGAATCTCCATTACTCACCCACACCCAATCTGTGTGCAGAGGGTTTTCCTACGTGATTCCACACCAGTTGTGCGAAGTAATAGGGAAGATGGGAGGGATCCAGACACCATCTATGGTATCTCTTATTTCCCAAATTTCCGGGTTTCTGGAAATAGTTTAGGACAGCTCTCCAATGTGAAGGGAGGGAAAGCAGAAGGAAACATTTCATCCCCAGAGTAGAGTCACAGGGGAAAGAGAACTGGGGACTGACGGTGCTCAGAGCATGACAAGAACGCCCAGCAGTGCCCCCAGCTTGGGACAGGGAGGAAAATACTCCCCCAGGCTGAGACACCACTGGAAGTTGAACCCAGGATCTCCTTTACTAGACAGGCATTTTGACCAGCTGAGCCATGGCACACACTGGCCATCCTGACACTGGGTGCTCCTTAAAACACCTGACCTTCTGCCCACCTCTCTGCCCACTACTTTGGGGCTCCCCAGCTGCAAACACCATCTATTTTTACTGCTGGGAACACTCCCAGTGCCGACCCAAGGCCCTGGCACAAGGAGTCCAACACATCTTTTAAGCACCACCAGCTGGGTTTGGCAGTCCCCAGATCCTACAGGGACATGCTGCCCCCTGCCCTTGCCCTGGCAGAGCTGTTCCAGCTGCCACCCTACACTGCCCTGAGGTGACAACTTTAGTCTCATCTCCATCTCTGGCTGCTCCCCACTATCACCAATCGTCAAACAAAAACAATAGTCACCCCAAGAGACTGTGAGTGCCGTGGGGAAGGGACTCTGGGTGCCTCCACACTCTTCAGCATCTAGGTAAGGAGGGAGATCTTGGCAGGCATTTGCTTGCTCCTTCCTTGGAGCAGCCATGGGGCAATCCCAGGTCAGACATGTCCACAGGCAGCCCCAGAGATTTCTTGTGGGGCATCTGGGGAGTCTCTGGGACCCCTGTATGTGGAGGGGTCTGGAGAGGCAAAGGACATGGAGATACTGGAGTTGATCCCAGGGCCTCTTGCATGCAAAGCAAGCACTCTCCCACTTAGCTACATCCCCCTGACACAAGGTGTGCCCTGGCGTTCTCCTCC
>QUSF01000098.1:0-52235 GCA_003676055.1 Chloebia gouldiae | reverse complement strand
TCGCTTAGGGTGCGAGAGGTCCCGGGTTCAAATCCCGGACGAGCCCTCCTTTTTTTGGGCATCACCACCCTGCTCTCGCCTGGCCGGTGCAGAGCCCGATGGGACCCGCGCAACGATTTTTACCCCTCAGGGATACCCGTAGAGCTTTGAGCTTAGATTAGCACACGGACATCTCAGGGGGCTGTTCTCCGTCCCTGAAGTCCCAACCCATTGGTCCTGCAGAGTGACCCTATTTTTGAGCTGGCAGCGGGATGGGGATGGCATAGGAAGGGCTGTGTCTGTGGCCATGGGGCACCCCTGGCAGTGGGGCAGGTGAGGGCCCCGGCTCAGCTGGTCAAAACAGCTGTCTAGTAAACAGGAGAGCCTGAATTCCACTTCCAGTGGTGCCTGGGAATCTAGTTTTCCTCCTTGGCACAAGTTTGGGGCACTGCTGGGGCTTCTCCACTGCCCTTGTTTGCCCCTCACAATGATGATGCTGATTCAGAGCAATGTGGGTGTACGTTTTTACTGAAAGTTTATTTTAGGGTCCCCCACTGGACGTAAAAATTCACCAAGAAGTCCCTCCCACCCAGGATCTGCTCCTGCCCTGTGGCGTCTGCAAGACCCACAAGCAGAAGCAGGATCTGTTTCCCTCAGCATGGCTGCCCAGCTGACAGCCCACCCTCCAGGTTCCTACACTTGGCAGGACTGGCTGGAGAGATCTGGCAACATCTCAGGTTCCTTTCCCAGGGTGCCCAGACCTGTCCAATGGCCAGGATGGGCCATAGGAGAGGGCTAATCCCGGCTGGGTGGGAAGTAGGAAGCTGTTTGGATCCCTCTCCAGGTAAATCATCCACAGCCATACCCAGCATCCCGGTGCCAGTGGGGCCTCAGGGTGGTGTGGGGCCAGGGCACCTTCCTCTGCTCCTCTGGACTCCCACCACAAGCAGAATCAGATTTGTACTTTGCCTTTTTGCCACTTTGCCGCATTTTTTCCCAGTAACAATGAACGGGCATAATTACCAATAAGTCTAATGGGAAAAACTCTCCTATACCTTCTCCCCTATACCTGCCCTCACCACGGTATCCATGGTATCCATCCACGGTTGCACACTTCCTTCATCCCAGTTTACTTCCCTATTGCATGCTACGTTTTGGAAGGTTATCACCTGACTGCTCAAAAGCCACTTTCAGCAGTAATTGCTCATGTAAGGAAATGCTTTCTTCTCCATGAGTCTTGGATAAGAGACTTCCCACCCCTCCACATAAGGACCTTGGCTGGCCCTTTAGACACTACGTCAATTTTTTCTGCCATCCCCTTCCCAAAATCTCCAAGGCACGGGTGACTTTTGATCCTGGGGAGGATGCAGATGCCAGTGTAGACCAGTCACTTGCTGGTACCATTTCCCCTCCCGCCCACGCCGAGTCCCCATGTGCCGCAAGAATCCAAGCCCACCCCCAGGGTCCCCAGTTCCCTCCGCGCGGCAGCAAAATTTCGCCGAGGGTGGAATTCGAACCCACGCGTACAGAGCACAGTGGATTAGCAGTGCACCGCCTTAATTACTCGGCCACCTCATCCCACCGAGGAGATTTGTCGCCCCCTGCCGGCCTGACGCCGCCTTGCCCAGGGGCCCGTCCCGTCACCTGCTCGCCCGCTGGAGGCCCGACGGCAACAATTCTGTTCAGCGTCCCCTTCGCGTAGGAGGCAGCGCGTCAGTCTCACAATCTCTGAGTTCGAGCCTCAGACAGGGCAGCGTTTGGGGTTTTTTTGCCGTCTTGTCTTGTTTTCCCATGGCCACGCGAGGTGGCTCCACAGTGCGCCCGGCTCGGACACTACCGAGGCCTTCGTCGGGCCCCTGCGGCAGGCGGCTCCCAGGGGTCGGGCCCTTAAGGGCGCGGGGCGGGCGGGTCTCACAGAGAATTCGCGGCGGGACGAGGTGGCCGAGTGGTTAAGGCGATGGACTGCTAATCCATTGTGCTCTGCACGCGTGGGTTCGAATCCCACCCTCGTCGAGATTTTGCTGCTGCCCCGGGTCTTCCGTCCACAGATAAACAACAGGGGAGAGGCCGAGAGTGAGACCAGACCTCCGCCCTGTACCCCAGACAGGAGCCACCCTCCCCATGCCCTTGCCCCTTGAGAGCATTCCACAGCATGAGCTTTTACAGAGGAATGAGGCACCTTTCAAGCCACTAAAAATTTTATTAGGTACAAAATACAATTTACAGCAAACAGTATAAGCAACACTCCCAAAGCTCTGTTGGGTTTTGACAGCTGAATTTCATGTAAACTGAGAACATCAAAAGCAGAACACAGGCTTCCCTTCACATAGAACCAGTTAAACAACAAAACTAAGCTAAACAAAAGCACATGGAGCAGGAACGCCTTAAAGCGCACCCTTTCAAATTTAAATTTATTTCAACTTAGCATTAAGCTACTATTGCTATTTTGGGTTTAAGAGAAATACTACAAATGAAATGCTGTTTTAAAAAACTGTAAAATTACTTTTTTGGAAGGCAATTGACAGTTTCAGACTACTGAGGATTTCAACTTGGGTTGGGCACGCAAGATAATCAGTTTAGTGCAGTAATTTATATTCAACCTGGCAGAAGGCTCTGTTTGAGAAAAATTGGCTGATTTTATAAGAAAAAGATGAACTGTATAGGAGTACTGCAGACATTAAATACATGTTCGAATTATTTACAGGGGATTAAACACAAGCTAAGGGCCCTCAACTTACAAAAGTTTTTAAACGCTGGATAATGCAGGCTATTTGCTCTTCCAAAAACAAAGGAAAATTGTTTCTCCATAGCTATTTACTGCAGACTGAAGGAAGCATCCTGTTTGCCAGCATGACATGGAATCTGTGGAATAAACACTTCACCTACTTTTAATGATGAAAACATTGAATAAAATAGAACTTGGGCCCAGAACAACAAAAATCCTTCTGGATTTGCACTGAGCAAAAAGAAGTACAAAAATCATGGCCAAGTGCTGCTCCAACTTGAGAATGAATGTTTTGACATTTCTAGAAACAATAGGAATTTCAAACCACAGTGCTGCTGCAAGGCAGTTCCTGCATGAAGGAAGCATAGACTGACATAACATTTCAGGGACTGTGGCTATGGACAGAAACTGCTCCAATATTCCCAGAAGTCCATGCTACCCTACAGCTAAACCTGATGAAGCTGTGTTTATCCACAATGAGAGCTGGAAGAAAGAAAAACCACCACTGTCATTTAAGGCCCTCCAAGAAAAAGCATTTGACTTGTCTCTGTGCCTGTGGAGCAGAAAAGGAGGGAGTTCCAGACCATCCATGACATGCTCACCCTGTGCACTTCAGCCATGTGAAAAGGGCCCAGGCCCCATGGCTGCTCCATGTTCTCATCCCAGGAGAACAGCTGCTTGTTCTGGAATGTGCTGAGGAGTGCATCTGTTCAATCACCTGGACCTGGACTTCTTTCCTGAGTCTCCATGTCTCAGCTCTGCTCAAATGTCCACCATGTCCACCAGAGCAGAGAGGTGGAGCTCAGAGGCAGCCTCAGCCTCCTTGGTGGCTCTGAGGAGCTGCTGCAGGTGTTTGAGTCTGTCCGACAGTGCAGAGCTTAGCTCCATCTCTGGAATTTTGTGTTTCTCTTGACTCCCAGCCTGGGCAGAAGGAAAGGAGATGAGACTGAGACTTTCTCCCAAGGTAATTCACACTACAGGTTTTGCAGCTACTGCACTCCTCAGAGCTTTAGTTTAGCTCAGAACCGCCTTCTCTTACCTCTTGAGCAGCTGACATGGGACTCTTCACCAAGGGGCAGGTGGCAGCTGGGGTGGAGAGCAGAGACTGAGGGAGGTAGAGAGGAAGACCCAGGAGATCCTCAAGGGGCTCCATATCCTCAGCTAGATACTGCTGCAGCTGCTCTTCAAACCTGGACGGGAAGGGCAAGAGCACCAGTCAGATGGCAGCCTGGCTTTGTCCCTGTAATCAGTGCATTACATTAAGAGGTTTTTTGGATTCAGAAGTATCTCATCTCCACAGCCATACTCGAAACAGTCTGTTGTGCCCCACTGCAGCTATCAAAATCCATCACAGAGGACTGTGGTACAGAGGGGAGCCACACAGACTGATGAGACTCAACTTAGGGGAAGGCAGAAGAGACAAAAACCTCCTGGACTAACCTCAAAAGCTTTAGTTCTTCATCTTTGTGATCTTCCTTGCTACAAACTGACATCCCAGAGAGCACTTTATAGACATTTGTGACACACAGACCACTGTGTGTTGTCCCCCACCGCTGGGGGACACACAGACCACTGTACTGCTTCAGTTCTGGTGGCATGACTGACCACAGAGTTTCCAGCCATTCCTGAGAACTCCAAGAATTTCTACCATCCTGGACTATTCCCCTGATGCAAGAAGGAAATAGGAGGGAACTGCCCTGATGCTTGATGAAATCAGATGGAACTCAAGACAGTCTGGGCTCTTTTCTAGCACAGTTTAACTTGCTATTCCATAAAAGTCACAGATTATTTACAACCCTGGGCTGAAACTGCAAGGTAAATATGCTGCTCTTGGAACTTACCTCTTGCTTTCTGTTTTTTCCAGTTGCAACTGTGCCAACAGATGCTCCTGAGCTAAATATGTGTCTCTGAATTCATCTGTACTGGGAACACTCACTTCCTGACCTGGCACCATGGAGAAACTGTACGGTTTCTTATAAGACTTGGGATATTTTATCTTTGATCTGAAGAGGGGAGGAAAAAAAAATAAACAAAACCACACAAATTGGTATGAGTGTGTTGATTTTTCCCTCTCAGCTTAAAGCTTGAAAATAGTAGGGAGTGAGAAGTGATCATTTGGAGAAATAATGCCCTTGTGCCAGGGTCCAACACAGCACCACCTGTGCATGGGATTAGAGAGGAACTAATCAGAGAGGAGCATAGGATTCACCCCAAACCTCACTCACTACAGAACAGAGCTGCAGCTAAGCTTCCAAGAGGGAAGAGAATGGCTTCCAGCTGAACATGGCTAGGGAAGTGAGCTAGACTTGACATCTCAAACACTTTAGTGTCACACAGCTCTAAGGCATCCTTCTCCCTCAACCTATCATTTTCTCAGGTTCACAGTTTTCCCACCATGCACTGCACAACTCCAAAGCCTCAGCAGCAGGTTTTTTTTGGCAGAAGTTAATTTCTACACTTTCAGCACTCCCCAAGCAGTCCACTTCTCTGAGAGCTGAGTAACCCTGCACAAATAAAATGTACTTCCTACTCTTTCAGCATAGCCTTGTACGTCATTTTAGGGACTCTTGTACACAAGAAGGTTCTGGGAGGATGCCAAATGCTACTTTTCAGCACCGTGCAGGCCACCTCACCTCTCATGGCCTTGCCGGATCTCCTCCTGTGTCCGCAGCCTGGCTTGATCCCATGAGAAAGGCACGCTGTAGTTCTTTAAATGCCCCTTGAAGAAGTACACACGAATCTGACCATCTTTGCTTATAGCTTCTGTGAATAAACCCAAACCCAACGTTTATAATTTGCACAGGTTTTCTCCTTCAGAAGAAAAGCTCATTATTAAAAAGGTAACTTGGGGCAAGAGGAATTGTTCACTTTCAAATAGATTTCAGAGTTTGGGACACTCTTCATTAATCAATAGAAGCGATAATTAACTGTGGCAGCCTGCCCTCCTTGCTGACACAGCTTCTGAAGGGTAACTCTTGGCCTTTGCTTGTTTCAAACCCTCTCCCATTGGGAGGGCAAGGCTGAAAGACTCTAACCAGAGCCACATTTGTTGTCACAGGATCAAGTCAAGCCATAAAAAATACTAAATACACGCTCCAAAGGGAAGACACATGCAGAACACAGCAGGACCACAGCTGCCTGCTACACGTCACTTGCTGTGATGTGGAAAGGCACCACTGGCAGTGTATTAGGTACCATCACAAAAGAAGGATCATCCATACTGCAGGAGGATACAATACCTGGAGCAACAGGCAGTTTGGGTGGTTTCCAGTCTCTCAGTTTATGATCAATACAGACTGCCAAGATACAATCCCAAGGGATCTCATCAACAGAAGGTCCATCTTCATCTGAGTTCCCAGAACCAGTTGTTCTGGTTTTCCAGTTTTGGTAAGTTTTGCTCAGCAGATTCTTCACCTGAGACTGGATCAGTGGTTGAGTGTGGGACGAACTTGCAATCTGAGAGACATACTGAAAAATCATATGGCAAACAGGATGCCAAGGAGCTGTGGAACAAAAAAAAAAAATCAAAGTAAATGACAAGAATTTGTGACAGAACCAACACTGCACAGGCAGTGCAGTGAGAACAATGTGCTGCCAAGAAGATATTAGAGTGTGAAGCACCTACCACCTAAAGGAGGCAGATCTAGGTAGGGGATCTGGAAGGACAGCACAGCCTTCTTCAGCCAAGCCAGGTGATCTGGCATGTTCCACTGCAGGTGGGGCAATATCTTGTTACCCCCTGCTTCTGAAAACTCTGTGACAGGCCAAGACAAGTCATAAAAGTGCTCTGAGGATGCCACATCTGACAGGAACTGCAACACACTGTTGTACAGCTCTATGATGACCCCAGGCTCCTGGGATGGCAGCCCAGCTAAACGCCTCTCCTTCCAGTCATGGTAGAAGCGCTTGCCAAATTCTCCATCAATCCCATCCTCAATGTACTCCTGAAGGGTCTGGCTGCAGAGCTCAAGGGAGGGAGGACAGTGGGACACCAGCCAGCCTACAGCTGCAGAGACCTAGAACACACAAAAGAGGGAGGCTTGGAAACTGCTCTGCAGTGATCGGGACACAAAGGATTCAACCCTAAATCTGAATAACATTCTCCGAGAGAATAGGCAGCAAAAGGCAAATAAATCAGGCATTATCATACTTATATTTACAACAATAATTCTCCAGCTAGGTGGCCACAAACTGAATTTCCACACAGCAAGCTCAGGAACAAAGAAG
This sequence comes from Chloebia gouldiae, assembly GCA_003676055.1. Taxonomy (NCBI): domain Eukaryota; kingdom Metazoa; phylum Chordata; class Aves; order Passeriformes; family Passeridae; genus Chloebia; species Chloebia gouldiae. The sequence continues at coordinate 45,304 of QUSF01000098.1, read as the reverse complement.
AGGCTGTTTACATGAGGTACAGGTATGCAGTGGAATTCCCTGCTGCAGGATGCTGGGGCTGTTGAAAACATATCCAGGAAAAATTGAACAAATTCACAGAAATTAGCCCAGGGTGACTGTATTATGTCGGATCATGGCAGTCCTTGAAGTGCAGACCTAAATTGTGAGGGTTTGTGGGGGAGCATCACTCCGGGCTTGTCAGGGAGAGATCTGTATGATCGAATTCCTGTACAGAACATGAGAGGTAGAAGCATCTCAGTCATATCCACCAAGATGGGATAACTCTGGATGATCTCACAGCAGCACAAAAGCTACAAAGGGTCTTCAGCATTTTAGGACTAAATGCTTAAGGATAAAGTGGTTTACCCACCACCAGCACTCCTCTGTTTGAAATTCCTGCATCTTGCTGTTCTTACCCTTCTGGTGCCTTCTAAGTCACTGACAGAGCCTGGGAGCTCTACAACGGTGTAGTCTGAAATAAGATGGGCTGAAATCAAGTCCTGGAGCATCAAACCTTAAAAAATAAGAAAACTTATCAGGTACACAGAGTAAGAACACATGTCCTTGGGCCACATGCTCTGCATTACATTCACTCCATTGCTGCTCCCCTCCATATCTACCCAGGGACTCTCAGGATCAAATACTGTTTGTGAAAGAAAACTGGAAGCCAAAACTGGTGAGCTCTTAAGGCCTCAAGATTTTTAGGAAAGCTCTGGGATGCACTGTATTTCACAGCCTCTTGCTTTAACTGGTTACAGTTAAAGGGAGTGTCATGGTTTGACACGGAAAAAGAATCTTCTCGGAAGGAAGAGGTCAATTTGGATATTGACACTTGGGGTGACCAATTGAGGGTGGACATGCCTCTGAGAACACAGAGGGGTTAAAAGCAGAATTCCCAGGGGAACTCGCTCTCTTTGGTTCCGGTCAGGGTGCAGTGCAGGACTCTCCCCTGCCTGGCCAGTGGCTGGGTGAGGGAGGGGAAGGTCTGCGGCCTGGCTGAGGTAGGCCGAAGGGTGGAAGGACTGAAACCGGGCTGGCCCCTGCAGATGGGAGGGTGGAGACACCTGGATGCCTGCGTTCCCCCTCAGAGTCTCTCTCTCTCTGGAGAAAGAGAAGCGACCATCTGCCAGCAGTACCGCGGGAAAGGAGGAGAGCGGGGGGGCCCTGCAAGTTGCCCAGCTCCCAGGTGGGAGCTGGAGATCTGGGCAGAGAGCCAGCCAGGGAGTCGGGACTTTTAACCCTTCCTTGAGAAATGAAAGCTTTGTAAAATTTTACTCCTCCTCGGTTTGAAAGAGAAGAAGAGAGACAGCCTGGGACCCGAGATGTTAGAAGGAGAAATTCTGGGTGGAAGGAGATGATGGAGTGGCTTTTGGCTGGACTTTTTCTTGCTAGCCATAGACTGAACTGATTTTCTCCTCCAAGAGAGAGACTGTATTTTAGGAGGATGCCGGTAAGCCAAGAGACCTGCTTCAGCAGCTGAGGAAAGACAGGAGTGGAGCAAACAGAGAAATGTTGGGGAGGTTTGTGGTGGTATTCCGTGTCTTCAGAGAAGAAGAGATCTCTGTTCCTGAGACAGCCCCAGCCCCAGGGGAGGAAGAAAATGGGGGGGACTGTGGTCCCAAAAAATGAAAAACTGAACTGTTGTTTTCCCCTCTTGGCAGAGCAACCTTGAAAGGAAAAATCATAAAAGCAGTCTGTCCAGTGAGTGCACTGTGCATGGAAAGGAGAAGGTCACACTGGCAAACTCTTTTTCTCCGGGCGGTGCCTTGTGTGACATGGAAACACAGGGAGTGGCAGCTGTGTTTCCTGGGGGTCTATGGTGCAAGGGAGACTCTTCTCTCCCCTGATGGACTTAGTATATTGAGTATATTGAAGGGTGAATACTCGATTAAGGGTCTTAATGTGGTTTGTTGGAGTTGGGTGGTGGGAGGAGGAATGTTTTGGAAGGTTTTCATTTTGGATCTTGTGTGTGCTTTTCTTTCTTTTATAGTAGTACAGTAGTAGTAGCTTAATAAAGTTCTTTTCCTTTGTTATTAAGTTTGGGCCTGCTTTGCTCTGTTCTCGATCGCATTTCACAGCATTCAATTGAGAGATTGCATTTTCATGGGGGAGCTGGCATTGTGCCAGTGTCAAACCATGACAGGGAGAGAGGCTGAACTAGTCACAACACTTCTACTTTGGGCAGCCCTAAACATTCATTGTTTCAAGACACAAAAAGAATTACATACCATCTTCTACTTCCTTCTCCACAGCCGTCTCTTTCTGACTGGGGACTAGAACCACCAAGGGAACTATAGGGTGGAAAGGTTTGGCCTGAAGCAGCTGTTTCAGCTGCAGTAAAGCTGAAAGCCAGTAAACATCATCTTCTGCAATATCTTCACTGCTAACTCGGGGGGGCAGGAGAAGAACAAGGCCACTGGTCCCAAGCAAGTCCTTTTGTGTCTCAGCCAAATCAAGCTCTGAGTTAGAGAGCGCACCATGTGCCACCTAGACAGGCAACAAAGATGACAACAATAATGTAGCTAAACAAAGCTATTTCCACAGCAAAATCTACAGTTTATTGTCACTGCCATTCAGCTTTGACATCCTTTTCCAGGAGCTCTACGCAACCTAAGACAGTAATCTGTTGTCAGGCCAACATGGATGTGTCTGATAGGTCAGCTGAGCACCGAAGTGCCCTTCAGCACCTGCTTTGGGACCAGGAATTGATGATTCATGTTCTACTACCACAGGTTTTTCTCAGCTGACTGAAAACAAAGAAAAAACTCCATCTTTTTTCAGACCTTTTCAACAACCCTCTATCCCTCTTAGGTTGGAAATGCAAGAATTGGCTATGTGGGAGTATTTATTCTATTGCCATCTATTAGACATGGGGTGTTATCTGTGGTTAATTGGGCCATGCAGTTTTCTTTATCTCCTCCATAACCAATCCTCCCTCCAGGAGATCTCTTCTGTTCATGGGCCATTGAGTGTCAATGCATGGCTGATAAAATTACATCATCCCATTGTGAGATGCTCTGCCCAGGGGGAGGAGCCAAGCACTCACTCCTTCCTTGATATAATCTGAGATTTGGAACACCACAGTCAGGCTTTTCCCACTGGATTCCCAGAGGAAGACCAGGCCCATCTACACCACCACTGGATCTTCAGAAGAAAACTACACCCTTCTTACAGAATCATTGCTTTAACAGAACCACATCTGTCACTCCAGGAAAACTGCAGCCACCATTTAATCAGACCGCTATCAGTGCCCCACAGGGTGACCAACAAGGTGCCAGGTCATATTCTGACTGTCAGTGTTATTTTTGTATTACTGCATTTTATTTTTATATTTTCTTTTATTTTTATTTTTTTCCTAATAAAGAACTGTTATTCCTACTCCCATCTTTGCCTGAGAGGCCCTTAATTTCAAAATTATAATAATTTGGAGGGAGAAGGTTTGCATTTTCCGTTTCAAGGGAAGCTCCTGCCTTCCTTAGAGGACACCTGTCTTTTCAAACCAAGACAACCTCCCAGTATCATCTCCATCCATCTGACAGGACACAAGATCCACTGAAAAAGAGCCCACCTTGCTTTTATAGCCTCTTAGATATCATTAAATTGTTCTATTGTTCTCTCCTACCTTTATGCACACACTGACTTTAATGCTTCTTGTCCCCTGCATGCCAGGAGAACTAAATAATGTCAGCGTTTGAATTTTGCCTTCTGTATGTGAAGCATTTTTCTCACCACTTCTGTGTCCCATAAACTTCGCTTTCAGCCAATCCACCAGTATCCTAGCAAACAAAAAAACAGGACTTTGGGGGGTTTTGTTGTTGAAACTGGCATTTTAGGGTTTTAGTATCAGCACCTCTAACATACCACAATCTATCATAATCCTATATATTTAGGTTACTATAAATAGATCAAATAAATAGCTATACATTTTAATGAAATTATCTATTTGTTTTCAGTATGAGCAAAAATAATTAAACAATGTTGAAAAATACAGATCACTGTAATAAATTATAGCTATATTGTTTAGAGTGCTCTGAAGGAAAAAAAAAGCTGGAAATCTGACATGGTACAGGGAAAATTACATCAAGGACTGTACTACTAATCTTCTTCTAGCTAAATAAAAGAAGTCCGCTCTGTTTGAGAAAGGGACCAGCAACCAACTCTTCAACATACCTATTGGGATCATCCTTGGAATATTCATCATCACTGGGCAAAACCAAGAGCACCTTCCAAAAAACCTGTTCTTGTTGAACTGGAATATGTTCCGTGATTAACGAGACAAGATCCAGGGGAGTCCAAGCTAAATCACTTAAAGAGAGACACAAGAACTGGTGAAAAGTTCCACCCCAGAGCTCTTTCCCAGCTGAGGAATGTCTGTCTTGCACTGAACAAGTTACGACATTGTAGTGTATTGACCAGTTAATTCTCTGGATCTGTTGCTCATCCTTCAAGAACTGCAGCTGCTAAACCTGACACACGAGCCTTACTCTGGGGGTTTCAGGAGCATATGTGTACTGCTTCACTTCCACACTGATCCAACACACACCCAGGCCACAAGAGCATGAGGAGCCATGGGAAGTCATGTCTTCTGCTACAGTTCAAACATCTCAATTAATATTTTCCAACCACAAGCCAGGTCACTGATAGCTCATTTACTCTTCTCCCCCCATAGTCCATCCCATCCAGATACAAAGTCACACCCCATAATACCCATCAGATCCTTAAAATTACACCCAGGAGGATCATCTGACCCAACACCTTCATTAATTTAGTGGAAGGTGTCCCTGCCCATGGCAGGGGGATGGAATGAGCAAAATGATCTTTAAGGTCCTTTCTGACCCAGATCATCCAATGATTCTATGACTTTTCTGTTCCCCTTATTCCAAAATACTCCCAGAAGCAAGGCTGCAAGCAGACATTTGGGCATGGTTAGCCATACCTCCTGGACTCTTCTGGTATCTCTGGCAGATCTGCTGCAGCTTGCTTCTAAAGAAAACAAGAACCAAACCCCAGCCTACCTTACCAACTGCTGGTAGAAGTGCTGAACTTTCATTTCATGCACTGTCTTGTTTCTCAGGAAGTTCAATCTGGAAATGAAATATTCTTGGCAGCATATTTTATGTATACATGTATAAGTATGTGTATAAAACACATAATTTAAACAAATATAAGAACACTGAGGCCTGGGAAATATTACAGAGGCCTCAGAATGTTGCTGTTAACAGAAGAATTTATTTGGATTTTCAGTCTTGGCCATGACATTTATGGAGAAAGCATTTTGGAAGCTATTTAAGAATAAACAGTTCTGCAAACCAACTAACATTCACAATGAAATAATTTTTGGTAACTTATCTTCCAAAAACCAACCAGATTTCCTACTGATGCCACTGGAAGTATCCCTTACCTCGTGCAAGAGATTCCTAGCTTTCCTCCATTCCCCAGGTTTACAAATCCCTTGCACAAGTTCTCCATGGTTATAGGCCACTCTGCACTGCGGGACAGTGCTTTCAGTTGATGTTTGGAATCCAAGCCACAGGGAGCAGCTGGAAATGCCCTCATCTGACGTTTCAACTTTGTCCGAGCTGCCACTGCTTCCCTCCACCTTTGGAAAACAACAGAGAAATAGGTCCCATTCATGAACTCTTCTGCAGACCTCTGTCATCAGATATTTTTATAATGAACACCATAATGACCACAACACACCGAGCATATGGGCAGAAAAAACAGTGATCAGCAGAAACAATGCAAGGATAAACTACTACAGGTCTCTAGATGGAATGAAGCTGGAATCTCCTCCCAAGCTCATTACCTGACAACAAGATGTGATCCCCTCCCCACATAATTTAGCAGGGGCTGGTACTAAGACTGTAAGGTCTACCCTTATCATGGAGATAAGACAGAATAAACTGTCTCAAAAAGAACACAACCAGACAGCGGTAGTTCCATCTCTATTAACTGCTCCATGCCAATGCTCCCAAGTGAAGCAGCCGTGTCCCAGAGTGGTAACTCACCGTTTTAAGTATTTGCAGAAACACTGGAGCTCCTGAAGCGTTTCTTTAGCAATCTGGAAAATCTCATCCTCCAGAAAGAGCTCCATGAAGTGGCCACACACTTCTTCCGAACACCGGGCAATCCGGGCTTGCCGGTCTCTTTCTAAGGCACATCTGATTCCAAATAAAACAAACCAAGATTGCTAAGGTGAACACCTCCAGCAAATGCCAATTCAGTGGGCTGAGATGCAAACAGGGAAGTCCATGACATTTAGGAAACCCTTGAGAAAGCAAACTACAGCACGCAGCACATACCTTAACTCATTGACTGAAGCTTCTTTAACACTATCCTTTATTACTTCTTCCATTAATTCCATACCCAGCAACTGGCTCAACTGCTTTATTAACTCTTCTCTTTCCTGCCTTTGCCTGGAAGGACAAAGAAAAAATTTACATTGGCAAAAATGCTGCTTAGTTACACAAGCACTACCTGCAGTGCCAAACAGCTAATTTGCCTAAAATTGTTTCCCACTATCTGGTTTCTAAATAAACAGCTTTGCATAGAGCCAGGTTTCCCTCAAAAACACCTTAACCTGATTTAGTGAGTGCCATCCCTGCCCATGGCTGGGGCTTGGTGTTATGGTCCTTTCCAAACCAAACTATTCTAGGATTCTATTTATTCTTACCCCAATAAGCTACAAACAAGTAACTCACTCAGAAGGAAAAGCTCCTGCATACAGCAAATGCATGTCCCTCTCTGGAAGTTCTGGGTAAATACAAGTTCCTAAATTTCCCACCCACCACTTTCACCATGGCTCTGAGGCGACCAAGATGCTAACCAGCAGATCACCTGAGAATGCAGAGGGGAACCCTGCCTATACAATCCCAGGGGAGTTCAAGGTGAGCCTGTTCTGCCAGCATAGCAGAAAGACATGGGCCTTGAGCAGAGGCACAAGGACTCAGGCTGGCACCAGCTGTCCTTACGTTGTCTGGTGTCTACCCAGCCCACTCTGCCCCACAGCCAAAGCAGTGCCTCACCTCTCCTCCTCCACTCTGCGCCGTTCCTCCTGAACACGCTGCCTTTCCACACTGATCATGTTTTCAGCCACTTCTCTAAGGATATCCCCCATCACCACAGCCACAAGTTCCTCAACGGTGGCCTCTGAAGCACTGTGCAGAAACAGTAAATCTCTTCTCAAAGCCAGAATTGTTTCATTCAAAGTCCCAGGTCTGTACTTTTCTCAGCCATACCTTGCTCTCTATGGTGGGCTGACTCCAGCCATTAGCCAAGCACACACACATTGATACTGGCTCACTCCCCTCCCCACACTGGGACCGGGAAGAAAGTAGGAAGAAGAAAGGAAAACTCGTGGATGGAAATAAATACACACTGTAATACAGAAAGGCAAAACCCCTACTCCCCCATTAAGCAAAGTAAATGCAGCCAGTCACCACTTCCCATGGGAAGAGCAATACCCAGACAGTACCCAATCAATGTCCACCCTGAAAGCCACAAATCTCCAATTTTTTCCTCTAACCCAGTTTTATTGCTGACCATGACATCACAGGGAGTGGACTTTAGTCAGCCTGGGTCAGCTATCCCCATTCAAACAGTGCTTGAACAACAACTGTTTGGGTCACATCCCACATCTATGACTCTACCAACTGCCCTGGAGAAGAAATTTATCAGAATCAGAGAAGCAGCCAGATCTGGACTTGCTCCTCTTGTACCCCTTTGGGCACCTTCCATTCCATGACAGGGGTTTCTAACCAGACAAAGCTTCTAGAGGTTTGGGTCAGCCTTCCCTTAAGGCTAGAGCTGGGATGTGACAGACATCTGAAGAAAGGTCTGCTTTCCCTTCCACTGCATCAGTAACATGGTCTCCATCACAGACATGACAGTGCTTAGTTTTACCACCTTCACACACGGTGCTCCTATGGCAAGGGGCAACTGTGGTGACAGACTCCAGGAGAACCTGCAAGAAATGCTCTTTACCAGATAGCAGCAGTCACGTAAGCTGCTCCTGCTCTGCCCACTTCTCTGCACTCTCCTTTGAGGACATCATGCACAAGCCCATCCACCACTTCGGCAATGTCCTGTAACACAGCAGAGGAAGCAGCTAAAACAAGGTGTGGTTCTTCTCAGGAGTAAATTGGGAGGAAGGCTCTCCAGCCTTCCTTAACTGACTGTAATTCACAGCAGCATCTGTATTTCTGCTTGCAAACTGAGCCAACTTAAGCAAACACAACAGCCTGCAAAATTCAGACTATTTAGTCTATCTAAAAGATTAGTAACAGCCCAGAAACAAAAGCAGATTTTTGTACTAAATGTGGGCAAAGCAATTCAGGAAACCATAACTGAGGAGAGACTCCTATTTTCTTACTTTAGAGTTCCATTCTAGCTGATTTAATTACAAATTATCAGGTCTACCCTTGACTGAAATTTGTTATATTTTACAGATCTTTCCAAAATATTTCCTGATGAGTTTAGATTTCCCTACCTCATCTGAGTAACCAGGCTGAGGCTTTGAAGGGGGAGGCTCAGGCAGTGCAGCAGACTGGGAGATGGGCTGTGCAGAGGGCAGGACTGGCACCAGCTGACGAGGCAACAGCGAGGGCAGAAGATGAGATGGGGACTGGAATCTTGCTGCTGTGGCCTCTAAATCCACACCTCTGCTTTCCACTCTTCCTTCTTGGGAGGGAAAAGGAGAAAAAATACGGAAACCAGATCAGTCACAAACAGAAGCAAATTTTATCATCAAAAAAAATGGCTTGTCTGATAAAACTCAGCAGGTCATAAAATAAATCTTTAAGAGCAGTTTGTTGCCTTAAAGTTATAAATACAACATAGAAATTAATTTACATTTATGAATGTTTTATACAAAACATTTAAACATTTAAATGCACATCACCCCCATTACCAAGCACACGCATTTCCAACAAAGCAACTGTTTTAAGTCAGGCATACCTGGCACCTACACACACTATCTGTACTTCCAGCAAGGACAGAAAAGCACATATTCAGCTAACCTGAAAACTGACATGTTTATACACACAGAGGCAACAAACAGCTGCAAATAAAAAATGTGCAAACTGCAAAGGAAGTTGGTTTTCTGATGTAGTTGAACATTTGTTATTTTCACTTATGTTGGCAAAATTTGGCTCAATAGAGAATTTCCTGATCTGGGAAATACATTTTATTGATCAGTCTGTTCTTGGTTTTTACAGATACATAAACACACCTCAGTAACCTGGTCCAGTTGAAGGTGCCTCTGCCATGTTGGGTGGTGGAACTTGATGAGCTTCAAGGTTCCATCCAACTCAAACCATTCTGTAATGCTCTTGCGATTTAAATTCTAATCCTTTCATTACATTTAAATTGCCATACAGTTTCAATCTCTGAGCCACAAACAGCTTCTGTTTTGTACAATAAACCTGCTTACAGAGCTGCCTTGACAGTGTATTCAGAGCAGTACCTAAAGTGCAGGTTTGTTCTCACCTGTTGCTTCCACACTGGGTTTTTGGCTACTGCCGGCCTGATCCAAGGAGGTGCTTCCACCAATGTACTTGTTCTGCCCATTGAAGCTGGACACAGGCACATGGTGAGGCACTGGGGGCAAGGGCCCCCCATTCACAACCTCGCCAACAGAGACAGTGAGCTTCTGGCTGACAAACAGGGATTTCCGTGGTTTGGGTAATCCGTCTGGCTCCAGAAAAGCCGAGCGATTCAGCTCCACGTAACCACTGGAGAAAAACAAAAGTAACAACCAGGCATATGTCCACAAAGCTCCAGTAACCTACAGGCTTTCAATTCTGAGACTCATTGGATTGAAACAGAAATGTTGACAGGAATAGATGACTAACTGGCATCTTCAAAGGTTTTTATCCTTTCCCGGTCTCTCAAAACTCCAAGTTTGGATGAACACACCTTACAATGCATGGATTTTTATGGCAGACACTTATCGGTGAACTGCTGTCCTCCAACATCCTCTAACAGTTGGTTTGCACTGTTCAGCTTCATCCCACCCTACAGACATCACTATAATGCCAGTTTCCCATGAAGTAGAACTGTGTCCTTATTTCCTATGGAGACTCATCCCCTGTTCTTGGCCTATTCTTTCTCTGGTTCCAACGTTCAGGAGCAGATCCCCCACATTAAGCCTTTGTTTGACAACGGGCTAAATCCCCCAAGGCATCACTTTCCTCACACTTACCCATCTGATACACTCAGGCCATAGTAACTTATAAAATCAGTTGCTTCCTCGCAGTCTTTGAACAGCAGCATGCGGACAAGGTGGTCCAAGGGGAACGCGGTACTTCTCTGGGTGCTCACAGTGTAGGCAATATTGAGGGATTTGAGACCATCCTTACGAATCTGGGGGAAAAGAAAAAGCCACATAACTACTAGGAAAGAACACAAAATAAACTATAAAGCATATAATAAATGTGAGAATCATGTTTAAATACACCAATACTTTGTCATCAAGCATGCACACAAACAATTATTTAGAGCTGCAACTTTCTTTTTAAATTCTACTCATTTGCTTTCTGGTTTCTGTTCCTCTTTCATAATATTTGTTTTGAGCATATCCCTTTGTGATTCTTCTGAAGAAAAAACACCTTGCAAGGTCTTCTGAAAGTGCAGACACACATTTCTTTGCAGGACTCTCAGGCCTGCTTCTCTGCTACCCAATTGTGTTTCTGGGAAATATTTGTACACAATTACAAGAAAAAAAAAGAGCATTTCAGTATTTGCCTTTCATATCACAGCAGCAGAGTCCTGATAATTTTTTACGACTTCCAAAGAAGTAAAACCAATATTATTTTTATGGCTCAATATCTACTAAGTTTTCTGCTGATTTCCTCCCAAATCCCAGACTGTCTTACTCATTAAATAATTTTAAAAACATCCATCTGTTTTTTTCCTCACCTGGTTGAAATAACAGTGTAAGAGACAGGCATTCAGATAGGAAGCTGCTTGCACAAGCTTGAAAAACCTCACAAAATTGTTGCTGTTTAGTGCAGCAAAAGCTTGAACTGCAAATCTAACTTCAGGTGAGTTTCTAACCTCTGGATGAAATTGTTGAACTTCTCTGAGGAGACAAAAGACAGGAACAAAACCTTTGTTTCAATAGTGAACAATCACAATTCAAGAGCAACTTGTAATAGCACGGAATTTAAATCAGGAGCATTACAAGTTGTCTGGATTTAATTCTAAACTCTATTCTTCCCAGAGGTGAAGAAAGAAAACAAATGATGTCTTCTTCTCACCTGAGAATATCGCCCTTGTTGAGGTTCAGCAAGACATTATAACCTTGGAACTCTGCTTCACTCTTGCAGTAAATCCCCTTGTTAGCTAAGTCCTGATACATCTCCTTCAAGCTCTGCAGGCATTTAGTCATGTTCTCATTGTTGATTTTAGCATCAAAGGAGGACATGGGCTCTTCACACAAGTGGTGAGCACAGTGGATATGAAAGCGAGTGCACTTCTCAATCAGAGACACCATCAGTGGGTTGCAGAGGTGTTGTTGGGTTATATCCTAAGGGAATGAAAAAGAATGCATTTACATGTATTTTTAAACTAGTTGAAGAGTGCAGTCACCTGGTACTACCTCTGGAAAACCCATTTCATTGTGCTTTGAGTTACTCTGCAATTCAAAATGTTTCAACAACTATTGCCTTTTGCTTTATTTTTTTCGAGCATGATGGGATCTTTTGCTTTTTATCACCAAACACCTATATCCACAGTGCCTACCTTTCTTATTCCACGAGTTCTGTTCCAGACAAAGTCATACCATTCTCGGTAGTTTCCTTCTCCTTGATCCATAATATTTGTCACTAAATAGTCCATGGTCATGCTCAGCACCTCAGAGGGTCTCAGTTCATGGGGCAAAGGTTCCTCCTGATCTGCTGAAGACCTGCTATATTCCTTGATTGCTGCTGCATGATCCACCTGCAAGAGGTGAGGAAATGAATAAAAACCTAAGTCGGTACAACTTCCCAGCAGTAAAGAGGATTTCATCTCACCCATGCCTTTAACTTCAGTAAGGAGCTGACTACTGAAGATTGACTTAGTCTCAAATTCATAACCTTTAAGACAATATATAGCTATAAATAATTACATATAATATGTAATTACAGCTTTAGAATTTTTGCACCAGTTACCCCTGTAATCAGCTAAACAATACTGACAGCTCCAATGACCATCAGACATACTGATATCCTGGCAATCTCATACCTTATCAGTTCCTAGAAGCAATTCAAAGATGCTGAGCTGGCTTCTTGTCTCCCTCATGTAACGCTCTTTTTCAGGACACATATCTGGGCAAGTGCCAACAACAGTTTTTGCTTTGCCAAGATCAGTCCTTTTTATTCGAGCTAAAAAAAAAAAAACAACCACAGAAATAATTGAACAAACACTAAGCATCTCTTGGGTTTTGGGTTTTTTTCCCTTTTTTTTCTTCAAAATAAGCTATTACCCTGACGTGCCAAAACAGCCCTGAGCATGCAAGGCTGTACCCAGATTTTGGTACAGTCAGAAATGGACAAGGGTGGGGTTCTCCCCACTCTGAGGCCTGTCCAAGTATTGCACATATTGTGAGTCTTGCTGAAAAGACTAAAGCTTTTAAAAGACACCCAATGTTTTCTGTCCTAAGGAACAGCAATTTCAAAATTCTACACTGAGCAGACAAGAAGTCTGCCAGTATTAAAAATAAGGTCTTAAATTAGAAATTGGATCAATTTTGAAACTGCAAGAACAGCATGGAAGGTGTTACAACCACCACTGTTAAACAAAAGAACATTTCTTGAGATAATGCTCAACTGTATAATAGTTTGAATTTGGAGAAAAACTAGATACACTAGTACAAGTTGCTTAGAGAAGCTGTAGTAACCCCATCCCTGGAAGTGGATGGGGCTTCGAGCAACCTGGGATAGTGGAAGGGGTCCCTTACCTATACCAAGGGGATAAGACTGGATGAGCTTTAGGGCCCCTCCCAACTCAAATAATTCTCTTATCTATGGCTCTACAAAATGCAGTTAAGGCTTTGAGTAGCCTTCTTTAAAGAGTCTATAGAGATGCAGATCTCTCAATGTGCCGTTCTTCACATAAGATGGGCATTCCGCCCTTCCCTTTACACAAGGGAAAGGGAAAAATTGCACGTGCAATAAGTAGAACAGATTTGTGTGTTTTACAAGAAAAAAATACAGACAATAATATATTGAGAGAGTATTTTATGGACTGATCTATATTAAACTTTCTTTTAAGCCATTTCCATAACATCACAACAGCTTTGCCACAAAACCCAAACACTTCTTTCCAGCAGAGAAACAGACAAACACACTCACTAATTTATGTTAATTACCTTGTCGCATGATTTTGTCCCTCTGGTCCAAAAGCCTGTATCTCTCTTCAGATGTCTCAGCCACCAATCCCACCAGGTTACTGAGTGATGACAGCGAAGCCCCCAAGCCCTCCGAGCTCTGCCCTTCAGAACTAGAAACAAACAGCTCTGCTTCAAACTGCAGCGTTTTTCGAAGGGCAGGCTTCTTTGCTGGAGAGCTAAAGCAGAAGACTTTTTTATTAATAATAATACATAAGTGCATGCCCTGTCTTAATCAATTCACTGGTCTTTAGGATACCAGCATCTCTTTAGAAGAGTATTTTGTTCACAGGGAAACATGAACAATGTATTGATGTGCTGCGCTAACGCCAGCCCCAGGAGTTAATCTGGTTAAATCCTCAGTACTACCGTGACAACGCTGCCAAGAGTTCGGGCACTGTGGAGAAAGTCGTAACAGAAAAGGAAAAGAGACCATAGAGGCGACAAAAATGGATGGGTCTTGTAACATTTTGCAACACTATGGCACAGTAGTTTGTATTTTAAGTTAGGAACTGGCTTGCTGGAGACAAACCCAATGTGCTTTCTACAGCAATACAGATTATTTAAAGATTTTACAGGGCCAAGTACAAACATGCTTTTTAAATCAAGGAATACTGATTCCTTCACAACATATTGCTAATTTTACAGTTATATGATTACACATACCAAATTACTTTTGTCAGACTAGACAAATCATTGAGGTATGACAACGATGACAGTCTTGTCACTTCTCTGACTGCCACAAAACAGGAAGACTGATCACTTGAAGTGAGACAATAATCCAAACTACTCCAAAAATGAGACCCTCATTACACAGAGCTCTAATTGCCTCCAAAGGAAACTGCTTGCTTGAGAAGCTCATTGAATCACAACCACAAACAGTGTCATTACTGCTTAGTCCTAGTTGGGCTCAGTACTGTTTGTTCGCTTCCCTCATGCCACATACTACAGGTGCTTTTACGAACAAAATCTTTTACTTTCACCAAAATAGAAGACCCTAATAAGCCATTAGGAATATCCTTCAGACAAAGTGTGAGAGCTGAGTGCTTCTAATTCACACAACTCAGAAAAGATGGGAAGCAGCCTCTCTGAAGAGAACGTGACTGTATTTGGCACACAGTGATCACCATTCTTCTCCAAGCTCCCCATTTTCTGCCAGATGGATTCCCAGAGGACAGGACATACCTTCTCCCAGGCATGACACTGCTAGCAGAAGATCTTATTAAAGGTTTTCTAAGAGGGGAATGCTGATAGCTTTGCTCTTCACTGCTTTGCCTTCCTTCATCTTCACCTGCTTTCTTCTCCTTGGATGAAAATTCTCTTTTTGCTGGACCTGAAATTACATATAAGTATGAAACCAGGTACCTGCCAAGTAGTTTAAGCAAGAGCTCTTTCTTGACCCCATGGAGGTGGTGATGAAAACTGAGACTCCCAGTTTTGTACATGCATGCAAAACTTCCACATCAACTTGCACTAGGAGCTGTACCAAGTTTCCACCAATTGCTATCAAGGTCATTGTTCTATAAAGAATTAGTATCTTTCAAGACAGTATTACTTAGCAATAATGATAATTAGCAGTAAATGAAGTCTAATCCTCAACTGAATCACAGTTCTTTCAGGTTTACAATATAATCCACAGGTCATAACTCCCTATGGGATACGAAATCCATTTCACCTGCGTAAAACATAATTACAAGGGCTCCTACTGAAAGTACTTTTTTTTCACAGATCCAAGCTTAGACTCAGGTTGGCATGAATTAGCACTTGCAGGAAGCGAGAATTTCTTCTTCCAGAGACAATTTTTCCACCAGCTGGATTTCTTGAACCCTCCCAGAATAGTTATTTTGGAATGCTGCCACAGACATAACACCATGATAAAATGACACTAGCAAAGAGGCAGCCCTAGAGCTGCTGCTTCAAGATGTTAATTCTTGGGGCGACAGCTCAGCAGCTATTTGTTTTCTGGAAGGCAAGGCTGTGGTTGATCAAAGCTGAGGTGAACCATCCATGTGCTTGCAGCTGAAGTGCACCCACAGGCTAGGCTCTCACAGGCACACACACTGCACTCATGGAGCTAAAGAAAAGGAAGTACTTGACATTGTAAGTATTTCCTTGGAGACTGAATAATCTCTTCTTGCCCTAATACCAAGCAGAGTCTGGAATCCAGGTTTCCCACTTCTAAACTCTTTAGGTTGTTCTCTTTTTCTTTTGTTGAAATGGTATCTAACTATCAATGCACAGAACAGCAACCTCAGCAGACATGGCAGAGAATCTCAGGACACTTTCCTTAGGTTGGTTCTCAGAACCTTCTCCTGAAAGCTGGAAGTCCATATCCCAGTCCATGATCTGAGGCAGGGAGCAAGGCATTTCAGACTGGATTTTCTTACACCCCCAAAGAACATCCTACTTCTGGACAGAAGCACAAGGATGAACATCACCATATTGCTATTGTATGACTACATTAAGGATTCAACCATGATATCTCCTACTAAGAGATAATTTAGCTATCATCCTCAGGACACCAGGGAAAAAAAGAGCAGCTGGCAAGCTACTTACACATCATTCAGTAGTCTGGAAACACAGACTTACTTGTTTTCTTCTTTTGCCAAAATGTTACTATGTCTTTGTGCAACTCTTTTGCTTTTTTTCTGGCAAGAACTGCAGAGGCCTGAAAGGAAACAAAAGCAGAGCAGAGAAACCTATTGGCATCACAACACCCAAACATGCAGCACAGTTTTTGCCACAGAAACATTTACCGATTCCCAAAAAAATTCTGATTGCTGTATTTTAACCTCAGCTAAGACTTACATGCAATCAGCTGAATTGTTCTCCACAAAAAAAAGCTGTTGTTTGTCTACAAGCAAGAGTGTAGTTTTCATTAGTGCTGGACCCACCCCAAGCACTCAGATTTAAGTCTTTCTTTATAGGATCACAGACTGGTTTGGGTTGGAAGGGACCTGCAAGACCATTCAGCTACACCCCCCTGCCTTGAGCGGGGACATCTTCCACGAGACCAGGCTGCTCCAAGCCCCATCCAACCTGATCTTGGACATTTCCAGGGATGGAGCAGACACAGCTTCTCTGAGCAACCCATGCCAGGGCCTCATCACCTTCAAAAAATTTCTTCCTAACATCTAACTCCTCTGTTAGTTTACACTGTTTCTCCTTGTCTTCTTCCAGACTGTCCCTATAAAAAGTTGGGTTTCCCTCTGTATTGTAAGCCCTCTTTAGACAATGAAAGGGGCTCTAAGGTATCCCTGGAGACTTCTCCAGGCTGAAAACTTCCAAGAGTTACACCACTTCTGATACTCACATGATCAAAAAAGTGGAGAACAGCCATTTTTTTATTACGCCTGGTCATGATCCGCCGAACTTTTGCGAACTGGCCAAAGTGTTTTTCCAGCACGGTCCTGTCGTTGAGGTAGTCAGGGATGTTTTTGCACTGGATAGCCGTCAGCTCGGCGGCTGGCAGGCCCCCCAGCCCCTCCGTGCTCTCGCTGCCGCGGCTTCGGCAAACCGGGGCGGTGGGGGCCGCATCTGTGAAGAGAAGGAACACCAAATAAGTCAGCAAGCAGGGAGACACTCGAGCGGCAGGGCTACCCCCCACCAGACTCCTGCCCACCTTCTCGGGCGGGCTCCCAGGCCTCGGCCGGCTGCGGCTCTTCGGCAGGTCCTCGCTCGGCCTCGGGGCCGTCCCCGCGCTCCCGCTGCTCGCGAGCCTGGCTGCGCAGCAGATCCTCCAGCGTGCGGCCGAAGAGGATCCCGCCGCGGGGCCGGCTCAGCATCACCGCCCGCTTCTCCGGCGGCGCCGCCGCCCGCCCGCCGGGCGCCGCTGCCGCCCGCCGCGGCGAGCGCTCCCGCTCCTCCTTCCGCTTCAGCCCCTTGGACGGCGGCTCCCCCAGATCCTCCGGCAGCGCCCTCAGACCTCTCTCTTCCGGCCGCCCCAAAGCGGCGGCGGGACGTGAGAACGAAAAAGTCTCCCGCGCCACCGCCGCCTCGGGGCCCGTCTCAGACGCAAAGGCGAAGGGCGACGAGAAAGCAAAGGCGGCGGGGGCAGCCGGGCCCTTCTCCACCTCGCTGCCTGACATCGACTTGAAGGCGGCGGCGCTCTCGGGTGCCTTGAAGCGGAACTCGGGAGCGGCGAAGGCACCGCTGCCGCCACCCGACGCTTCGCTGGAGGTCGGGAAGCCGCCCAGGCTGGTGGGCGGCCTGAAGCTGAATCCCGCGTTCCCCGCCGGGGCTGGAGCCTGGCCCAGCGCGTAGGGCGGCGCGAAGGTGGCGGCGGGCGTAAAGGGAAAGCCGGAGGGGCCGCCGCCCTGGCCGAACACGGCCTGCTGGCTGAAGCGCAGTGGCGGCGGGAAGGAGGGCGGGCTACGGAACGGGCCCCGCGCCGACATCGCTGCGGAGGCGGGCTCGGACCGCCGAACGAAGCGCAACCCGCATGCGCGGTGGGGCGAAGCTCTAGCTATGAGGCGGAGGCTGGAGTGCAGTGGAAAGTGGGCGGGGCTACGGCGGCAGCAGGACAGTAGGGGCGGGGAGACGGGCGGGAGCAGCGTTGTGGCGTGGCTGTGGGAGCGGTCTAAATGGGCGGGCATATTAACGGCGGGACTGGAGGGCGGGCGGGGCTCCGGTACAGGGGCGGTCTCATTGAGTGGGCATGGTCTCTGTTATGGGCGTGGTGGTGGGCCGGGTCCCCGCGGTCGGTGGATGATGGCGGTGGCGCCGCCATGAGCGTGGCGCTGCGGAATGCGCAGCGTGCCGTGCCAGTACGCCGGGCCTCGCTTCGCCGCGCCGTGTGCGCCTTGCGCGCCGCCCTGGGCGCCTCCCGCTTCGACGTGGGGCTGGTCTGCGCCAGCAACGCGTTGATGCAGCGACTGAACGGCGCCTACCGACACTGCCCAGAGCCTACCGACGTCCTCTCTTTCCCGTTCCACCAAGTTGCGGCTGGGGAGCTGCCGCGGCCGTGTTGTCGTGGCGAGTACAACCTGGGGGACATCTTCCTGGGGGTGGAATACATCCATCAGCAGTGCCGCGAAACCGGGGAGGATTTTGACGATGTCCTGACGGTGAGCCCCGCTGGGTCCTGGCGGGCGGTGGGGCGAGCACGGGGCTCGGTCGGTAACACGTGTTGTGCTCCTGTCCCCTGCGCAGGTGACGGCGGCCCACGGATTGTGTCACCTGCTCGGCTACCGGCACGACACCAAACCCGAGTGGGAGCAGGTGCGGGATGCGCTGGGGCCGGGGAGGGTGTGCGGGGTCCGGAATGGGGTGGACCGGAGGCCCCGATGACGAGAACCGGGGTTCGCCCGGTGCTGACCGACGCTGCTCCCGCAGATGTACCAGAAGGAAGCGCAAATCCTGGAGGAGCTGAACCGCATCACGGGCTCCCGCCTGCGGCCCCTTACAGCCGGCCTCTTCTGAGAGACTTACAGGGGCTGGAGCTCTGCCGGCGCCGCCCTGGACGTGGCATGGGGATGGCGGCGCAGGGGCCCGGCGGCCGCTGTGCCCCTGAGCTGTCGCTGCTGCTGCTTGGCCTGGCCTTGCTCGCTCTGCCGCCGTCGCCCGCCGCCGCCTCCGAGCCGCCGCCCGCCGCCCTCCGCGCTGGCCACGCCGCCTCCTCGCTGCCCGCCGCCGCTGCCGCCTCACGCACCAGGTGAGAAGCGGAGGCCCCGCCGCCTCCGACCCCGGGCCGGTCCTGCCCCCCCGGGATCTCCGCCCGCCGTGCGGTGTCCCCGTGCGGCGACCCGCCGTGTCTCGGCCATCAGCTGGTAAAGGGCCTCTTTCGTCTACTGGTGCTTTTTTTGGGTGGTTTGGGAAGGTGTCATCGCAGCTGTCCGAGGGCTTTCGTCTGTAGAATGTCCTGAGTTGTAACGGACGCCGCAGGGATCAGCCAGCTCCCAGATGCATTATTTTCCCCTACTTCTCCAGAGCAGGTCCTCCTGCCTTTGTGTGCAGCTTACAAGAGTTAGCCTGGGTTACATGCCCGTGGTTTCAGCATTTTCACCACATACCCCATGTTACCCTCAGGATGAGCAAGACTCTTCACTCCTTGAGCTACTGCAAGAAAGGCTTCTGGCATGTGCCACCTCTCCAGGAGACCCTAGTGGCCCCTCCAGCCCCTGCAGCACACACTGCTCTGACTTCCCATACATCTTCCCCTTCCAAGCACCACAAACTCAAAAAGAGGAACAGCATTTTTACCCAACAGTTTCATCACAGGATTGTAGGGTAAAAAAGAAAAACGTGTAATAGCCTCAATGTGCTCCCAGAAAAAATGGTATTCCTTTGTTCTCCCCAGATACCTTTTGTACGATGTAAATCCCCCTGAAGGGTTCAACCTTCGCAGAGATGTCTACGTTCGCATTGCTTCCCTTCTTAAGACCCTGCGGAAAAGTGAAAACTGGGTGTTGGTTCTGCCTCCCTGGGGACATCTTTATCACTGGCAGAGCCCTGACATCCTCCAGACCCGGATCGCTTGGTCCGAGTTCTTTGATATCCCAAGCCTCAACAGGAACATCCCTGTCATTGAATATGAGCAGTTCCTTGCAGGTGGGGTATAGGATCATGCAATCTACAATTAAATATTTGATATGGTTTTTTAACAGGTTTGCCCTTATAGAGGCTTTTATCCTTTTATCTAAAAAAAGTCATAGAGGTGGCAAGACAAGGGATGGGAAGGAGTTCTGCTGATCTACACAACCACTAGGATGGAATAACCCAATTACTTGGCAGCTTGTTTGATGTAGTACTGCTGCCCCCTTAACTTCTGGGACCCTCAAAGATAGACAATTAATGCCTGTGGTTAAATTCACCTGTGGTATTTCTGTGTGTTTTTGACCATAATGACAAGACCATAAGGAGAGAGGCAGCTTGTTGAAATACAGACAAGCCACCTTTTTCCTGGATATGGTGGTTGGACAGTAAAAGGTGTAAAGCAGGGAGGGTCTCCCTGAACTTACTTTTTCATCATCGATACTGCATATCCTTGAAATACCCCTTGCTTTTTGTGTCTAAGAGAAAGGTTTTCCATAAGAAAGTGAAGTTGGTTCCTGTAGGATTTAATGCCATGTTCAGCTAATCACCAAATGTTCAATTGGTGAACACTGCACACTGGCATGTTCAGCAGAGGAAATAAAGGCCAGCAAATATCATACCTCTGCAAAGAGCTCTAAAGGGAAGGCTGTTCCCTGCCTTCCAAGAAAATGCTTGTAGAGACCTTGAAATTTAGGGGAAGAAGGGCTTGTACTGGACATTTTTCTTGGAGGCACTCCTCCTGTGGTAGGTGCTTACAGCACTGAAAACCTGTGTGCTTCGTAGTGTGTTTTACTCAGGTGACAGTGATTCTGTTACATTTGGGACATTAAGTCACACAGAACTGGGGGGGATAGCAAGCGATCGCATTACCTGACTCTTTTAGCTTTTCTGGCTCTCACAGAACTTTCTTTCCCCTTTTATATGGAAAACGGGGAAGAGAGAGTGATGTAACATTAGCATTTCTAGCAGATTTTTAACTGCAACTGATGCTTGTTCATACCTGTATGGTGTGGGTTTTAATGCTTACAAATCCTTTGCTTTGCCTTCTGTTCAGAGTCAGGTGGGCCCTTTATTGAACAGGTTTATGTGCTACAAGGCTATGCAGAAGGATGGAAAGAAGGAACATGGGAAGAAAAAATAGATGAAAAACCATGCATTGATCAACTGGTGTACTCCAAAGACAAATATGGATATTACAGGTAACATCAAGCACTCCTTGTGGTCTTTTCAGTTATATTCAGAGAGATATTTGCCTACTGTAGATATCTGGGTGCTTGGAGTTCACTTTGTTTTTGAAAAGCTTATGAAAAGTACAGTGTTGTATTGGTATGAGAAGATCCAGTTCTATAAAGTTGTTGCTATACAGAAAAGCAGCATAAAGGAGGTGGCTGGTTTATTTGTAACATATGTAGTTTTTTTGGATGTTTTGTTCTATATATGGTATTAATTTAAAATACAAGCCTGTGAACCAATCCTTTATGTTCTGTTTTAGGGGCTGGTTCTGGGGTTACAAGGAAACACGAGGCCTAAATGTCTCTTGCTTGTCTGTCCAAGGATCTGCCTCTGTTGTGGCACCCATCCTTCTGAAGAATACTTCAGCACAGTGAGTTGCCTTGTGTAACTATTTATTCTTGTATTATTGTTGTTCAACCCCATTGCTGGGTGGGAAGAGAAGGGGGAATTTAAAGGCTTGTCCACTGTTGAGATACTTCATCACTGAATCATTGTACTCTGTTAAAATAATTACAAAAGAGATTTACAGTGTAAAAAACACTTAACTGTAAGTTTAGTTTAAGATTGCAGTGCTAAAACCTAAGAGCAAATAGCCTTGAGCTCCTTTATATTCCCTCTTAAATTCCCCTAGATCATGCAGTGGAAGAGATGCTGAACCATCAGCTGTTCCATATTCTACTCCACAGCACATGTAATTTTACATCTCTGGCACATTCCCCCTCAGTAGTCTCCTCTGCAGTGGGAAGAGTCCTGGCTCCATTAGTTGTTCTCTATGTGAAAGCCATTCCATGCCTTTGGTTGTCATCACTGCCAATCTCCAAACCTTACTGAACAAGTTCAGCAGGATCCTGCACACTTAGTGTGGGTAAACCTGTTACATTGCAGTACACGTAAGTGGACACTTAGTGTGGGTAAACCTGTTACATTGCAGTACACGTAAGTGGTCTCTTTTTTTTCTGCTAATTCTTGAGACACACATTCCTTATTTTCATCTCTGAGTGTTGTCTTGATGTTTGCATCAAACTGTCCTCATTCTTGACCATTAAGACCATTAGATGAAGCCAGGTTTTGTTGGTTTTTTTAACTACGCTCACTCCTATGTTAGAATTCATCTGCCACTTCATTGCCAGTGATCAGATTTCTCTTAATTCTTCATAGATGGCCTTAGCTGCTCTGAGGAATTTAAAATAGTTAAGCTGTATCACCTAATTGTATGCCCTTCTGTAGGTTGTTTAGGAATATGGTGAAGAGACCTTCCACTTGTGACCTCCCTCTGCAACAAGAAACATACATTTATCCCTGTCATTAAACTTTTTTTTTTAAATCCATACAAGAACCTTTCTATGCCAAGTTTTCTTAAAAGCCCTTAAAATGAAGGCTGTCAGGAAATCTTCTTAGGCTATGTCATTGAGATGTCCCTTAACTTCATGTGTGGCAGTGTCTTCAAACTACTATGATTGTTCAGAGCTCTGATCTCCCATATTGCCCTTCTGGCTAGACACCCAGTTGTGTGGTCCTAGGACTGGGGTTTTACCCCTCAAGTGTGGTCACTTCAAGGAAACTTCTCAATGCATTTCAATTAGTAACCTCAATCACCTCCAATCATCCTGTTAGATGCAGTGCTGTTTCTTCACCAGCACAGTCTAGTCTGTCTCCAGGTGATTTAGGGCCTTTTGTGCAGGTGTCCAGCTGATGATCAGCGGTGATAATCCAAAGTTGAGTGACTATCTGCTTCCTCTCTTTTTAGTAGAAGAAGATGCAGATAACGACCTTGATCCTTTTTAGCAAAAGCATTTCTCTATGTGTTTGCTTATCAGTGTGCTCACAAACTAAATCTACGTCTCTTATGCTCTGGAATACTTGAAGCTCTCAAAATCTTTTCTGCTTATTAGAACTTTGATAGTGCAATTATGTTTCCAGTACACAATGCTGAGCTGTGTTTATTTATGAGAAGGGCAAGCTGTTGTCTACTACCACACATTTTGGTAGTGTCTCTATGTTCTTTGATTTGCTGTTTTACTATAGGACATTTTATTCTTCATGTGGAAAACACATTCTCTGGGTTTGTTTTCACGATCTGCTTTCTCCCAGAGGCTGTTGTGTGCTCTGAGGCTGAGCATTATTACACAGGTCACTT
Organism: Chloebia gouldiae; assembly: GCA_003676055.1. Classification (NCBI taxonomy): domain Eukaryota; kingdom Metazoa; phylum Chordata; class Aves; order Passeriformes; family Passeridae; genus Chloebia; species Chloebia gouldiae. The sequence continues at coordinate 22,031 of QUSF01000098.1, read as the reverse complement.
CTCCTCTGTTAGAAATCTAATGTCTCACATAGCAACTATTACAAACTGTGGGGGGTGGTTTATGCTTGTTAGTGTTTTAACTTTCAGAGTCAGGATACCATTTATTAGGGAAGAGAGCAGGCGCAGTGAGTGGCATGGTTCCCTTCTCTCCCTAGCAGAATGTGGGTCACAATTTGCCTTGTAGAGAACTAGAATTTGCCTCATAGGAGCCTGTCCCTCATTCCCCACATTCCTTAGCAAACAGACTATAGTCTGTGCTTTATCCTAGCAAATGTGTAAAGAAATATCATAATGTAAATTCTATTCCTAAGGGAACTGCACTCAGTTTTACAATTTTCAATAGGTCAGTGATGTTAGACAGAGCTGAAAACCTTCTTCATGACCACTACGGAGGGAAAGATTATTGGAATGTGAGTATTTTACAGATAGCTTCTCTAGACTTTTTCCTTGGCTCTGCTAAAAATCCAGTAACCAGTGTGTGCTTCAGTTTTGCCTCAGGTTTTTTGTCTTGAAAGTCACTTGTGTCTTCTGTTTCAGCAATGTGTGCTAACATGGTTTTCAGGCTGCTGTGGATTAATGTGACACAGGAATTTGCCTTGCTGACTTGTGCCTAAAGGCCCAGTGCTGCAGTGTTGCTGCACACCGGGCGGAGTGTGCTGGGCAGCTGCGGCAGGGGAGCGACTGTACCCCTGGGAGCTCTGCAATTCCCAGTTATCGGCAGGTTCGGCGCAGGGACAGACAGCGATGACATAGGTCTTGGGGTGGAACCAGATGGATTTATTCCTGGGCTCCTAGACAAGATTGGGGTGGGGGTGAACAGAAGTTTTTAAACAGCAGCTCAGGAGTAAGGGTGTAGGAAAGTGAACCAATGAGGATATAGTAAGAGAGAAGCCTATCAGGGAAAATGGGGTGGGGGGGGAATAATGCAAAGTAACAAATGGGGTGACAGAGCAACAAGGCAGACAAAACTCTCTGGAGAAAGGGGTAGGGATAGGGAGGATTGACAACTTGGAAGGGAGGAGGTTAGGGAAGGGCTTGAGAAGATTGGCAACTGGGGAAGGGAGGGGATTAGGTAGGAGAATGGGGCAAACATGGATTCAAAGCAAAACACACAACACTGCAGGTCATGGTGACTAAAAGGACCTCCCCTGTATAACACATCTACAGTCAGAAGGGAGCAGTTTCTTACCTAGTCAACTTCAAGATTAGTCTTTTCAAAAAAATTCCGTAAAGCACTCATTATTGTCCCAAATCCCTTCCCATTGGCTTCAAAGGCAAAATTCCCATGGGTTTCAAGGCAAAGGTCTATGGTAAAATAACTCCTATCAAAAGTTTTAAGAAAATGTTAAGGTTCAGACACAGGAAAATGGAACATGATATGGAGTGCTTGATATAGTTAAAGTTCCTAAGAAAAACTGACTGCCATGATACTACAAAACAAATTACACTAATTACCTCAGTCATGTGAATACCTGTCTATTCAGCTGAGATATGGCATGTTTTCAGAACTGGACCAAACAGTAGTTTGCTACCACAAATTATTCATTAAAAGTAACCTCTCAAAGAAAGAAATGCAACCCAGGTACCATATTTGAGTATAACTTGTCCTGTAAAAGCAGACATGAAATCCACATGGCTCCATAACACGCATTTATTAGCAGTGGCACTTTAAACATTGCCCCAGTAGTTTTGCCTGATGTCCAAACAAAAATTTACTCACTGCAGCTTGGACCCAGGACCTTTTCTCTTTTTTCCATGCTTCTCTGAGAAGCATCTCTCCCCGCTCTGTTTCTTTGCAGACAAAAAGGGAATACTTGGGATTTCCTTCATTCTTTTGCATGTTAATAAAAAGGCCACTTGTGACTGTGTGCAGTGGTAACTGGGTCACATAACTTAGAGATTATTATTCACAGGTTAAGGAAGTAATTCATTTTTTGTCATTTTTCCGCTGAATTTCATAGGCATGTCTGTGGCTACATGTGTAGTATTTTTAAAGCAGGTTTTATTCTTACAGGCGTTTTGCACACTAAAGTGTTTGCCCAGCTTTTGTTTCCAGAAGTGAGATATATTGATGGGGTATTTAATTTGGTGTATCATGTGTTCTGCTGTGTAAATAACTGCTGTGTCCTCGCTATTACCTGTGTATTGCAGGGGCAGGTGAGTATACTGGTTATAAATGTGTTGATAATTAGAAATAAACTATTAAGGCTTGGAAAAAATCATTGCTTGGAGTACTGCATAGATATACCAGAAGTAACTGCATCCTGGAAGTGCTGTGTTTGTGAAACTGTCTCCACTACTAATTTTTAATTCTTCTTTTTCTGACTTATTCCGACAGACCCGTCGGAGCATGGTGTTTGCTAAACACCTCCGCGTGGTGGGAGACAAGTTTAGGAAGAAATACCTTCAATCCACTGATGAGGCAGACAAGACTCAGTATAATGAGGACTGGACACAGATGAAGGTAAAATCCTTAACAAGCTGTTCCCTATAACAAATATTTTATTTGTATATTCCTGGCTATGCACTGTAGGGCATGTTGGAAGGTACACATGAGTGACATTCTTCTGATCACATCGAGGTGGACACACATGTTCCTCATGCACCTTCTCCTCCCTGTGTGACACCTCCCTGTGTGACACGAGCTAACAGAGGTGTGCCTGACTGGTTCTGAGGGCCAGATCTTTGTTGTCCTCATTTCAGTAAAGGAAGCTTGAATTTCTTTTGTTTTCAGCACTATATGTGGGTCTAAAGTTCAGCTGCCACCTGCCAGTTGAGGATTTATTTGGTCAAGGAGAAGAATTTTTGCTTACAAAGATTTGACACTCCAGTTTCTCTTGCATGATGGTGGCCACCCAAGATCTAAATGTTGCAAGTGTCCCAAGCTACTTCCAGTCCATACTTAAAAATTTCTGTCTTCAACTAGAGAGATTCTGTGCCTTATCCAGAGATGATGCATTCTGGCTTTTCAGTGTGAACAGTGATGCTCTCAAGTTTTAAAGTTTCAATCTTTTTCTCATAGGTTAAGACAGGCACAGCTCTAGGTGGCCCATACCTTGGGGTTCATCTCAGAAGGAGAGACTTCATTTGGGGTCACAGAGAAGACGTGCCTTCCCTGCAAGGAGCAGTAAAGAAGATCTACAGTCTCTTGGAGATGCTTAACCTTGAAAAAGTTTTTGTAGCCACTGATGCTGTTGAGGAAGGTAGGCAGATCACAATCATTTCAGGATTGGTAACTTCTGAGGAGTGCAGCAATTATCACTGGCTTCTCTCCCTGCCTGCAGTGCTGTGAATTTCAGCAACTGAATTGTAAAATTTGTTGGTAGATTTTGGTGTCATTTGCTCTGTAACTGTTCACCCAGGGTTTCCTTAAACAAACACATTGTGTGACAGCAGCAAGTTGCTGTTCATAATGTAGAGATAAATTAATATCCTTTGTTTTTAAAGAGGTTGAACTGCTCAAGAAACTGCTGCCTGAGATGGTGAGGTTTGAACCCTCTCTGGAGGAGCTGGAACTCTATAAGGATGGGGGCTTGGCTGTGATTGACCAGTGGATTTGCGCACATGCAAGGTAGCAAACCTGACTTCTATTCAGACAAAGCTTATTACTCAGCACTGTCACAAAACAGAATATTATTTTTGGCCCAAGCTTGTTTGAAAATAGTGTAAGACATTATGTCATCAATTATATAATTGAGATGTGTGTAATGGTTATATTGTGTGGGTATATATGATAATTTTATTATCATTTCACGGAACAGTGAAGTTCATTGGACTGAAATCTAATTACTTGCATTTTAAAAATTTGCCCCCCTCCCACAAACCCTTTTTGATTTTTTTCCATAGGTATTTTATAGGCACCTCAGTTTCAACATTTTCCTTCCGAATCCATGAGGAAAGGGAGATCTTGGGATTTGATCCAAAAACAACTTACAACCGATTTTGTGGTGAAACAGAGAAAAACTGTGAGCAGCCAGCTCATTGGAAAATTGTATATTAAACACAGAGAAACACAAAGGTTTTGATACTGTTAGAGTGCAAAATAATAAGGAAAAGTCATGGGTAATTACCTGCCTTGGAACAAAGTATGACTCTGTCCTGTACTCTCAGTTCCCGCTCCCCTTCCAGCCATGGGTATGACATGGGGTAGCTGTACTCCTCAGTGTCTCTGGACCTCACTGCATTTCTGTGTGGCTGCAGCACCTGGGTCTCCAATATGTCCTGCTCCTGCTGCCTTGTGGTCCCACATGCACTAGATGGGTTGCTACAGACCACAGGGGCCTCTTGGCTGCAGAGTTGTAATGGGAAGTAGCCAAGCAATGCCCAGGATGCGGTAGTTCAACCCAGCCTCGCCTACTGGAGCACTTCATACCTGTCCATGGTTCTCGCAGTGGGTCTGTGGTCATTTTCTAACTGCAGCACTAGGGGTCCTGACCATGTCACCAGGAGTGCTCACCCTGGGATCACTAGTTCTCTACTGAGGGAGAAACCAAGCTGCCATTGGAATAAAAGCAGGGGGAGCTGCTCCCACTCCAAGGGCCTGCAAGTCCCATCTCTTGGGGACTCATCTTTCATGTGAAGGCACATTGCCTAGCGGAGAAAGAGATTGGTACCTGGTGAAGCAGGGCCAAGATTCCATTTTCTGAGGCAGCTCCCTCCTCTGCCTGCTATAGCACTGACTGGGGGAGAGTGGGTGTGTTCAGCTCTGCTGCTGGAAGTGGGGGAGTGCTGGTGGCCCTCTCAGGAAGATCCTAGTTGCTTCGGGGCCTCACTTTTCCAATGGTTTGTGTCCACAAAGGAAAGACACAGAGAAGGCAGAACCATCACCACAGCCCTGTACTCAAGAGTAAATCAGCCTTCCCCACAGTGAAAGTGGTTAAACCCTTCAACTACTCTGCAAAACTCAGCACTACTGCAGATCTACAGGAGAGCAGTAGTTTATCCACATTGGGCTTCTGACGCACATTGCCCATTATGTGTCTGGAGGAATCCAAGTGCTTATTTTGTGTCTTAAGTGTGGCCAAAGCCACATACACAGAGCAATAGTAAATTCTCACACTGTACCAATAGAAACAAACATTTCATTACATTATTTCTTAGACAACTGTTGGGGCTAAAATCCAGTGCAAAGAAATATCTAAATATAAAAAATCAAGATGGTGATGTACAGTGTTTCTGCTTTTGAGCTCAGGAGGTATTTTTTCTTTCCTCCTTCCTTTCTTGTGTGAGCTCCTTTTATTTTTGTTACATTTGCATCTTTGTCATCTAATTTTAGCTAAATAATACTGCTGGTGTCAGTCATACAGTACCCAGGCTTCATCTCATAAGTCAGCCCTGCTGCTCAGGTCTCAGCACATCAGGGTGCATCCCCTGGTACTGGTGTTACCAATTGCTGCAAAGTTTCAAGTGAGTGTTTAAAGTGTCCCCTTGCTGTTGGCTGGGGTCCAGCAGTGCCCCTTCATCGCTATTAAGAGTTCCTTTCTGGTGGCCCAGTATTGCTCTTTTTCCTACGCAGCCCCACCCTGTGGCCCTGGGCGCTGGACAGCAGTCATCCGCGGGGGCCGGTGGGGGAGCAAGAAACACCGCTGCCCCTGGGTCTCTGCTGAGATTGCCAGGCAGTGGTTAGTTTGCTGGGACACGGTAGAACCCTCCCAAGAGTGCCACTAGGACCCAAGACAAAGAGACTAGAGTGACCATTTGTATGCAGTCCAGAGATAGATATATTACTCGAACCCCGCAGAGACAAATGGCCCCCGGCAGAGGTTTGGATACAGTTTTTATAGGGGGTGTAGGTCAAGAGGTTAAGTCAATAGAGACAGTGTCCAGCCTAAACACACCACAGGTCAAATCCAATGGGAGTTGTTCAGGGGGGTGGTGACAGCTCAGGAGAAAACAGTAAAGAAACTTTCTAAGTTCATGTTCACAAAGCCTTTTGCACAGCTGCATACAACATCTCCCTCTCTCTTATTTCGTAAGATGGACGGAGCTTTGGGGAAAGGGGAAACTACAGCTTTTAAACTGCGGTGTCGTCTTGTTTGTCATTTTCCCACCATTCTTCTCCCATGGTGGCAGCAGCGACTATGACTGGTGCGGAGGTTGTAGACTTGGCGGTGATGATGCTGTAAATGATTCGCCTAAGAACCCCAAATGACAGCAAAACTAAAAAAAGTGCAACTATGAAATAACAGATGTCTTTTAGAAGAGACATCACCCACCCAGAAAGGTTCCAGTCTCTAAACATTCCCTTAAACCAGTCCTCATTCTCCTGCTTCACACTACCAATGAGACTTTTCATCTCTCGGATGGACGAGTGGATACTTCGGCCTTTTGATGACAAATCAAAGCAACACAATCTCTCAAACTCTTGGCATCCATGCCCATGTGCCAGCAGCAGAAAATTGATAGCTGCCCGAGTTTGCAGGGTAGCTTTCCTGGTAATTTCCTCATCTTCAAGGAGGTCACTTAGGGCTGCTGATGTCAAATTTGCCTGCTTCGTCACCCAGCATTCTAGATTGCCTAATTTACTCAATGCTTTGGCTGCTGCTACCCATGGTAGGAACACAGAGACGGCAACTCTTTTTGATTTTGTCCAATGGTAAATTTCGGTGTCACAATGTTCATCAAATTGACTTGCACTCCGTTTAGTAAATTTTGCTTCACCTTTTGCTTGCCCGACTGGAATTTGAGTCATGTTGGGGGAAGCAAGGGAAAGGCGCCCTAGAGTGCATAGACCTGCAATGAGGTGAGAAGGGATTCCTGGATATGCTCTGTCCCCACAGATGAAAAACACTCCCTTGTCCAGTTTTCAGGGATAGAAATCTCTGGTGGTGGGGTGCTTCAACTTATAGACAGTTGTGCACCACTGGCTTGCTCTGAATTCTACCTTGTATTGTCTGACCTGCTCATATAGTTTCACTTCTTTAATTGGTGGGAAATCAAATTGGATGCAATATTCAGCTTTTGCAGAACCCAGTAATTCCAGTTCCTGGGGCTCCCCATTGGCAGCGGGTAGGTCTAGGACCCACTTTTGCCACAGGAGTAGGGGGTTTTTTACAGGTATTTTGACACGTTCTACGTTTTCTTGGTGCTTGTAGAACACTGCCCAGACATTAGGTGAATTGTTCTCATTTAACACTTTTTGCAACTGGACTAAGGAACTTGGGAACTCTTGCCCCTTACTCAGAATCCCTATTAAGCATGTGGACATCGGATTTTCTGCTGAGGCAGTAGCCAAACACAGATGGTCTTGATTCAAGGCTTGGGCAAGGTGACCCACACATTTTTCCGGGGCTGTGGGATGATCCACATGTCCACTGTGGACAGGTAGAGCACCATTTTCTGGAGCCAAACGATGAACAGGAATGTGGAAATTGACATACTGCTAGTCTGAAAGAAAAATAAAACCATATGACAGGGTAAACCAATCATGGAAAAGAATACCATTTGCTCTGCCAGTATAAAGGAAAACAGGAATTAGGGGTCTCTTCCTTCCTTGCGGCGTTTCCTGTTTGATGCAATTGCATCGTCTGTGGGGTCTTCTAAAGCCTCAGAGGGGGTATTCTGTGGTGAACTCACTCCCTTTTCAGGAGTATAGGGTTTGACCCTTTCTTAGGGATCCACCTGAGTCCTGAGGATGTGGACACGCACGCATACTCCCGTCTCCAAGTGATAAGCTGGTGTGGGCCCTGGATTTCTCCAGGGTCTGGATCCCTAATCAACACTGGTGGTTTCTCTTTGGGTTTTAGCTGCTGATGTTGCTTAAAATGACACAGGATTGGCGGTTCAGGCCTATCAAAAGAACAATTTAGGAAGTTAATAGTAAACAGAGCTTTGCAGAATCTAAGTTTTGGAGATAGAGCTCGGATGTCTCCCCGCTGTCAGAGGAGGAACTTCTTCAAGGTCTGATGTGTTTTTTTTTTCTATCACAGCCTGGCTGGTGGGGGAGTGTGGGATTCCCGTTTTATGGGTCACTCCCCATTCCTGTAAAAATTCACTAAACAGTGGAAATATAAGCTGGGCCATTATCGGTTTTGATTGTGGTGGGGACCCCCAAGGTTGTGATTGCTTGCATAAGGTGTCTTTTTGCATCTGTGGCTTTTTGTCCTCTATGAGCTGAGGCAAAGACTGCTCCGGAGAAAGTATCTACTGAAACATGTACATGTTGTAATCTTCCAAACTCCTGTATGTGTGTGATGTCAGTTTGCCACACTTCACAACTGCAGAGTCCCTGGGGTTCACTCCAGAATACAGGGTTGGTAAAGTGGACTCCTGACACTTGGTGCATGCAGCCACAATAGCCTTGGTTTGCTCACACCACAGGTGGAATTGACGGACTAGACCTGGGGCATTCTGATGGAACACTTGATGGCTTAGCTTGGGCTGCTGGACGATGTTTGGTTGGCCAGCCAGCTGTAAAGGAGCGGCCAGAGTATCTGCCCTGTGGTTACCTTCTGCAATAAAACCTGGGAGGTCGGCGTGTGATCACACGTGCATTACAAAAAAAGGGCTGCTCTCGATGGGAAACTAGATCAATTTTGAGAGCAAGCTGAATATCCCTGGGTTGGAAACATCTTTGAGCACCGCATGCTCTGCCCTGGATATGATACCTGCTACGTATGGTGAATCTGTAACTAGATTAATTGATTCTGGAAACTTCTCAAAGGCCCTGACAACAGTGTCCAGCTCAGCAACTTGTGGGGAACCTTCCACAACTTTTACATCAGCTTCCCACTGCTGAGTCTGCGGGTCCTTCCATGTGATAACAGATTTGTGGGACCCTCCTGAAGCATCGGTGAAAATGGTCACTGCCTTCAGCAGTTCACTACTCTGGATACTTTTTGGAATCAACTCAAACTGTGTTTCAAACAATTTGTAGCCTGGATGGTTTATGAGAATTTGTCCGGTGTAGCTGTCTAGGGAGAACTGCAAGTTTTCATTAGTCCAAAGCAGGTGCTCCAGTGTTTCCTTAGAGAGTCTCCCCGTAGAGATACTTATAGGGAGATGAATGCACATGAAATCACACCCCGCTAACACTTGCAGGCGAGCCCTGGCCCGCATGATTAGCCGGGCTATCAGCTCTTGTGGCTTGGTGATACTTTTGGATAATTGATGACCAAGGAACACCCACTCTATGATTAAGAGGGGGTCCTGTTGGTCTGTGTCCCATTGAAAGATCAACCCATGAAGATGTGGCAACTTACCAAGGATGATGAATAGAAAGGGCAGGCCTTCACGGCATTGGTGGGCCTGTCTGTCTGCCAAAGTGGACTAGATTTTCTCTAAAGCAGCCCTGGCCTCCTGGGTCAGAGTCCTCGGGGAGTCCAACTCTTCCCCTCCCTTCAATAAATTGAAGATGGGGGACAAATCTGCTGTGGTGAGCCCCAGCGAAGGTCTGATCCAATTCAAAGACCCACACAGCTGGTGGAGGTCCCGCAGTGGTTTTAGGTTGTCATTTATTATTGGTTTCTGGGGCATGATTGTTCTCTTATTAATTTCAAGGCCCAGATATTTCCAAGGTGGCAGGTGTTGTACCTTTTCCTTCTGTAACTCAAATCCAGCTGCCAACAAGGCTGCGATAGTGTCCTCCAACACTCCTGCAAGTACATTGTCACTGTCAGCACAGACAAGAACATCATCCATATAATTGGATGATGTAGAAAATGTGGTTTTCCCACTTGGCACACACTGGGGACAGAACTCTGGCAACATACCACTGGCAGATGGTAGGAGAGAATTTGAGGCCTTGAGGCAATACTTTCCAGTGGTAACGTTTCATGGGGGCCTCTCTGTTGATGGAGGGCACAGAGAAGGTGAAGAAGTCAGCGGTGGATGATGGCAAATGGCTGAGACGAATACCTCAGTCCTTGGAGCCACACATACCACCTCCGGCAAGATGGTCAGCCGGTCCGGTGTAAGCCTGCAGTCTTCAAGGATGAGGACCGTCACCTTGCTGTCACAGTAAGGGGGCTCCAGGAACCCCGCCGGGACTCTGACCGGGTCCTCGTCTTCAAAGAAGATAGTGGTGGATGCATGGAGGACCCGGCGACGGCCCTGGTCTAAGTTGGCCGTCCTTCGGAGGAGGTGGAGACCGGTGTCGTGGTCCCACCAACCATCCAAAACTGTCCCGGAGGCCACTGATCCTCCCTGATGGTAGGGAGGCTCGGGTGCTGTGAGGGGCCACTTACTGTCCTCGCACGGCCCCTCCTTGCGCTCTGTGGCCTGTTTCCCGCCAGCTGGTGGTACGGCGGGAAGGGATTCCTGGGCGGTGGACGTGGGGAGGCAGGATATGGCTGTTGCAGCCGCTCGTAGGGCCAGTGTGGGCAGATGGCTTCTATGTGCCCCATCTGGCTGCACCCGAAGCAGCGCATGGTGTTCATGTTAAGCATTGCCTCCCCCACCCCTTTGCTGACAGCCATGGCGACGGTTACCTCTGTCGACGACGTCTTGGCGCAGGCTTCCACCATCTGGGCGATGGTGGGCTCGGGGTCCTGGGGCAATGTCCTCAAGATCTTCTTTGTCTCAGCCGCTGAGTTGGTGAAAGCCATCCTTCAGAGGAGCTCCTCCCTCACCGCACGGTTGTCAATCTGACAGTTGATTGCCTCCCTTAACCTATCTACAAACTTATTGAAACTTTCTTCAGGGCCTTGAGTAATGGTAACAAAACTTTGCAGGGGGGTCTTTCCATCAGGGATTTTTAACAGTGCAGTCTGCCTGTCTCTTTGATGTCCAAAAGGATGTTCGCTGGGAGGAGGATCTGGTCCTCCAGCTGGGCGAAATCCCCGTCCCCTGCTAAAGCATCCAGGCCCTCTTCCCCAGTCCTGAGTGCCTCCCCGAGGTTGTGTTTCTTGATCAGTGGCTTTAGGAGTTTTTTCCACTGAACCTCCCATAAGAGGAACTCGGTGGGTGATAGGAGGGACTTAGCTATGTATTTCAAGTCGTGCTGCACCAGCACGTGCCCAGAGAATGTCAGATCTAAGATGTTCTTAAAAAAGGGTGAGTCCCGACCATAGTCTTTGGCTGCCTTCCGCAGCTCCTTCACCTCTTGATATGGGAGTTGTTCCCATTTGGCCCTGCCACCCTGCACCCTTAGCACCGGCGCCACAAGGAGTTCGAGGTTCTGGGCGAACTCCAAGTCCCCATCCTTAATTGCCGCCGCCCTTATCTTGGCCCACCCGCCTCCCGGCCTAGGTGTTTGCTGGGGGCTGTCACTGTCCTCATCCTCGGAGGAGGATGAGGGGGATCGAGTCTCTCTCACCCCTTGATCTGTCAGGAAAGCTGTTCTCCTTTCCTGTGGGGGAATTTGGGAATGCAGTTCCTTCAGTGGTGAAATTGGCTCCTCTGGGAAGTGTTAAGCATTTCAGAGTTTTGTTTTGTAGCTCTTCAGGGCTACATTTCTTTTGGGTTGGATTTGAGGTTGTTTTGGATTTGTTTGTTTGTTTTGGGTTGGATTTGTTCCTTCGGTTTAAATTGCCGCAGGATAACTCTGGACAATCCCAGTTAAAAATGAGGGTTACTGTTGGCTTGAAGGAGCTAAATCTGCAGGAATTCCTGGGAATTTGGTCCGGGGGGGGGTTATTCCATGTCCTTGGGTGTATTTAATGGACTAAACTTGAGGTTCTGGGGAGAAGTTGCTTTCCCAAACTGGTGTTAAATGAGGCAAGTAATAAACTGTTGTTTGTGTTACAGCAGTGCAGTGTTGTCTGCTGGAGAGCAGCTCTGCTTTTCCCACTTCAGTATCCAATATTCCTTCCTGGAAAGAATATTGTTAAAGCACTGAGAATGTTCATTACAGCATCTGGACAAACCTTGTGGTGTCTTTTTACAGCATATGGTGACTGACAAGTATTTTTAGTCTTTCTGTTTATTTATTTTTAGGAATAATGCACATTATCTCTGGAAAAGAATCCCTCCTGCTATCAAATCTGTAAGTACTGGGCCAAATTTACCTCAGAAACCTGCTGCTTTTGTTGCACAGCAATGCTCTCTGAAGGCCTGGGGGTGGAAATGGGTTTATGCATAAGCATTTTCTCCTGGATTAATACTGGCATTTGTTTTGGGTTTTTGTTTTTTTGGTCACAACAGGCAAATGCTGAACTCGGTGCAGTTCGCTCAGTGGGACAAAGAATCTGGTAGAGGGACTTCCCAGGAATCTACGCAGCAATCAGTGCACATCAGTGGTCTGAGACTATCCAGCCAATCATGGAAGCACTCAGAGGTACAAGCTGAGCAGGGAATTGCCTGGAATTATTTATGTCTGCTCCAACAGAAACAATTTGTTAATTGTGAAAAATCGGGACAACTGTTGCCAAGTTCTTGTAGGTTTTACTAAAAGGTTTTCAGGTGTTGGGTGCAAATAAATAGCTCTACAAAACCTTGTAGAAACAAGTAAATTGGTCTCAGTAGGTTTTTGTTTCTGTCTATTCTTTGACACTGGATTTTCTTAAACCATGTGGTTTGTTCTGTAAGAACAAAACAGACCATAAGTCACCCAGTTCTATCAGACTTCTAACCAGGGAACTTGGCTTGGCATTTCAGAACCTTGTGGGACTGACAAGGTGGTTTTTCTGTGAAATGTTTTCCATCCTGTCTAATGGTACCATGCAGATTCTTGCTCCTAGAGGGCAGTGCAGACTGCTAAAAAGAGGTGTTTTGCAAAACAAGTTCTCTAAAACTGCTTTTTAGATGCCACTAATTAGTAACTAATTGCTGGCATATTGCCAACAGAGAATGCAGAGTTGCCTGAAGTGCTTTATGTGCTGGTGGTGCAGCCCAGGATGCTGCAGGCTGCACGTGGAGGTTCAGTGCAGGCTCTGAGGGGCTTTGTCCTGGCAGAGAACAAGCTGTTGTCTCTTGCTGCCGACTGGGAGCTGTGGGAAGGGAGGGGGAACTCCTGAAGGGCTCACTTGAAGGCTGGTAGTGATTTTCCAGAGGTGGTAGAGTTTAGGAAATGTTCTCAGCTTTCCCAGCTCTGGAGATGAGTCTTTTGTGTCCTGTGTTCTCTCTCCCTAGATGCAAGCAGGAGACGAGCCTTTGGACTGGTTTCCCAGGCTTACACGTCAATAGCTGCAGATGATTTTGCAGCCTTTGTTGGCCTTCCTGTAGAAGAAGCTGTGAAAGGTACTTAGCGTTATTCCCTGAGTAATTTTTATACTGCTGATAAGCTCACAGAGCTCTAAGTGCTGATTAATAAAAATGTCTCTGCAAATTCTGAACCTGTGAAGTGACTGGGCAGCGATCAGAGAGGAAAAAAATCTTTGTTCTGGATAATGGTTTGTTTTTTTAAAAAACGATTTGCCGTTAATGATCACTCTTTATTCTCCCCTTCTGTGTCTTAAAAATGCCTTTGCAGGTGTGCTGGAACAGGGCTGGCAAGCAGACTTTGCAACTCCCATGGTGATGCCTAAAAAGCCAGGTAGGTGGAGCTGTTACTTCATGAAACATTCAGCATTTTCTAGGAATTAGGTGTGAAGTTTTTAATTCCAGCTTTGCACAAGATTCTCTTCAATACTTTTGGACACTCATGCTGCTCATCAACACAGGGCATGTGTAAAATGTGAGGAAGCACAAAGTGGTGGGTTTGGTTTGGACCTACAACAAGTAGTTTGGATTAAGCTAAAGCCTCCCATTAACTTGTTTAAACAAAAGCCGACAGGATATGCTGTGATTGCTCCCTCTTCTCCTCTGCTGCTGGCTCTGCCTCTCTGCAACACAAGCTGGGTGACCTCAACGATGTGTCACAACCTAATAAAGATGAGTGAAAAATAGACCATCTTGAGCCTGAGATTTTTTTTTTTCCTTCAGGAGAATTAGAGCTTCTTTAGGCAGGTGTTCCAAGGAGCTCCAGTTGTTGATGTAATATTCTTTGCTTTTAAAATCTAAATTTTCTTTTCTTCCTTTTCATGGTGTTGATTACAGAATGTCTCTTCCTGCAAAGCTTGGTCTACAAAACTACTTGGCTTTTTTTTTTTTCTTTTTTATAAATCTGTATCTGGCTGTGGCAAAAACAAATATTAAGGTGTAAAAGCGAGTTGAAAGAACTGTTCTTTTAAACTGCTCTGTGCAGCTCTGGCAGAAGGAGCCAAATTACAGCATATCCAAAAGGGTAGGATATGTTAGGCTAAGAAATACACTGTATGGGCAGAGTTTTTGGGTTTTCAGAGCCCATAATAAACAGATGCCAGGTGTTGAAATCTACCCTTAAGGGGCACAAAGCCAAGTAGAGCCCTGAGATTTTACAGATGAGCAGGTGGGGGTTTTATGAACTGGTTGCAAAAGATGAAGAGCTTAAAAAAACTGGGAATTGCTTACATGTGGTTGTTTTTTTCCAAAAGTGAGTGCAAGAACTACTATTCAGGCAAAAGAAAGAGGCTCTTTTGAAGTAGCTATGCCTTGGATATTCTGCTTTTTAGTTATGAAGTCACGTGTGATGAATAAACAGGTTTAATTTTAATTAGCTTTTGATCCATGTTTTGTTGCATAGAACTGTTTAAAGCTGTTCCACTGGACTCATTTTGTATGTTTTTCTCCAGGTGTGCTGGAAGCTTCCTTGAACAGGTTTATTCCTTCATCAGGTATTTTTGTTTATATATAATGGATTTACCTCAACCTGCATAAACAGTGTCAGCACTGAGTAGGAATTGAGTCCTAGAGAAGTGAAAGTTCTCACTAGCCCCCCCCAGAATAAAAAGCAACAGCTCACCCCAATCAGGTGCTATGTAAATGTGCTTCTCAGCCCCTCACATTTTAAGCAGTGCTTGAGATTCCTGGGGTTCCCAGTTGCATAGCAGACCTCCCGTGTGTTCTGCTGGTCTGATCAGCCAGCAGATCTGTTTGTTTGGAGTCCTCAGGATAGCAGCTTGCAAGGAGCGGAGCAACCAGAGAGCTGCAGGAGCTTTCTTCTCGAGGCAGAGTACTGTCAGCCCTCATTGCTCAGACTCCCGTGTGTGCAGAGAAATTCTGGAGGCTGCTGACAAGTGGAACTTGTTGCAGCAGTTTTTGTGGTTAGTGACTCCTGGACTGCTGAATGGTGCAGATAACAATTATGTCAGCTGGAGCTGTGCAGGGAGGAGATACAGTTACGATCTGTCCCCAGAAGGCTGCTGGAAGTCCGATGCATTTAATTGGTTTCCCCTTACTATTGTGTTGGAAGGTACTGCTGATGGATTTACTTTCTAAATTTAATGAATGATCCATTGGTTTTATCGTTGTAGAACCTGCTCCAGTCCCACCAATTCCCAATGAACAGCAGTTGGCCAGATTGACTGACTACGTGGCTTTCCTGGAAAACTGATCACCCTGCTCCTGTGTTCAGAACAACGTGGGAATCTTGTGTACTGACAGTTTTAGATGCAAGATTTATTTTATTCTGTAGCTGTTAAATGTTGCAGCGTCCCCCACTCAAAAGTGTGAAGTATCCAGTGTATGTCAGCCCCACTCCTGTTTTGCCAAAGCCCAGCTAGCAGTGAAACAATCCTTTGACTCCTGCAATATTTATTCAGTAGGTACACAGCATACACGGCAGTATTACATAGTACCTTTTTTTTTTAATTGACTCAAAGCAGAACTGTTTTCAGGTGTGTTAGAAATGGAGAAGAAACAGTTTTCTGGTGAGTACTGCAGTGCTTTTCACAGATCTACTGCATGTTGAACTGGAGGACGGAGAGTGGAAGACTGACCAGCCTGTATGTACAGAGAAAAAATATTTTGATGAAAGTGAAAGAAAACAATTTTGCAGTAACTCTCTTGCAAATATTTTTGTGGCATATTTATAAGTGATTTTTTCTTGTTCTTTCTAGATTGTTAAATCATCTTGTTCTGATGTGAGAAATTTCACATCAAGCATATTTTTACAGCAGAACAATTGTTTAACAAGGACAAATCTACACTTGGAGAAAGTAATTTGACTTTTGGAAGGCTTTATTTGAGTGAAGTAGGACACCGGATGTTTTCCTGGGTAACCCTACACCTGGAGACCTGTCATGTCTTGCTCCCTTTCATTATGCTGGGCCAGGATCTGCAAGAAATAACAATTATTACCTGTCTTTAAGCTTTCTGGGTTACTTTTGCAGTGATTGGAGAGGAGTTTCAAGGTTAGAGTAGGAGCAGCGCCCAGCTGGGAGGGGGGTGATGCATTATGCTGCAGTATCAGTTTGAAGAGTAATTCTCTCTGTTGGAGCAGTGCTGTGTTAATCTTTGAGCTGAGAGTGGATTTTAGAAGCAGACATGAATTCTCTTGCCATTTGGGTTACATTGGTGAAAAGGCCGTGGAGAAAGAGTGGTGCTTTAAAGGGCAGTGCATGTCTCCATTTACTTCTCCCGCCTTTCTGAAATCCTATCCAGAGGTTCCATGGAAGCTGATGAGTGTGCCCTTGTGTTGTGATTGTTCTTCCAGTGTGCGCTGCCTACTGTACATTCTCTTGGTGAGGGGGTGTTAGCAGGGAGGAATTACAAACTGTGCTCTTGCTGCCTGGAGAGCTCCCTTGATATGTAAACACTTTCTCAAAATGATTATTTATTTGAAACCCACCTAAGACTTGGATTGCTAAATTTTTCTTCAGTGATATTAAAGAACATGTTTACACTGACTTGGTGCACTGGAGGTTTTAAATTTTCTGCAGAACAGAGTTCTGGTTTGGTGAGTTTTTTAATGAATTGTTGCTGTCCTAATTTGGATAGGACTAGTTAAGGATTACTGCAATATTTTACACCTCGACAGTTTCATGTGCAGCAATTGTATGGTGTCATATTAAAAAAAAAACAAAACACTGGCACCCCTTAGATGTCTTAAAATATTCCTTGGTGTAAATTGTTTGAACATCTGAGTGAAAATTTCCCTTCTGTGTACATGTCTGCACTTGCTGGTAGCACACAATCCTGCCTGGAGAAATGAACCTTACACATAATTAAAGGATTATTAGATACTCAATGAATGGTAATAGGAGAGGAGCAATCTGGGCACTGGCATTCTATGTCTGTCTCAAATCAAGTATCAAATCTATGTCAAACGCAGTAAGTTTGACCCTGTCCTGTTCTAACAAGTTGATAACTGTGATTTCTGGTCTGCTGTAAATTTTAAGTTGCCTTTTAGCTTTGGGTGACGCATTAACTCATAACTTGCCTTGAGTACTGTGTTCCCAGGCAGATTTTTGCCTTTTGCTGCTTTGGAATCCAAGCTATTTCACCTGGATTCCATCCTCATTGCTCTTATCCTGGTTTTTGCTTCACAAATACCTGACTTCAGATGAGCAGCTTTGTGCTTCTCTATCCAGAGCCATACCTTGGAAAACACTCTGTGAAATATTTCCCAAAGTGACATCTTCAGGCATTTGAATCCTCGCCTGGCCTGCACCAATAGGAAGTTGGCTTCCTATTATTCTGCACTAAGAGGAAGTATTTTTGTGCTTGTATTTGCTGCTTTAATTGAAGCAATTGGTGTGGGTTTTGGAGTTCTTCCAAGTACAGTGCTGAGTGGGAGGACTTTGAGTTAAGAAACCTTTCGGAATGCAGTTGGGAACAGAGATTTGTGAAGGATTTGGGAAAAAGGAACTCCATTTCAATTTTGATTTTCCATTTCATCTGCATCCCACATGTAATGGAGCGTAGTTTCTTGGTGTTATGTGTAGTAGATATAATCCGTGCCATTTCTAGTGTGATATATGTGATATTGAATATCTGTTGGAGTATACACGTTTGTATTAGTTGTCCCCCCACCCTGGCAGGAGAAACCTGGTGTGTGTTGAAACCCGGTTTACAAGTGAAAGGATGTGGCTCGGGCAGGAGATGGGCCATGTCTGACGGGGACCCCAGGCGCCGATCACTGCAGGAACAACCCGAGATGGATATCATGGAAATCCTTGGACAGATACATGTGAATGCAGCCTTCCCGTAAACTTCATCAAGGGATTCAACAACTCCACACTGAATTGTTCTTCTTCATCACCAAGAAAGAAAATCCTGTTAACTTATGGACTCTGAATGGAAGAAAAGACTGACTGCCGAAATCTTGGCCTCAGGGGGAATTTTCCCTATCAAAACCGCTTGTGCCAGGATGGAGGTGTGTGGGCAGAGAGGAAAAGCTCTGCTGAGGCTGAGCTCTTTGTTGCGCACCCATGGCCGAGCCTGGGCTCGGCTCTGTCCTTTCCTTGTGACTGGCTAGATAGGATTTGATGGCAAAATAAATATTTTATGTTTTTCATTTTTAATTTGGCTGGACAAATTTTCATTTATAACATTGGCATTTTATTGTCCTCTCCTATATGGGTCAGCAATGCTCATTTACCCACAGTTGCAGTCTTTGCTAGGAAAGCTACTTGAGCTTCAAGGTGGTTAAACTAGGAGAAACTGGGTGGGGAAGCAGAAGAGCTGAGTATCCCTCCCTGCTGAAGGTCCACATGGAAACGTGTGGGCTTTAATAAGAAATCCTGACAGACTTCCCAGTATTTCATTGGAGCTGCCAGTAATGCCGTGAAGAAAATGAAAGCAGAATGTGCATGTACAAGTCTCAGCGGGCTTTGCAGGAGAGCACTCTGGATGTGCTCTAAGTCTGTCTTTCAATCTGGGCTATGTGCGAGACAATAGGAGACATCTGGAAGGAGTTCTTGAGTGAGTGCTGGGTTCTCCCTGCATCCTACACTACAGGAGTTGGCTGGACTCACACAGACACCACGTTGGTGTATTCTGCTAGGAAGGACTCTCTGGGCTGGCTGCTATGGCAAAAAAGCCCAACGAACCCAAAATACAAGCTTTTCTGTTTAGTGCCAAACAAGTTTTTTTTGTAATTGACTCTCTTGGACCACATGAGGGCAAGTATGAATTGCTGTTTGGAGGGAAGTAGGTTTTCAAATACTTCACCTTCTTGGGTCATGCCAATTGACTGGGGAAGTTTGTAACTTTATTTTTAACTATGCTGAGCAAAGGGAAGTAATGTGCATTCCTGGTTTCCTGAGTTTTGGGTTATTAAATACCAGATTCTTCTGTGCCTTCACAGCAAAGAACCTCAGGTTTGGAATGGCCAGGCAGTCTGGCACAACTGGGTGTAAATAAAGTCCGAGAACAGGTTCAACTTTAGGCATCAATAAGCTCCCCATCAATTCCAAAGCAGGAAATGTGGATACCTCTCTCTTGAATGTGCTCTCACGAAGAGCAAGACTGGAAAGGGAAGGGAGATTTTTAGCAGTAGGAAGCCAATTTGGTTCTGCCATCTGAGTCTTTTGTTACACAAGCATAAATAATAGAAACAAATGGTGCTTAATCATGACCAGCATCTTTGTGTTACAACAGCCCCTCAAAGCTGAGGTTGGTGTAAAAGTATGCAATTAGAATCCACATGATGTGACAAGACTGATAGATCAATGACTGCACCAAGACCTGCATTTGGCCTCTGATCCACAAGGAAGGACACACTGGTGTCTCAGGTGTTTGAGATCTGATGGATAGTTGAGGTGTGAGACGTGTTTTATTGCTTTGTCTTTTTAAGCAGCATTGAGCCTGTGTCAAGTAGCACATACCAGCTCTGAGAGCTATCCTGAGCTTTACAAAGTGAGAAGGATGATGGTGACAGCACGCTGTGCTTTCCTGTGCTGACTGGGATCTATGTTTAGACTGAGTTTATAAATTAACGTATGGGACTTAAGTACCACACACATGGAAAGTCTCACTCTGGAAGTCAAACCTGCAGCAAAACAAAGGTAACTGTATTCAGTTCAAACATTTTACTGGTTCCGATTTGTGTGTGTTACACTTTGAGCCTGGCACTGATTCTGATACAAGGCAAATGAATGACTCAGCTTGCCTTGCCCTTGAAAGAGATAAACACTTGGAAACAACTTGACACCTTTAGCATTTATACTTTTAAAAATTATTTGGCTGCATAAGTATTAATTGCTCCCAGATATTTAATGCTTAATGGTGTTTCTGTGGTAAATCACTACAGCAAATGGGTTCAGCCTTGATCTGATGGGTCAGCAGTGCTGAAGAAGTAACAGATGCTGAGTAAGAGTAGGGACTCCTGTGGCTGAGGTTCAGGGGTGGAGGGAAGCCCTTTGGTGTCCCCTGAGGAGATGCCCAGTTCACAAGTTCAGGCTTTGCAGCTAGAATATCCTTCTCTGCTCTTGCTGGAGGCCATTCCCTACCAATGCATGACCTTCCATTGTTCCTGGATCAAGTGCGGAGGGCCTGTGGCAGCAAGGCTGTCCCATGTGTATCTGACAGCAGAAAAAAGCAGGACATGGCTGCTTACAGCGCTTGTCTTGGCTGCTCCTTCAGGCGGCTGCCACCTCATCAGAAGCACAGAACAGCTTCTCCTCACACAGTTTTCCCTATCCTCTGCACTTCCCTAGATGTCTGCCTTGATGTTCACTGGGGAACCTCCCCATTTGTAGCCATCCATTGCCTGCTCACCAGGCACCAATTGTTGTGGTAATCTGTTATTTTACACCTTGTTCTTCTCTAGTATGTTTTGATATGCCTTGTTTTAAGTTTGTAATGGTTCAGTCCTGAGTTGTTCAGCACATGTTTCCCTGCCAAAATGCCTGTCAATCCACATATCAATCCACCTGTATACCTCCCTTGTTCCTGTGTCTTACCTCTGTCTGTCAAAGACAGCACACTCCTTTAGTTCTGGAGTATTCCTTATCTTTCATCCCTTCCTTGAAGCAGAATTGGATTGTAAGGTTTGCTCCTTCCCCGTGTTGGCTTCTATTGGAGAGCCCTTACCCTGCACCCCTCCCCTAACGCCCTCCTATTGCTCCAAGGTTTTGTCCTCCCCGTGTTCCCTCTACCCTATAAAAGTAGTCTGTTAAGGTTCAGATTTGTCACTTCTTCTGCCCCACTTTGAGATTAAAGATTTGGAGACTCAGACAAGTGTCCTTCCCTTATTCCTTTGCCTCACTTTCCTCGTGCTCTGTGCCTCTGCTGTGCTACCTGTAATGAGGAGAGGCTTATGCCTTTATTAGTGTTCAGCTCTTTATTAAAAGATTAGTTGGGCAGGGGGCTCAACATGGAGCTCGCCCCCGCCGTTGCAGCTTTCCCAGTAGCCGAAGGGGGAGAAGGCGTGCAGAGTCTTTCCCTGAAGTCCTCTTGGCACCCTCGTAGCTGGAGGTGAAGAGGTGTGCAGTCTGTATCTGAAGTCCCGATCAGCAGACCGTCCTCTCTCCTTCCCTGCTGGCACTCTGGCAGCCGAAGGGTGGGGGGATATGCAGAGCCTGTTGGCGGAGTCCAGCAGCAGATATCCCCTCGCCTGGTAGCACCAGGAAGTGTTGCTCCTTTGCTCCTGCTTCCCACAGCCCAATCCAGTCTGGTGCTCTGGAGGCTATGGTGACAGGTCAGACATAGACTGGGGATGTGGTTCCCTTTTCCCCAGCCAGCGCACCCATCCAGCCCCCTCCACTGTGCCCAGCCTTCCATTTAGGGGTGTTTTCATCCCCAAAAACCCCCTCCCATGATTCCAGTGGTCCAGTGGTCCCTCTATTTTGCATCCCAGTCCTAGAATGGTAGTGTGGGTGGAAGGTGTAGGTGATTCCCAGGAGCAATTAACTAATTAGCATTTCAATGTCAGTACTTAGCTCACTTCAGCATTGTCTCCATGGGAACCAGGAAGGTCCTTTTGTTCATAACAAATCCCTCCTCTATTTCTTTGATCGGGCTTAAGCCCGCATCAACTTACAGTTTCTGGCTTTTGAGGGTTAGCTTCTTTTGGTAATTCTCTTAATTTCTAGAAACAGAGTAAGACTTAATATTTTAACTTTTTAACTTCTTTGGCTAAAGGATACTTATTAAACATTTACAAAGTACTTAAACGTTTACTATGCTACTTAAACTCAGAGACAGTTATTACCACCTTACTGTGTATAAGCTTTCAGCAAGTCTTCCTTAAAGTTACTTTTAAGTCTTCTGGTCCCTTAGTTACCGTCCATGCACCAGAGGAGGTGGGTGACCCTGTTGGGTCTGGTCCGGCATCTGGGGGTGGCACTGGTCCTTTGACTCTGGTGATATGGGTCCAGCCTTTTTCTTGGGTTCGCACTGCAGTGTGTGTG